>CM065385.1:40390000-40465000 GCA_033060915.1 Euryodendron excelsum | reverse complement strand
AAGGAAAAATAAAAGGACCAAAAATCTTTTGGATTTTGATGATGTTTTGAATTACTAACCTATAGCAATGAAAATAAAAACAATTAACACTAGACAATTAAAATAAAGCAAAATGAAAATAGAATTAAAGCAACTAAAAGGGAATTGGGCCCAAATGATCCAATCACTCAATTTCATCCAAGGCTTCTAATGGGGTTTATAACTCAAATGAAACACAACATTTAAGGGTGTTTGATTCGGAGGATTTAGTTTTGAAAATCGATTATTCTCAAACAATTGAAATTAAATACATGTTCAATGGGGAATCAAAGGTTAATACCATCGATTCAACTTAGTCAATACCAAATTTTTGGTTTATGTATTGATTAGCCAAACATAGTTAAAAACCTAAGTTTTCTAAGTTATCTTACAATCAATTGGTGAGGATGAATTCCTAGCAATTGTGGAGATTATTTCCTAGCAAAGAGTCCTAAATTAATACTATCGATTTGGGTGATAAAAATATCTAAACTTAGTCAATAATCTAGGTTTTCTAAAATTCCACATGTAATTACTAGAAATTCGAATTCTAGAAAAATATGGCAATTAATTCATGAAATACCTCCATTGCATTCCTTGAATTATTTGGGAGATTTTTACATTTAAACCCAATTTAAATTCTAGCTACTTGAATACATTATAAAAGCATGTAAAAATGAAAAGAAAGCATAAAGAGATTTAAATCTAAATTTTACTTGAATAATAAAGCTGTTTGGTTACAAAGAAAATGAAGAAAAGTGCAAGAAAGTGAAAAAAAATACAATACAATGAAAGAAAATTTACAAGTTAACTAAAAACTATTATTACAAAGATAAATCTAGCCTAAAAATGAAGACAAATGGAAAAACTAACCTTCTTGGAGCCTCTCCCGCCGCCTCTCTACCTCAAAACTAACTCTAACTACTTAAAAACTCTACAAACAACCCTAAAAACATTGCTTCAGATGCAAAAAATATATTCTGGATGAACAGTAACCGTCCGAACGGTTATCAGACGGTGCGTCTGACGGCCATCCGAAGTGCATTCGGACGGTTGATGTTCACCGTCTAGACGCAATATTCACCGTCCGGACGCACTGTTCGGATGGTTACTATTCACCATCCGATGAACAGTAACCGTCCGAACGGTGAACAATACCGTTCGAACTCACCGTTCGGACAGATACTTTTCATCACTATTTGACGCAATAACTTTGAAGCTCGATTTTGACTATCTTAGAGGCCGATTCAGCCAATACACATTAGACGACAAGTTGTAGCTCTTGAAGTCTTCTTTCCAATGACATAAAAATTAGCTCAATTGGACATTGGAGTGAAAAGTTATGGCCAAAATACCGAGATGGGTTGGACTTCTCATTACCAGTTTGCTCGTTTTGAACCCGCTTTGATCATTCTTTGCGTCTATTTGCCTTTATTAGCTCCTATAACCTACAAAACACACAAGAAACATAATAAATCAAATATGAAACTAAATTAAGACAATTAACTACAATATAAGTCTAATAATGTGGAATTAAGGGCTTGTGATTACACTTTTAGGATGTAATCATATAGCCATCAATAATATTCACCACAGAGCATTTTGAATATTCAAAAATTACCTTGAAACCTTTGTCACACAGATGGCTGATGCTCAGTAAGTTATGCTTAAAACCTTTAACTAGAAGGACATTTTCAATTATAGTAGAGGATTTCTTACCAATGCTGCCAATCCCAATAATTTTACCCTTGCTATTGTCACCAAAGGTTGCTATTCCTCCATCTTTGGATGTAAGTGAGGAGAAATGACTTTTATCCCCTGTCATGTGCTTTGAACAGCCACTGTCTAAATACCATACTTCCTTCTTCACATGAGATCTTAAGCAGATGTGCAAAGAGCAAATTTCAAGTTCTGATTTTTGGTACCCACTTTATATTGGGTCCAGCAGAGTTAGTGTCAACAATTTCCTTTGGCACCCATTTCATCTTGTTGTCTTTTAAGGAAGTTCTTCGTAACCAACACTGACTAACACAATGACTAAATTTTTTACAGTAAAAACATCTATTACAGGAGGCATTTGGTTGAGCAAAGACATTTTTGTATGACTTCTTTTTTATAAACAGATTGTAACCAATTCCTCCTCTATCAAAAGTGCATTTCTTATTAGCTAAAATTGAGTCAAGGTTTTCTTTCCCTTTGACAAATTTTTCAAGAGAGCTTTTCAAATCTTTAATCTTTTCTGTCAAAGAATTATTTTCAGAGATCAACATTTCATTTTCTTTAGTCAAAGTAGAAATAATTTTCTTTAGAAAGCAGTTTTTGGCTTCTAATTTTTCTACTTCATCCATTAAATCATGAAAGGCATCTTGAAGTTCATCTAGAGTATAGTCAGAATTAGATACCTCATTTTCTTTTTCTTCTTGGGCCATCAGACAGAGGTTTGCTACTTCTTCTGTGTCAGAATCATCATCTGAGCTTGATTCTTCACTGCCACTCAAGGTTGCTGCCATTGCTGCAGCTTCCTTGCTTTTTTTTCTTCTCTTCTTAAATAGAAGACATTCAAACTTAATATGTCCTGGTTTCTTGCATTCAAAACAAATTATGGTGGAATCTCCTTTGCTTGGATCTCCTTTAGCTTCAAACTTTTTGCATTTTCTCCATTTTTTTCTTATGAACCTTTTGAACTTTTTGGTAATGAGAGCTAAATCTTCATCCTTTTCTTCATCACTGTTTGGTTCATTTGAGGCAGATTTGAAGGTAACTAGTTTCTTCTTTTTTTTCTCATCTTCTAATGTGTTTTTTCTTTGAGTTAGCTCATAGGTCATAAGTGACCCCAACAGTTCTTCTAAAGGCAATTATTCAGATTCTTAGCCTCCTCTATTGCTGTCACTTTAGCTTCCCAACTCCTGGGCAGGGATCTAAGTATCTTCCTTACCTATTCACTGTTAGAATAAATCTTTCCAAGGGATTTTAATCCATTTATAATATCGGTAAACCTGGTAAACATTTCATTAATTGATTCCTCATATTTCATCTTAAACATCTCATAGCTGTGTACAAGAAGATTAATTTTATATTCTTTTACCTGATTTGTTCCTTCATGAGTAACTTCTAGTCTGTCCCAAATTTCTTTAGCAGTGTCACAAGTTGAAATTCTATTAAATTCAATGGGATCAAGTGCAGAATACAACACATTCATAGCTTTTGTATTAGTTTGCATAATTCTAAAGTCATCGGCATCCCATTCATCTTCAGGTTTGGCCACTTCACCAGATTCAATTCTTTTAGTGGGAATTCTAAGTCCATTCATAATGACTCTCTACAGTTCATAATTCATAAATTGAATGTAAATTTTCATTCTATTTTTTCAGTAATTATAGTTCATGCCATTAAACAAGAGAGACCTGTTTGTGGACTGACCTTCTACTAAGGATGTTCCAGCTATGTTGGTTGTGGATCTTACTTAATGATGTAAAATCTATATATGTGAGCACCAGACTCTGACACCAATTGTTGGGTTAAGAAAAATCCCAAGAGGGAGGGTGAATTGGGATCTTTAAAAAGTTGCTGGATTTTTAGGAAAATCAAAACCAAACTTAGTTAAGACTACAGTAATCAAGAGATAAAGCAAACATGAAATCAGATTGCTTTCAATCAATAATATCATGCATAATCATTCAGCAATAAATATCCACACACATATGAACTATAGAGAGCAAAGAATAAGAAATTTATAGAGGTTCGGCTTAATCCTTACCTACTTCCTCTCTTCCTCGATCCTTTCGAGGGTGTTCCATTATGTAATCTTATTCTTACACAGCTGCTAGTTTCTTCTAGTGCCCAGCTCACTATTACATCCAAGGATTTACACCAAATCCTAACAGCCGAGAAGCTTCAACCAAGCTCTTGATTTTGCAGAGTGTTATCAAACTACACTCAAGCTCTCAAAGGTTACAACAACATTTTCGAAGGTAACAAGGTTACAAGATAATCAGTGTCACTCTTAAAAATGAAGATAATGCAAGTTACAGCTCAATAACTCCTCACGGATTATGGTAGTTGCAAACTAATGAGGAAGTTTTAGGGCTTTTGTATTTTTGCACTTTAAGATCCTTGTCTCTTACCCATAAATGAGTTTGAACTTATATATTTATAGTCACTCATAAGAAATAGCCGTTAGAGCCATCGGAGGTGCATTAAATGTGCGAACGGCTAAGACAGTTTTGAAAAATATGACCGTTGGAGTGTATTTTTGAATTCTCGTTTTCTATCGAGATTGTCAGCAATCTTCTACTAGTGCTACCAATTGGGCTTCAGGCATTTTTTGATCTAATAGTGTCAACAATCGTTTTTCTGGTGTTGCCAATCTTGACTTGCCATTGTATTGGTCATTATTCTTCAACGATACTGTTTATGAACTTTACTTCGTGCATCCAACCTTTATCTTTGCTTCTTTTGGGACTTGATCTTCCATGATGTTGTTAGCAATATTCAACTTGTGCTGTCAATCTGTTTCTCTGTCTATTTTGTTATTTGCCTTTGATTAAGATTGTCAGCAATCTTGGTCGATGTCAGCAATCTGGTTCTCTGCTACAGTTGCTGTTGCTTTCCACAGATCTTCACATATCCCTTTTGTTAATCAGTCTTCGATGGTGTAGGCATGTCTTGACTCTACTGATTTCCTTTATAGCTTTGGCAGCTCCTTAGGTATTTCATACCACTTTGTAGTTCTTGGTTCGTCAAACCACTTGAAGTTAGCAATCTGCTTGTGTAGTGAAGTCTTTTCGTTTTGTCAAGTGTTACCAAAATTTTGTATTGGCATCAATCTCGACATACTTCTTGTTTGAACTCCTTTCACAATGTCTTTGAGAATGACATGTCCAACCTTGCATGATTCTTTTAGTGGAATAGAAAATGAAGATCGAAGGTTTTTAAAATGAGTTTGCCATAGAAATCATTACCTATATCCATATGCAAGTATCTTCAGTGTCTTCAATCTGAATTTGTTCGATTTCTCACAACCTACTCATATACCCATTATGGTGTTAGCACTCTTATGAAGTGTTAGCAAGATTGTTTGTGATAGTTCATGATTATTCCTTAAATCTGATTCATTTAAAATAAGTTGCATACTTAAATCAAACATGTTAGATCATAATGACTAGGTTTTGTGATCATCAAAATCAACTACTATCAATGGAGATCACCCCTTGGGTCAACAACTTTGTGGTATGAGTCCTGCTTTGTATCGCACTATTTCATTTTTTTATTGTGTAAATATCTATTTGTATCAAATCGGTTTTACATCTTCAGGTTAGTAGACTACTTATCCAAATACTTTTATATTTTCTAGTGTTTAGACTATAGGTCCAATATTTTCATATTCTATAGTCCGAATACTTTTTATTATGTTAATAAGTTTAATTCTAACTCAGTAGTTTTTTTTTCATTTTGATCGATCATATCAACATCGACATTTGTTGACTATCTATAGTTCAGTCTCTTCATTACTTTTTGTAATTTCAAGAGACACATTAAATAAAAATGTATTGTAACTTTCAAGGTAATCTCACGATGTAAAATTTATTTATACTGTGATCACATTTGTAATCATATCCACATCTATAAAATTAAATTACATTCGCTTTAGTGGATAAAAATGTGGAAATAAAAGGAGAGACAAAAACAAAATAACGTGAGACCTATGAACAGTACTGTCAATAGTAAATAAATAGTAATTAATTCATTTAATTATGAGAGATATTACTCCCACCCCCCTGACACAGGAGGTGGGGTGATGGGACGGGGCATATTGTTTTTTGTTCGATTTTTCCCTCAAGTGTTTTATTAGTAGCCAAACATGTAAAGTGTACTCTCAAGTGTTTTATTCATGCGTTAAACATGTATTAATAGTCTATATTTTATTTGTTATTTTGTTTTGGTTAATTTAATTTTTTTAAAAATAAAAAAAATAAAAAATATAGGAGTCACATTAGTAAGTGAAATTGTCAGGGGATATGAGATCAGAGATTTTCTGTTCGGATAAGATTTTCTATTCGGATATGCCTCCGTATATACACCTGAATTTATCACTGATAAAGCAAAAATTTGTTATTTTTTTATTTTTTGTTTTATTTTTATTTTATTTTGATTAATTTGATTTTTTAAAAAATAAGAAAAGAACAAAAAAAAATAAATGTCACATCAGTGAGTGGGATTGTCAGGTTTACTTTAGTGTTTTAAAAAAAAATTATGTTAATTAGTTTTGCATTAAATTTTACAAATAGACAGAAATTTAAAAAAATTTAAAAATTTTGATCAAAATTTCTTTTTTTTTATAAAAATCGGGAGGTGGGAGTAAATGAAATTATAAAATTTGATTATAAAAATTTTATTTATAAAAAAATCAAGGAGGTGAGAGTAAAAGAAATTAAAAAAATTTGATCAAATTTTTTTTAATAAAAAAATTGGGATGTGGGAGTAAAAAGAAATTATAAAATTTGATTATAAAAATTTTATTTATATAAAAATCCAGGAGGTGAGAGTAAAAAGAAATTAAAAAATTTTGATCAAATTTTTTTAATTAAAAACTAAGAGGTGGGAGTAAAAGAAAAAAAATTATCAAAAAAATTGAAGTAGATGGCAATATTGGAATAATAGGATGAGATTATGAGCAAAATAAAAAATTAAAAAATTTTAATTGTCAAATCTAGGGGGTGGGTTGTGTGGGGGTGGGAGTAGAGATTTTCTTTAATTATTTACTTTTATCTTTTATTTTATTTACACGCCGTGCCATTAGAATACAAGAATATATATATATATATATATAACATATTTTTCTACATTAATGCTTTCAATATTGCTATTGTAAGAGCTCTTTCGACACATAAAATGTAAAAATATATTTTTTCAACATATCTTCATCAGGAAGAGTTTTTCAACATAATTTTTATTGTAGACTGATTTGAATAGTAAAATTGTACTCATTACTACTTGTAAATATTGTAACTTTAGGTGCATTTAATTATAGTGAGCTTTTGAAAAAATTACATTCTCCTAGCACTCATATCTTTCCTTGTAGACAAATTTAATGACAATACTGTGCTAAATCAAAATAGACAATGGCCATAATAAGAATTGTCAACCAAAATTAAAGTAACATAAATTAAAGTAGGCAGTGTGCACCAACCATAATAAACATAATTAAAGAATTAAAACAACAAGAATTAAATAAATGACATGTAGGCCTTGATAAGCATTCTACATGAATTAATTATATTTTCAAAGTGCATTACATCTGGATGGATCTTAACATAAAAATTTAAAAGAATACATTTAATAAAATATAATTGCGATAATATGGTCTATTAACAATAAATTAATGATCATATAACATATTTACTCAGCATAGTAATGTTTGGTGGATGTTATGATAAAATAGAACCATCCGAACCTACATAAATTGAAAAATATTGTGCAACACACTATTCATTCAATATTTTATATTATACAATTACTATGTAATCACTATTCATTAATAGTATTTTACTATTTATTGAATAGTATTATCTATTATACTTACTATTTACCAACAATATATTACTATTCATACAATTAGTATATACCATTCACCAAATATGCACCTGCATGCTATAATATTATATATCTTTCTTTCAAAATGTATACCAAAACTTTAGGTTGGTATACATTTTTCAAAGAAAAAAAACATTATGCGTGAGAACAAAACATTTGAATATTAAAGAGAAATGCAAAATGGAGTACCTTCTTAAAGAACACAGATGTATTATTTATCTCAATTGGTTAGAACCTCCTGTTAATAACATGTTATAAAACTAAAAAAAATATAAAGTAAATAAATATAACTCAACATATGATATAATAAAATTAGTTATTCGGGAACTGTCAAATATTTCTCAGATTAGTTCTTCTGAAACTATTAGATGTTGATCTTCTTGATCACCTAAGATTTTATTATATTATAAGAAAATATATACATATAACTGTATTTCTCAATATTTATCTAAAGCATTTATTCTGTTTCTCTTCTCTATTTTTCCTCTTATCTTCCTTTATTATTTTTCCTCTCTTTTTCTGCACGTTTTGCTTTATCATTCTCGTTGTTTATTTATAGATGTGCAACACTGCTTACCACATGAAGGAATAGTGGCTTGCCGACGATCAGTTTTTATTGTCAAAACTCATCTAATATACATGACAACTTTTTACAACAATATCAAAGATAAAGATTAATCAATAGACGACAAAAGTAAGACCTGGTAACCTTTAACTAGTTGGATTTAGCGCTGCGAACTCACGTAACAAAAAAGTTTTAAAACATTCGGACATTATAGAGTTTTAAGCTAGTGGAGAAATTATTTCCGCCACGCCATGTCATCGTCATGTTTATATAATGTTTGTATAATGTAATAATTTATTTATGTAATGCTATATATAGAAAAGACAATATTTTTTAAAAATTTATAAAAATTATCATAACTAAATGGTTGAATTTTTAAATTTAAAAATTCGTTCACAATAAAAAGCCACGAGTGTCCTAACTTGAATACTTACACCATTACTCCTGTGGGTGAAAGCCGATTTTCTCTTATTAAATGGCAATTATGAATATACTATCGTCAGCCAGCATGAAGGATATGTAGAAATGGAACATTTGAGAAGTATTGTTTTAATTGACTTAGCCATGCAAATATTTTATTTATTTTTATTGAAATCTTCAAATGCTAAAAATAAAAAATAAAACCCTCATACTTATCTATAGGGATGTGAATTGGGCTGACCTGCCCGTGGCCCACCTAGCTCCAGTCTTTTTTTGAGTTAGGCCGGGGCCGGGTCAAATGTAAAGAGGAAGCCCCAAGACCAACCCACGGCCTTAGGGATAGGCTTGGGCTTCGGGCTTTGACGAGCTTTTTGAACGGGTCTTTGGGTCGGACCTCTTTGACCCAATTTTTTTTGTACTATTATGTTTTTAAAACTAATAAATTTAGTTATAATAAATTATACATTATGATTCTATGAATTAAAAAATTTTTTGTAAGCTTATATATATTTAATATCTTTAAATTTATGTAAAAAACTTTAAACTTACATTTTTTATTACATAGGATTAATAAGAATTACTAAGCTAATTTATTTATATAATTACATTTATAAAATTAATGAACATACTTAAGAAAAATGAATTTGAAAAGGGGGGTTCACGAATATGGGTGGGGGGTGTTTAAAAAAAATTTAAATTGAATTTCAAAGGAAAAGAGCCGTTGGTGAGGGGGGGAGGGCTTACTGGCTCACGGCCGTGCTTGAGCTTGGGCTTGGGTTAGCGGGCCTCGCTCGGGCTTCTAAAAGGGGGGTTCAGGCTTGCCATAGGGTGCTGGGACTTGGGCCAAGCTTCGTCGGCCCATGAATCTCGAGCCTGATTTACATCCCTACTTATCTATCCTTGTAATTGACGTAACCCTTAAGGATTTAAATCGAATTAACAAAGTCAATTCATGATGAAATGATTATATTTTATTTTTAGTCTTAAAAACCGATACCATCCTAGCACAATGGTAAGGCATGAGGGTATTTTATGAGAAAAAAAAAGTCCAGTGGTCTAATACGACTATTCAGTACTTATTCTTAATAAAAAGTATTTTATTATATGAATAACATGAATTTGTTAAAAAAAATTTAAAAAAAATAAATAACGCATAAATTTTTTTTATAAGCATGAGTACTAGAAAACTCGTAACTTTTCATTTTATCTATTATAGTCGACTGAGCCCACCTTAGAACTGGCAATCACGAATCCATAAAGCAGGCTCAAGAAGTCTATTGGACCGGACTTCGGTGGTCATCTGATAACAATGGCAGGTGTTTATCACGTGTTTTTTTTTTTGTATTATCGATCTTATTTATTTTATTTTTTTAAAAACTAGCAATCATTGCGAATGCCCACCACACTCAATGCCCAGCCGCGGTTCTAGTTAGAGTTTCTCTTTATTTTTTTCCTATGATCCACCGTCCACCATTCCCACAGGCCGGGCCCGCCATCCCCGTCGATTCTGTGATTTGTGTGTCAAGCAAAGAACTCAGCCACTCCTGCTGCTCCACGTGGAAGTGCCCCCCCCCACCCCCACCCAACACGTGCCAGCGTTCCGATTTTTCGGCCACAGATAAAACCCTACTCGACTCTCTCTCTCTCTCTCTCACACGCAGGCATGTGGTGTAGTGAAGAGTAGTATTGTAGCAGGTCGAGACCTTTCATTACTGGTAAGTGCTTAACGTTCTCTCACCAAATTCCTGTAATACACTCTCAACAGTTGTTGCTGTTGTTGATGATTTTGCTTTTATAGGATCTTTTTCGAATTTGTTGAGTGTTCTCTCATGTGTTTGAGTAAATGCCTAGGTGAAATTCTGGTGTTGGGGCGTCTAGATTTGACACTGTTAAACAACAAAAATGCATAAAAAACGAGCCATAGTACATAGCCTTACGTTGCTTCATGACCATACCCATCTCCGGTTTGTTGTTAATTCGCTCATTAGATTGAAGGCCAGAACTGCTGGTTATGTTTTTCAACTCACTTCAAGGTGAGTACTACAAGGATTCGCATCATGGAGGAAGAGTGCCTTGGGATCAATCTATTAATCGTCCCTATTGCCCTATGCATTCTGGGCTTCATGACAGTAGTTCAACTGGTTTTATACTTTGCTTCTTGAGGTCGCATATTTTTTTCCACGCGGAGGGAGTTTAGAGCATGAAACAATTGGATAAGCTATGGGGTTACACTCAGAGAACAAATATTTGTGGTGGGAATGCTCTACCTCATAATTCAAAGGTGTTTGTTTAGCCTTGGGGACATTATTTGTAGTGCATAACAGTGACGAGTTTGATCAGTGGGCAGTGGGCAGTGGGTTTTTGTTTTTGAAAGGCTAGTTTGCTGCGAATGAACTTGTGTATGCAGTTTGGGCACATTATCTTTCTTTAAACATTTAGTATATGTCCATTGTCTTTGGAATTTATATATGCACTTTGCATTGGCCTCTCTGTTTGTAGCCTCAGTGAGTTTATAGAAGCTGCCTTGAAAAAAAGATACTGTACCTAAGAAAATGACTTATATTTATATCAGTTTCTATTTATATACCTAAAAGATTACGCACCTTTTGAAAAATCATGCTGATATTTTAATTTCATCATCTGTATCATCAATAAAAATGTAAATTTTGACTTCTCAATGTGTAATTCTGTCTAATTCGCCCTGTGTCCTTATCTCAACAAAAGTGTGGCTTCTGATTTCCATTTTTTTTTTGTTTTTATTCCGCAGTAGGAGTTCTTTCTCATGGAGTGTCATATGAAGGGAACTACGAGGTAAATATCCCTATCAAGGCATTTGTTAACTTAGGCAGGCCATTTGTTTCTTTTCACATATTTGACAATAGTATATGGGATATTTTATTACGTCATGTCTTTTTTGTTACTGTTCAGACCTTTTATGCCAATTATATGCTTTTGAAATTCAGAATTAAAATTTCTGTTGATTGGCACCAGAGTCACTTGTGTACTGCCATCTCAACATTTTCGCTTTTGGAATAATAATTGCTTTATATAGCTGTTGGTTCCACTTATATCTTCATTGTCTAGGATTTACTAAAGCACTTTCCACGGGTTATGCTCACTTCCACTGTGACCTTTGCAGTTGTTGTCTTGACAACCACTTAAATAGGTTTCCGTGGCAATCAAGAAATGTAAATTGGGAGAAGTTTCATAGATTTCAATGTGATGTGGCTGCATGGAGATCAAGGATGGGATCCCAAAGGTTAACTTACCCAAATTTAGCTTATAGTGGGAAAAATTCAATGCGCCATGTGTCCTGGAGAAGATTTTCCATGGCTCTTAGTCTGGCGGAGGAATCTTCACCACCACAATTGGAAGACTACTCTAGTGATGATAAAGATTCTCCTAAGGCTTCTCCTGAGGAGCTTCTTGAAAAACCATGGAGCAGTGATGAGGTAAGCTTAAGGTTCACCTACTTATTAACCCCTTTCTTTTATGTTTGAATGAAACTAAAAGGTACTTTTGCCTGTTCTTATTAGATATATTACAACAAGTGGATGTTTTGCTGTCCTGTATGCATACACTTTACGACCTAGGTTATTCATGTTATATATTCAAATACCCGAGCATTATATATGGATCCCACTTCAATAGTGAATTCAGATACACAGCATATTACCTAAAATGGTATCAGAGTCTGAGAATCTCAACAAGCATTGGCAGCTGGCTGGTTGCAGGCATTTTACCAACACAGAGGTAGATTCACTTCTTCATGAAGATTGGGATCTGTGGTCTAATATTTAAACTATAATTTGGAATCTGAGCCTCTCAATAATGAAAAGGCACAATTTGTGATGGATCTGTGGTCTAGTATTTGCTCCATCATTGGCCTCTGATACTCTCAGTGATGAAAAGGCACACTTACATGGATCTTTGGTTTAATGTTTCATCCGTTATTGGTATCTGAGCCTGTCAATGATGAACACACGCAATTTCTGATGGATCATAACTCAGAAATGAAACTGATACCACGTTTTAATCGCACGTGTCACTTGTCAGATATCCATGCATTGTGAGGAGCGAGCATTTTGGTGAATAATACCTCAGATTTGGTTAAGGGTTTGGAAAACTGTAGATAGTGATGAACATAACCATTCAAATGTGATCATTCATAGTTTTTTCAATACCGTGTGAAAGGTGTTAGGTTCATGTTATTACGTTTCGATGTATCAGAAAAAAGTTAGGTTTGTGTTGTTTGAAAATTTAGAAATCACTATAACAGAGTAGTTTAACTTGAACTAGCAGTTTCTTTTTTTCATATGTTTTCTACTCATAATATCTCCGGTGTCTATCCTTGCAATTTATACAATTGAATATAAATAAATCTGTTGCCTTGGATCTTCTTTCATTCATTTTCTATTTTTCAACTGTCTGTCACATTTCTCATAGTTGTGAATATTTTGCTTAAAACACAGAATTCTGTATCCTGCTATGTGGTAGCTGTGTAATTTGTTCCATAAAGAACTGGTGTCGTTTGGATGAAATGAATTTAAGAAGCATCATAATTTAGTATGTCATGTCTGCTTTCTGTAAGAGTTAAAAAAGACTGCATTGTGCAAACATTTGCGTTTTCTCTATATTGTTTTATATGCCAGTATATTCTTAATGAACTGCAATTTCATGCTGAAGTAATGTTTTAAAAGATGGTTATGGTGTATCATTGCAACTTATTGATAGGCCATTTAAGTTATTCTGGATTTTATTGCTTTTGAATACAAAATGATCTATTCGAACCCCAGATGGTCAAACTTCTTCAGGGCTAATACTTTATATCCTTAACAGTTGAAGGCCTTGCTTTCTGATTCTGAAAGAGCGAAGCTTATCAAGAAACTGAGTGAAGCCAATCAACAGAATCGATTCCTTAAGCGACAGGTTTGTATCCTAAATATATCTTTTTTTATGATGCTATATCTAAATTTGATGCAAATTGTTATCCATAATTACTTTATTTTTTGGATCACTTTATGTAGTGTGGCTGGTTTTTGCCAATATTTTAACTATCATTGGATCCGCATCCCAAAGGAATGTCTTTATACCTTATCGGCCACAAAAATTTTAATGGTGTTGATGACTTCCTTATGAATGGCGTAGATTGGAGTTGGTGGGTCCTAATGCTTTTCATTCCAACAAGTGCAGAGTTCTTCTTTCAAATTTAACACAGGAAATCAAAAGATTGTTGTACATACCTGACTAGTTGGCTAAAGTATTTCGGTCCACCAAAAATTTTGTTTAGTCCAGTGGGGGTCAAGCTGATGCTTGAGAGAGGAACATAGGAGGAGATAGAAACTAACAGCCACCAATGAAAAGAAGGAAGCTTTTTGGGTTGTTTATCTACTAAGCATTCTTACTCAAATCAGCAGAGAAACGCCTGTTTACTATATTATTGTGAAATAAGATTCATAAGCTTTATTGATACAACATTTTTGTGTGTTACTCCATTCCTTACTACATGATTTTGCCCCTTGTTGGCTTATTCATGTAGTTCTTTACAAACTGTAATACACGAAGTTTCTTGAGTTTTCTATAGATGATCTGTAGGCTTGTACATGCTATTGGATTCTTTAGACTGATTAAATTGCTGATACCATTTCAACTTTCATAAATGGCAAAGCGGTCTGCAGAAATCTGGACGTGCATTTTTCTAAAGATGGAAGTAAGTTGGGGACAATAAGCTGTAGCATGTGGCTTTTAATTCCATACTGTGTACTGCCGTATCCTATTGGATTGAACATTATGTCATCATCTGGATGGCTTCATGACGTTCATCTTGAATGGAATTTTTATGAAGAATCTTGTGACTCAACATTTGCCTCAACTGTGCTTTTAAAAGGCCAATCGGATTAGACTGCACAATTGGTTTGATTTTCTGGTAGGGAAACCTTTTCTGACTCGCATCCTTTGTTTCTTTGTTATCCTCAGTTGCACATAAAGGAGGATGCATTGGTTAATTTCAAACGTGAACTTGCCGTCATGGAACTAGAGATTCAGGTCTATAACTTTTACTGCTGCTTTTTTATACGCATATTTCTCTTGTACAATAAACAATACAGGGAGTCACTTTTTGATTATTTACTTCAACAAAGAGCTTTCTGCTAAGAACAATTTAATATGATCTCCTCTGTTAGTATTTTTCTGTGATATGAGACAGTTCAAATTCCTTGTGACTAATTTCATTGCATGGACTACAGATCAACATATATGGTTTCAACTTTGGCTTTCTCAGGTTTCTTGATCAGTTCCCCATAACCAGGAAGAACGTAATTAGGGCTCTGCTTGTTTTTTGGTAATTAAATGACTGTTACCATTGAAATTTGTGTCTAGTACATCTGGCAAGTTGCAAAAACTTAGTTTCAAGTTATTTATCAGTTTTGAAAACTATGTTACTTCATTTTTTAGCCATAATAAGTAATAGTTTGATTTGAACCCAAAATTAAATAAAAAAGTGAACTTGATGCTACTGCTGTTAAATGAGACACATTGTGAAATACCTTGTGAAGGTGCTGAGCCATGGTGAAGCCTTGGAAGCATTCAGTTAAGATAAGTTGGAGCTTGTGATTGAGTTAGATGACATTTGGGGAGGTTAAGAAGGTAGGTAGTTGGTTAAAGATGAGTGCTCTGTTTCTGCAACAGAAAACAGAGGTCTTTCTTGAATTCTTGACGTCAGTTGGATAGGTAGTTGTTAGGAGTGTAGTAGATATAAAAGGGAAGGGAAGGACCGTAGAAGGGTGTGTATGAGAATTATCCAGAAAGGTTCAATAAAATTCTGTATCTTTCTCTCTCAATATTGAAGACTGGTGTCTTCTTGAATGTATCATAGTTATTCCTTATATTTTTCAAATATCATGAAGCAAGAAAGTTAAGGCTTTATGCAGTAGTTTGCAGAAAGTGAATCGAAAACATGAAACATAGTTCAAGAAAATTATTGGAAACACAAAGCAAGAAGTGAAGATGGCCTTCAATGGAAAACTTCTTAGGGGGCTTACTAAAAGGCTTGATAATTACCAATAGAAACACTAGAACACATGTATGGTAAATGGAAATATTAATACTATGGAAAAATTAGAGGAACTTACAGATATTAAATTGGAAAAGGATGTTCATGAGTTAGGAAGCACGGACACATTGTTTAGGGTGCCGTTTGGGACAAGGCGAGGACACGTTTGGGATACGACGTGGGTTAGATTGTAATTATTGAAAGTTCAAAATGGGGTAAATTAATTTCATATCTTCAATACATAATACATAGATACAAAATACCAAATCAAAGCACTCCTAACGTTGGAGCCATAGCTACTGGAAAGAGGGGGAATTGAGAAGAGAGAAAAGAGAGAAGCAGCGTCACACCACCCGACCATCACACCAGTTAAGCTCTTCTTCTTCTTCAAATCTTTGTCCATGATTGATGTTCTTCTTCTTCTTTTTTCTCTTTGTTTTCTTTTTCTTCTTCTTCTTCTTCACTGAATCTCTGCCCCGAACAGAATTTCTGTTTCTTTTTTCTTCTTCTTCATGGAAAATAAAAATATATAAAAAGTAATATTTTTTTGCCATGTCCCTGTTCCTCCATTTTTCAAAATTGTCGTGTCCCGAGTCCGTATCTGTGTCCGTGTCCGTGTCTGTATCAATGCTTCTTAGTTCAATAGTATAGAAAGATTGTGAAAAGATTTTCTAAAATAGATATTAGGACCATTTTCTTCACTCTTCTTTTCCAATATAGAGAATGTGAAAAGATATTTCTCACTATTTTAATATAATAAAATAGAAATGTATTTGTAACTTAGATGAAGAAATTGTCATTGTTTCATGTATTTATATAAAAATATATACTTATATGTTACTGACTTGTCATATCGCGTGTTGGTTTTTTGAAAATTGCCTTGTCATCATGTTTGGATTTAGTCGTTTCTGTGTTCCATGTCGATATCCATGCTTCTCAGACTCCTTAAAATATTGAGTATGGAGTTTAAAACATGTGTACTTGAAGCTTCTGTTTTATGTGTCCTAACAAAGCAAAACTATTAGCTTGGGCAGGTTGAAACATAGAGGAATATAAGAGACTGAAAACCTTACGGTTAATAGTTAGTTGCTGTCACTGTCATGAACAATACATAACGATAGCAGCATTTAGCCTTTAACCAAACCAGATAGATGGCATCTAACCTTCTAATTTATATCTCCTTTATTTACTATGTTATTAAATTAATTAATTTCATGGGCAGGCTTTGGTTGCACTGGCAGAAGAAATTTCTAAATCTGGCATTCCGGAAGGTTCAAGAAAGATTAATGGGAAATACATTCAGTCTCACCTGTTTTCTCGGTTAGAAGGTAAGATCATTTTGCATGATTTCTTTGGATTGTTCTTCCTCTAATTAAACCTTCTAGTTCTAGATATGTGCAACCGCTTCCATATGGTGGACCTGAGGTCCAAGGCCTTCTGTTGAAACTAATAAGAGGAATACTTAAAGGTTGACTGCAGAATCTTGAAAGTCACATAGCATCTCATTTCTCTTCTTTCTGGTGGATGATATGGTCTTGAATGCATGCCTTCACAATTGTGGCACAGTACTTCAAGCCTGAACGACCTTGTTAGGTTCCCCACCCAGGCCAATATATAATGTCTTTGATATGACAGGGAAATTTCATATAATCTTGAACGAATATTTTAGATGATAATGCTGTTTGATTTCTTGTTACAATTACTTTTGCTTTGGTGAAGCTGTACATGAAAAGTTGAAGGAACAGATAAAGGATGTGGATTCCGCACAATCCAAGGAGGTGCCCTTATTCTGGTGTGGCATGGCTGAGGTGAGCTAGTGAGGAGACACCTTCTTCATATACATCAGTTTTCACGTTCATGAAAATGACCATTTGCTTTTTTGATGTTGTCTTTTTTGCTATTTATGCTTTGCTGTGAGATTACTGCAATACAATTTTCACCAGTTAAATAAAATTGTTGATATTAGATGATGAATCTCCAAGAGCATGTCTAGTCCACCATCCTGAAGTCCAACAGCTAGAAACTTGGTTTAAGTTAATTCCAATTGACCTATTTTTGAGCTGATTTGATCAAACTTCAGTTGAAACTTTGATTGATTTATGAGTAAATCTTGCCAGTCCATGTTTTAAGTGTATTCCACTTTGTGTCTGCTCAGGTGACCTTTGATGCCTTGTTCAAATTCAGTTTGTTTACATTTCTTGTGTTGTATAAATGGCAAGGCACAAAGATCATTTTTGCGGTTGCATTGATATGGAACATGGTTTAACATTGTTTTTGGAAAATGGAGATAATTTCTCATATCAATTCTCCTGAAATTATTACTCAGTATCTCTTTTTTCTATTCAGTGCATATGCATGTGTGTAATTGCATATGTACATAGATACCTGGCCAACATGTTTCAACTTTCAAGCAGGATAGAGTTAACTCTATCTGCGCGTACTGAGTCAACTAGTGCTCTCAAGTTTCAAACTACGGTTTGGATGCCACAAAGAACTGACTGGCATCTATTGCCTACAATGAGACTCAATTTCTTCAGATTTGTGGTCTTACAAATGTTGCATGCGCAACCACAACTATTTGGTGCATCACCTCAACACAATTATTTGTTATTGATTCTTAATTAAGAATTCTTTTGTAGGGGGGATGTGATTGCTGTAAGTCGACATCCCAATACCATTGATGAATTACTTAGTTATCATTTTTATTTTTCAAAATTGTTTGTAGTATTGTATATGTTATATTGTATAAGTAATATTGTTTTTTCATATATTTTGTGTAAGAGCGTACAAGTAATGGGCACCTTTGATGGCTGGAGTCAAGGAGAGCACTTGTCACCAGAGTATACTGGCTCTTACACACGGTTTTCTGCGACATTAATGCTCAGACCTGGACGGTACCATTCTCTTGAGCCAGTCAAATTCCTCCTCCTCCTCCTCCTCCTCCTCTTCTTCTTCTTCTTTAACCATATATGTTTTGTTGTGCAGGTATGAAATCAAGTTCTTGGTGGATGGAGAGTGGCATCTATCGCCAGAATACCCTACAGTGGGGGAGGGACTAATAAAAAACAACTTGTTGATTGTGGAATAGGTCCAGGTTTGCTGATCTAGTCATGTCTAATGTCCAGAGCAATTCATATTGCTGCTTCATTATGACTTCCTTCACCCCATAGATGTGTTTCTTCCAGCTTATTTGATGTTGTATCTGACATAGCGGTTAAGTAACACTCAGTTGAATGTTTTTCCATATGGCATTTTCCAAAAACAAATTGTTCCTTTCTAAGTGAATGTGAGGATATTGCACTGTATGGCATGTTTAAGATTGTGAGACTAACTTCAGCTGGTCTATTTAAAGAAGAGTCAGCTGGAAGGTTAGCTGTCAAACTCTGGAAACTTGCTTCTGTGTTCTGCCTTTTCAGGAGTTGTCAATACAATATACTGATAATATTCAATGTAAGTAATGAGATAAAGACAAGAGTTGGTTTGTTTTGCTGCAAAATTCTATTTTTGGCATGGTCATCAAATTTTTGAGATCATGTATAAACACTGAAGTTAAGCTCTAAGTTGTGCGTGGACTAAGGAATTGCTTATGACTTACGATTTTTACTGCCAACTAATAATGCTTGTCATTTTTTTTTTTTGGAAATTAGAGTGATTTATTGTGGGCTGAAAAATTATGAATCCTCCTTACATATGTTGCTGTTACTGCTGCTGTTGTAATCATTCAAGTCTTCTTTTCCCAACAGTAGATGGTGAGAAGGTGAAGAATATTATGGATATGCAAAGCGGTTTTGCAGATGAAGTTTGATCCAGGATATCATTGTAGCTTTAAATTTCTTCCTTATAAACTATTACATACTGATAGAAAGAGGGTAATGGTGTTTGTGCATATAGTGGCCTAATATGCCTCCCTCTGGTTACCAACCAGACTTCGGGGAAGGGGTGTGCATTTGCATGCCTAATATGATCCACCTCTGTTAACTGAAACTTGGGATAGGGATATCCTTGATTGGCTTCATCAATTATTAGCTACTGGTGTTTGGTTACTGATTTTTTTGCCAATTTGGCTTTCTTTTTCGTCCCTAATTGTAATTTCCATCCATTTTCTCATAGTTTTATTTTTTCTTGTAACAATATCCTAACATGAGAGAGAGAGAGAGAGAGAGAGAGAGAGAGAGAGAGAGAGCTGTACGGGTGAAATACTGCATTCCAATCCCTGATTTTCTGTTTGTAGGCAGCATGTGTTACATGCTATTTGCACATAATTCATATTTGAAATTCTGATATTTGTTGAACACTCTTCACACTATGTTGGTTTGCTTGTGTAAGCTTCTTTCATCATACATTAGCTACGATATTTTCTCGGAATAATGAACTAATGAGCATTTTATATTCCTTGAAGTAAAGTGTCATCAAAGTTCATGACATCAGCTTGCAGGTGTGATTATAATCCATGCCCTTCGAGCCATATCTTTCCAGAAGTCTCCTGCAACATTATCAACCAACAAACCTCTGTAGTATGAGATTTGAATGGCCCATCTCAAAATGTCAACTTTACATGAAATAATTTTGGTGCAAGTAAACTTTCTATTTGGGCAATCATTTCCTGCTACGTGTTAGACCGGATATATTTGATGATTTTAGCATCCTTCTGTTAAATTTTCTTATCAGTCACAGTTTCAGGATATTCTCTCCATTCAACCCTGTAAAGCATTTATATTAACTTAATGAGATTGGCGGTTCTGTTCATATTATGCATATCCATGGCAAGTCAAGGTTCAGAGGAAGGGGGATTATGTCAAGAAGTTGAATCTACCTTACCAATCCAGGTATGACATCTATCAAATTTTAGGCTTTTACTTGAGATAATACATATGAAATTTATTTCTTACACTTCTGTTCATGTTCTGATGGTGATGTGAAAGTCAGAGAGATCTTTAGTTTTCAATCTGGGACACAGGATCGGCTAGCTTGGAATATTCTTTCTTTGTAGTTTGTTATATATATGATATAATAATGAATTTGTTAATGGTAGTCCATTTCATGGCCTGCCTGGTCCTATGTGTAGTTAGTTTAGTAATTTAATATACTTTGGGTTAGTGATGTCTGATGGTGTCTCCACCAATTATTGATAACTGTTGGTTTGGTTTATCCTTGGTTTGGCTGTTAGCTTGGTTTATTGGTCATGTTTCTGCATTGGGTAATTACACTTGATTCTCTTGTGATTTGAGCTAAAATCAAACGATTCAGTGTTTTAGAAGTGAGCATATGACCACTTGTGATTTGGACTTATTTGCAAAAGGGATAAAAATATTAGATTTAACGAAAATTTTGTCATAGGGGTATTTTTGTTATTTTATCTCTCCCAATTAGAACATCAAAAAGACGATTTGGCCCTTTTATACCAAATAAAGAGTTGTCTTTTAAGGAATTCTTTCTAGTTATTTTAACAAATTGTCATTTTGATGTTCTAATTTAGAGACATAAAAAGACGAAAATATTTCTATAATAGAATTTTCATTAAATCTAACAATTTCTATGCATTTTGTAAACTAATCCAAACCACAGGGGTCATGTGTTTACTTTTAAACTACAAGTTGTCATCTGATTTTAGTTCAAACCACAAGGAAGTAAAATGTAATTACTATTCTGTATTTGGTATTGAAGATGATTTAGTAAGTGTTGCTTGTACATGGCAAGTACAAGAAGTAACCCAAAATATTTCTCAATTTGACATGTTTTAAGTAAACAAATGGAACCTTATGCTGCTTGGTTTGCACAAGGTTCTTTGTTTAACATACGCCTTGTTGCACTTAGGCAGCAATAAACCCTCCACGAGTCTTGAAAGTGGAGGGGTCAACTAAGTTGATCGTGCATAGTAACCACTCCAGACTCCAGAATGATGTGCCGGTGGTATTTTGTTTTTTTGGGTTCCGTATAGCATTACTCTTTGAGGATATTACACAGCTATGGTACATAATCTCTGTTGTCCACAATCATGATCGAGTTTATCCCAATGTTACCTACTCTTGTGAATATCTTTAATTGTAGAGTCAAAAACTCATGGCATCCATAATTGATAGAAAATAAATAGATCATGCTCTGATCTTACTGTTAACGTGAAATTATATTGTTACCGTATATAATGGGGTTATACACTTCTGTCTATACTATTTTCCTATTATGTTTGGTTTCCTCTTCTTGCTTCATTGTAGAACTCTCCGTTGGTGCAATATATATTGTACACGTTTACTCATTAAGTCATTATTATACAATTGGTGCTGTGAAAAATGCTACTAGCAGTCACGATTGTCGGTCACTCACCATTAGATGGTCTTTATATCAATTGGACTCTACCTACAAGTGGGGCGCAGCTAATGTGGAGGCCATCTATCGGTGACTGATGGCTTCTCTTGGTTATACATAACCATGACGGCACTTTGCTTGGGGGTCTTCGGAATCACTCGGTGTTCCTCTTAATCCGCTCTCTGCTCCCAGGTTGTTTAGCATGTTTTCTTGGAGGAATGGTGATGTAATAAATCTCCACGTGCCTTGAAACTAACTTGCTTTGATCAAAGATCTGGTGATTGAAATAAAAAAGGGAAGAAAAAAATTGAGAGTGAAAAGAAAATAAAATTCTCTTTCAATTTATTCTTTTTTACCTTATTTTTTCTTTTTTTCTTTTTTTTGATAAATTCGAATTTTAAACATAGCATAAAGGGTCAACTATTTGAGTTTGAAATCTATATTAGCAATGACGCTAAAGAGATAATTCAGGTGATTAGTACCTTTGTTTTATCATTCAACAAATTAATCATTTTTAAAAAAGTTTGGGAGGCCTATCCCAAAATGTCAACCTATACATTGACAAGATGACAACAATTTTCACTGTTTTAGTAGCAAGTTAACGAGGTCTCAAATCTAAGAACTGCTCTTTGGTATCAAATTATTGTTTTTTGGTTCCTGAGCACACAATAAAATAAAAATAAAAAATGAGAACAACAAAGAAAATTTTGACGAGGGCACCAAACATTCGACGTTAAAAGGGGTGAGATTCATATTTTAACAACTTTACCGCAAAGTCCCATCTTTAGTGGTGATAGCAATAAAAATAAAAATACTAATCATGATTTCACTTCATTGCAAAAAGGGTAACGTCACTGCTGCATCGTTCTATAAAATTTTTTTCAAAGAATAAGCATTTTCCTTTCTATTATTGTGGTCTTTACAACTCTTTCTATTCTGTTGATTATTCCTCACGGAAAGGAAAGGAATAATATTCATTGAGCATTTAAACAACTGAGAAAGGGTTAAGAAAGTGTAAGGAATCTAAGAGGAAGAGAAAGCAAAACTAATCTTTTCTTCTTTTGCTTTACTTTATTTGGAGTGTTTGAGGGTGCTCTGGTGAGGGTGTTTCACATCTGGAGAAGTAAGAGTGATTTCATTAAATACACACAATAACGCAAAAAGTCTGGCGAATTGAAGTGGAATTTAGAATCGATCTCATCTCACCTCATGTTCATTGCGTGCACGCCGGGTTAATATATATATATATATGATCCAACTTGGAGTTTGGGATGTTTCTCTGAAGAATTTGATTTCACAAGGGCACACCAACGGTGCTGCACTAGTCTTTATGTAAAAAGAATAAAACGACGAGACGCTGCTTTATTACCACAACGATGACTTAGCACTTAGCAATACGCAGCAGTGACGACCACAACCTGCACCGGACGCATTTACATACGTGTTCTCTCTCTCTCTCTCTGTATATATGTATAGAGAGAGAGTATAGAGGTGTATCATATATGTGATATGTGCCCCTAACAGCCCTACAACTCCTTTACAAAGTACAGGCAAGAATCAAACGCATTGCGTCCAATCGTTTCCCTCACAGCACTCTTTCCTTCTTCGTCTTCTTCTTTTAGAGACCTTGAGTTCTCATCTATTTGAGGAGCCAAACTCAAAATCACGGCTTGAATGGTAGAGACCGGCTGGACTTTCATGCTTTCTGGTTCGTCTTTTTCTTCTTTTGCGCGTACGCAACCCGCGCGGTTCTCCTCTTCCTCCACTAATTCGATTCTCTTTTTCTTTTTCTCTCTTCTCCCTCCATTCCTTGCTTCTTCCTTCGGTTCTTGCAAGGAAGCCTGGTATTATCGCTGCCTTGGCCTTGACCCTTAAATTCAATACCCTCTCTCTCCCCCTCTCCCCCTCTCCTCCTTTTCAACTCTACTCAGTTTCGCGTTTACCAATCCTTTGTAGCTTCTTTATTACTGGGTATAAGAGAAAAAAAAAAAAACAAATAAAAGATGAAGAAAGGTGTACCGGATAAAATGCTGTCGCAGAAGCCAAAGAAGAAGGATTCGGAGAGCCAAAGTGCGAAGAAAAATCGATTCTTGGTCACTGTCAATGTTCTTGGCAGTGCTGGACCCATAAGATTTGTGGTGAATGAGGAAGACAATGTTTCAGCGGTTATTGATACAGCTTTGAAATTGTATGCCCGTGAAGGACGCCTTCCAGTTCTTGGTTCCGATGTCAGTAAATTCCTCCTCTATCCCGCCAATGCAGGATCGGATGGTATATATTGAAACATAACCATATCTGAGTTTCGATTTTTTCTTGTATTTTATGCCTACCCATTTGAGATTTTTGACTTTTGCACCATCCTGTATTTGGGTTTGGGTTATTAGCTATCATTACCTCTACAAGAACCATTTGTGAATTTTGAGTTTTTTGTGAACTATAATTTGGAGAGTTTCAAATTTTATGGAGTTTTTTGCAGCTCTGAATCCATCCGAGCCGATAGGATCATGTGGGGGAAGGAATTTTGTGCTTTGCAAGAAGCAGAGCCAACCACAGATGACAGAAGCTGGGTCGGACATGATTGCTCGGAATCGGAAGGGAGGCCGTAGTTGGAAGGCATGGCTCAGTAAGTCCTTTACCTGCAAGGTATTATCTCACTAAAATAATGTGGGCCCTCGGCTCAGCCGACAGGTTGCTCTTTTGCAACCTGTGCATCATGTCAGCACCCCATGAGGTAAAACCGACCCTCCCAGACTCTGCAGCAGCGGGAGCCTTGTGCAAAGGCAGTCATTGGAAAGTTTCTTTTAGTCAAGAGGACAGCTATAATATTACTGATTTCTTTGCAAGTGACCTCATGCTCTGGGTTTGTTATCTGTATTATTGTTGTTGTGGTTATAGTTGTGGTTGTGATCATATATGATCTTGTATTGATCTTATGCTGCTGTATGAAACCTTTTAAGTTATAAACAAAATATTTTGAGTGATTGAATGTAACTTATTTTATTAATTTATTTATTAGCTTACAACTTAACTTATTTATTAAGTTATGACTAAAGCTTATATTTTATAAAGTAACTTATAAATTATAACTTTTAATTGGTTGGTCTAAATACCCCTTCGTCTCAAAAGAATTTCACATGCAATGGGGATCACCTTGTCTGGCATATGTTGACTTTTGATTGTTAGTTTCATTGGTCTATTGTGATTTGGAAAGAAATTAAAATGTAGAGCATATATTCTAGTACTAAATTAGAGAACCATCTGGTGAAGGATCACCTTGTCTGGCATATGTTGACTTTTGATTGTTAGTTTCGTTGCTCTGATGTGATTTGGGAAGAAATTAAAAAAGTAGAGCATATTCTAGTACTAAATTAGAGAGCCATCTGGTGAAGGTGGGAGATCAAAGAGGTGTCTAGTTTCATTGCTTTGCCTTTGCTCGAAGAATAGGGATAAAACTTTGTCAAAGCAGAGACTCATGTTTAAAGAATGGTCCAGTGGATATTCTACAATAATAGAGAAGAAAGAATGATGCTTTAACTGCTTACAGTTATTTTTAAAAGCATCTACTTAATTTGTCAAAAATGGTGGGGCTATGAATCCATGGTTAGAGAAAATTAAATATTTGCTACAGTTCATGGATGAGGACAATGTTTTATGAGCGTTTTATCCTAAATTATTAAATCCCTTAAAGATTTTATAAGATGATGATCCGTCTTATTCTTTATTATGTGTTTGAAATATGGATTTATCAAATAAAATAAAAAAGGTGAGAAAATAGTATTTTATTTTTGTTCTCTCTTCCTCACTTTTTCTTTTTTCTTTTCCATTATCAAATTCTTGATCCACATATAGCCTTATGGAACACAAAATGTGTTCCAAACACTAACGCTAAGCTGGCTCTGGGGGAGCCCAAATTCACCGAAGTACATCAAATTGGAAGCAAATTTTAAGAAATCATAACAAAAGGCATAGCTTTTGAAAGCTAATTGGTTGCAGATAAACACTAAACATGAATACAATCAAGTAGAGCCTGAACAATACTAACTAGATAAACTTTTGTCCTAGTTACTAGGAATTTTGTCTACAAAAACCCTGTTCTTCCGATTGCTTCAAATTCCCCTGTGCCCATGTAAACTATGCCAAAATAGAGCAAGTGAAGATAGAGGAAGTGGAAAGCTATTAAGATGAAATGCCTACTTTCTTCTACGCCTTTAACAAACAAGATTCTTTCTTGCTCACCCATTTTATGTTTGTCTTCTGAGACTGATAAATGGAGAACAAAAAAAATTATTTTCTCATTGTGGTTGAACCGTTCAATATGCTCTTTGTATGTGTATGAAAACAGAAGGAAAAAAGAAAGAAAAAAGGAAAAAAGCTGAGCACAAAGAATTGCCTTGTGGTTGTGGTTCGCCGACTCAGAATTTATCCAATTACACAAAGTATGGCTGTATTTATTTCTTGGCAATCCTCTTGAAGTCACGTTACAAGAGATTTATCTATTATGAATCTTTTAGTTCTGACGTAATCAAAATGTGGTTGGCTATTATTCCTCGTTAAATGTTAAAACAAAAAAATTAAAAAAGAGAGTGTGGGCTCAGGTTAGCCCAAATCTTTTCAAGTATGTTTGTCATACAAAAAAGCCCATTATTCGGAAAACTTCCTGTACGTACCACAGGCCCTGTGGGTCCAAGGTTGTGGACACTGGGCAGCAGGGTCTCACTCCAAGAAAGTTGCGAGTTGTAAGCAATATTAGAGAGAACCCGAAATCAAACAAAAGGAATTTAATGTAAAAACTAATTCAAGCTTTCCTTGAGTTTTGGACCTAAAGTCGCTAGGAACATGAAGTTCAGAAGTTCACATTTTGTACCTCGTTTCCGAAGGGAAACATGTAACCAAATTTTATTCCTCCCTTGGTTAATTAATTAATAATCTTTTTTTTTTTTTTTTGGTTGGTTGGGCCAACTCCAAACAACTCCTTACTTAATGAGGCTTTATAAACTTAATGTAGTGGATTTTGTGCTATTTAAGTAAAAGCAAACGCTCGAAATTTAACATACACACTTCTCTTCTAATTAACCAATTAATTAAGCTGCCAAACCCCATGTCTAGTTGATCTGTATTCACGGTTTGGTATAGTAGAGAAACCCTCTTTGGGTTCGAATTTATGACTCCTTTGACAACTTGCAGTAATAATGGCTTAACTCTCTTGTTCATCCAAAGGCCAATGCTAGTATTAGGCTCGTCTATTGGTCAGACGCCATATTAGCTGTGACCCACCAGCTATTGGTGGGTTATGGCTGATGTAGCTTGCATCAGGCAGCTGCAAGTGCCCCAATCATTGGTTTTCATATGGACTAGAACTCTTACACCAAATCAGAAATGCAAAATGGCTTAATTCGTAATCTTAAACCTTCTAACGGACAGCAAAAATGTGCTACTCCAATTGTCCTGACTTGATACATTCAGAAGGAGAATGGTATGCGTACATATAATAAATATACAGGCCACCTATATATACTTCAAGCTTCCTATTTAGAACTCTACATAGATGTACCCATCCCAAATAGTGCATGCTATAAATTGGTCATTTTCCAATAATTCAGTATAATGACAAAAGAATATATAGATTTTCAATAGATATTCTTGTTCTTTCCTTTCATTTTCCCTTTTTCTGGCAGAGGGTGTGAAATTTGTCATTATTTTCCTCGTACTGTTGGGATTCAGGGAAATCACAGTTGTAAGCATTAGACGGTTTAGATTCTCCACCATGACCAAGAATGGCATCTCATAATCCCTTTCATCCAAACATTCAGAAGCATCCATTTGCTACTTTTAGCCATGACTGACAATTATTCATGAACTGGACCTTTTGAGAGATGCAATGTCTTGCAAGAGATAAAAAGGATTGATGAAGGTAACCCATTAGTATAAGGGAAAATTACAAGCACTAGGCTACTCATATTCAATCTGAAAAGAGGTGGTTTACAATTGAAGATGGTGAAATTTTTATGTTTGTGGAATGAAGTGAAAAGGGAGAGACAAACCCTAGCAAGTTGGTAGCTAGGTCAAAGTGAAAAAAAGGCCAAGAAGGTGGGAATATTTTCGCCTTCCTCGTGCCGCCCACGAAAACCATGCACAGCTAATGATTTTTTTTTTTTTTTTTTTTTTCCGGTGAAACCCTACGTGAACTGCAACTTTTGTTAAGCATGTGGGCATGGGTCTTCTAAAGGGACATACCTCTCCCATTCCAAAAAAAAAAGCCATATCTCCTTTCCTTGGGTGGATGGAATTTACAGTTATGATAAAGTTCATGTGCTTCTCTTCTTAATTTATTGTCACTGGTAAGATCAAAACCTTCAAAGAACTACTTTCCAATGGTGTAATGACTCAGAAAAGGGACATTTCCATTGTTAGGATGATAAACTAATGAAATGTGTATCTTAGACCATCTTTTTTCTTGGTCTTTGTAGATATATGATTTGTTGATGATTGACACCTGGCTAAACTCGTTGGTGGAGGGATAAGATACACTATTCTCTAGTCCAAGCCCCTTGGTTCTTGGGGTACCCTTAATTAGTATTAGAATAAATCTCATTGGTTTATCAAATCGCGTTCACGTGGGCTTAGCCAATTGAAGGCCATTTTTGCAGACAATCACCCAAAATATTTCATTATTGTCTGCGTATGGACCGCCCCCAACCACCATAGACATGTCATTTAGTATTAATTTATTGATTAAGGTCTTCTAAAGCTATACCAAAACTAAGATGCTTATATATATAGTAATGCACATACTTTTATCGGAGTTTTCCCTTTTGGCCAGGGAAGAATTCATACCCTTGTGGTGCTAATGGTCTGTCATTGGAGTAAGCTAATCAAGGCGTGCCAAGAGTTCCCTCGATTGGCGGATGGTGACTCGAGTTTCTTCACATGTGTGTCGGCGGATTGGATCTTGGCTGGTGCTGTTGAAATTTTTATACCTATTCCAAGAGATCAAATTTTTTAGGGTTTGTTTAGATGCAATTTAATCATCATTTTCTCTCAAGCGATGAAATTACATGTACTTGTGAAAGTATCTGATGTGGTATTTCTTAAGATATGAATGAGAATATCTATGCATAAGTGAATACTGCTAATACTTTTAATATGCATATATATATATGTAGTAGCGGTGGAGATCACATAATTTTTGTTTTTGAAAGGAGCGTGACAAATTATTTTGAAACTCTAGATAGGATTATTGGTTTGGCAGGTTTAACTACTAGTTAGCTATTTGTGAAGAGCAAAGTATAGCTGGAGAGAGATAAAATGGCCTCTAGATTTGTATGCACCAGATAACTTTTCACCTAATCTTTGGAAATTTTGAAACAAAAATAATATCCCTTCCCGCTCTTCTTCTCTAAATACGATTTTCTTTTACTTTTTTGGCAGGTTTAACTACTAACCATCTATTGCTGAGAAGCAAAGTAGAAAGGGAAAGAAAATGGCCATTAGATATGAATTTGTATGCATGTCTTCCCTATACTTTTTACCTAATTTGGAAGCTTTTAACTTTCAGAGAATGATATTTCCAATCGCCCCCACCCTCCACTATTTCTTCCTGATCTGAGCTTCTGGTTGAGTTATTACAAGTTATAGCTTTTATAGAGAGTTTGGATTATTTATGCTTGCCAATGTCACTTTCTCCTTGTGATACACTCCTATGTTGACGTGCTATGTGTTAGTCCAGCTGGCAATCTAAGAAGGGATGAATTGGGTTTAAATAATAATTTAACAAATAATTTTAAATTTAAAAATTTTAACTAAATATTCAAACAAACATTAATTAACCAATAATATGTTGTAAATAAATGTAAACAATTCAAACTATAAAGTAAAGAAGATAGAGATAAGAGAATACGACACCAAGATTTATCGTGGTTCGACTTCAACTCAAAGTTTACGTCAAATCCCCAAGACTTCTTCCTTGAGATTTTTCTCCACTATATCCAAATCGTAGATACAACCACTAGCCTTTTAACTCAAGCGCTAATTTTTTTTTACAAATAGTTTTTTTCACAGATACTAGTCATACCCCTCAAACTAAATTTTACACAGGTACTAGTCACACCCAACCAGGTGATCCTTCACTCCAATTAGTTTTTATACAGATGTTAGTTACATCAAACCTCTAACTATTTTTTCTAACTAGTCTCTCCTTTACAAGAAGAAAGAATAAGAGTACAACCATTCTTGCTTATAAATAAATTCTCTCAAAGAATAGATATGTCAATGAAGCTCTCAAAACATTACAAGATAAAAGACAATTAAGCTCTCAAAAATTTTGTAGGATGAATATCACTTTGATGCACAATTTCTTATTGCTCTTAATGTTCCTTTTTTATTCCTCAAATGCATCTCTATTTATAGATGAAGATAGAAGGATGATTTGTAATTTTAAATAAGTTTACAGTCGTTGGACAGCATTGAGGACATTTCTTCCCGTTGAGCTATTTGCTACCAAACAAGTTTTTGAATTTCCGATCAGATACCTTCACTTCCACCTCGAGTTTCTGCTTGATAACGTTCAAATTTGAAAATGTCTATAAGAGAAAAATTGTAGAATGAAAGTCAGCTCAAAACCTTAAGAATTAGGTTGATCCAATGGGCATATCAAAAGTTATGATTAAATTACTCGAACTGTCTCCCAATTAGCATATTTAAATTTCTACACAGCTATGTCAACTTACATCAATTTTTTCATATAGCAAACGTTCAAGTTTGAAAATCTCTATAAGATGTGAAATGTAGATATGGACGTTATCTTTCCAGATCTTCAAGAATCAAATCATTTTAAGATCGGAGTCAAAAGATAGGAGTGAAATACTCAGACTGTCTTCCTAGCTGTCATCTTTGAATTTCTACAGCACTAAGTCAGATGTATGTTTTTTTTTCATCTAGACAACGTTAAAATTTAAAATTGCATCCATGAGAGATACGGTGGATATGTAAGTCAACTTTTCAGAATATCAAGAATCAGATTAATCCAACGGTTAGATTAAAAGATATGGACAAATTACTATGACTGTATCATAAAATATAGTTTCATCGAATTTTCACTCTTAAAAAAAAACTTGAATCAAGTTTTCTCAAAACATGATTCTTAAGGATTTTTTATTTTTGAATCAAGTTTCCTTAAAACCATGATTTTATTACACTAAGACCAAGAATTAAAAGTATTATTTTAATCAAGAAAAAATCTTGATCACTCTTTCAATGTTTTCATAATCCTTAGCAAAATGCACATAATATATACACTAATTAGATCAAGAATTTTTGCCCAAGTATATAGGAGATTGATTTGATTAATCAAATCAAGACAAAACATATATGAAATCAAAATAAATTATTATCAAAAAAAATCTCGTATATATCTTTTCATAATCAACGATAGAGATGACTTAGTAGTCGGTTTGCCTTCAAGCTGAACATGAGGTTTAAAATTTGATCCTCTCCTGTGTACCTTTATGTTCGATCATTATTCGTGCAATATTTAAGTTTTACACAATTCATGTGGACATTTGCCCAACACAAATTAAAGGGAGTTGTTAGCATTGTAATAAGGCTTCTAATGAGAAATTATAGTTTAGAAAAGAAATGAAAAAAATTTTGAATAATTTAATAAAGCCTTTTTTCAATATGGAACCTCACTTTGATCTGAATTAGATGACAGAATAGGGTTTTTCTTTTTTTGAATAAAAGGGGCAGGCCATGGAAAAGGAGAAAATATATGTTAATGTTTATACTGCCTTGGAGTTGCAACTATAGAATGATGCTCATCACTTTTAAGCTACTCAACCAGGAATGCGTTTTCCCTTTTTAGAAGTATTAGGTTAGAACTCAGAACCCCACGTGTCAGTGTCAGATACGGCGACGGCGCCATCAAAGTACTGAATTCACGAATGCAAAAGTTCTGATTCGCCCTCGAGTTCTTCACTGTTAGAGAGTTCATTTTGTTAAAGTTCAAAACCACTCTATCTTAGCTGTTTTAGATACCAAACTGCTCGTATTTAGCGGTATCTTGTATCCCTCAAAACCACTTGTTTGCTTATAAAAAGCTGACTTTGAGAAGAAAGAAATGCTTCACAAAAGAACTCTCTCATCACACCATCAAAACCCATTTCAGAGCTGAACTACTGCGTAAGCTTTTCTTCGATTCTTCTTTCAGTTTCAGTCAATGGGTCTTATTTTTCATTCATCCAGATCTAACTAATTCTCTCTCTCTCTCTCTCTCTCTCTCTCTCTCTCTCTCTCTCTCTCTCTCTCTCTCTCTATATATATATATATATATACAAATTATTATGGCAGGAACCCTAATCTAGACCAGTGAGGATGGGGAGAGGGAAGATTGTGATCAGGAGGATCGATAACACGACGAGCAGGCAAGTGACTTTCTCAAAGCGAAGGAATGGGCTGTTGAAGAAGGCGAAGGAGCTAGCGATTCTGTGCGACGCAGAAGTAGGACTGATCATCTTCTCCAGCACCGGCAAGCTTTATGAATTTGCAAGCACTAGGTTTGACAATATTTTCACTATATCTAATATCTTCAATTAATGACCTAATTTAAATTTGTTCCCAGATTTGTCTATTAGGATCTCTATAGAAAATATTATCACAAACACCAGGTTACCCTCTTCTAGATAGCTTTTTTTCATGTCTTTTCATGGATGGTGGTATATATATGCTGATAATATGTTATATATTTTCCATGTTTATTGCACTGTAAACATATTGACTTAATAGCCACAAGGGTTGCAAATTTATGAATTATAGCTAAGCTCAGACCTTAAGATAGGATGTTTACTTGGGGAGGACTAGAAAATTGAATCGGGAAAGGAACAAAGGTTTTGCTCTACCAGCTGTTAGGTTTTTGAACAGGAACAACTAAGATTTGCAGTGAGCTCACAGTACTGTGGCACAAAAAGCAAAAATAATGGGAAGGTCATATAGATTAAGTCACATGGTATATGTGGGCTTATATATAAGGAGTTTTATTGAAAGGAAATGCATATTTCAGTTAAATAGTTTGTGGATCTTACACATTGTTTCATTGGAGTCACTGTAGATCAAAAGGATGAATCAACTTTGAAGTATCTGTATTTATAACTTTTGTTAGAGCTCTTATTTCAAACTTTACTGCCATAATACTGGTAGAAGTTGGTGGAGGTCAATAACATTCTGAACCTCCTAGCAACCCATGAGTGGTTAGAACTTAGAAGTACTATGAGCTTGACTTAAGGCTTGAAGGATGTGCTTTTGTCAAGAGAGGACAATTTGGAAAGTAATTCTTCAAAAGATATGTATAGAATGACAGGTATATTGACTAATTATTGGCCATGGATCCTCTATATTTTTTAACTTTCTATGTTCTTTGGGCAAATATGCAATTGATCTTAAGTTCTTTGATCTCTCTTATAGTCTTCCGTAGGTGTGGGAAATGACAGAAGAATCATCTACGTACCCAAAGCAATTTTAAGTTATTTGTAGCTTGATAGTTGAGGTTCAAGTCCTTCAATTTTTAATAAAGACAACAAACTTCTTACAAGCACTCTTTTCGGTCAAATTAAGATCAGAAAACTTCTTACACACAGACACGCACTCGCTCTCTTTCGCCATCCCCAACCTAAGTTACCTATCAGTTATGGTTAATCCTGATAAATATTTTTTTTAGGCAAGATTCAATCCTGCTGTCCATAGAAACTTAACTATAATCCTGAAAACTTCTTCTGTTTCAAAGATCCATACTGAAACTGTGTCCTCTATTGCTCACTGGGCTCAATTCGTTGCAAGTTAGATTTCTTTACTCACAAAACTCTTTCTCCTTTTCTTTTTCTGTGGGCCGGATAGAAGAAGAGTCTCTAACCCATTTTGTTTTCATTATATTGGGATAATACGAGAGAGAGGGGCTGCATAACTTTTCTCTCTTCCTAATCAGAAAGCGCTACGGAGAATTTCTCTCGTCCTAATCAGAAAACCCTACAAAGAAAATATTCTCTCGTCTCACCTTAAACATCATTTGTTTACAAGAAGCCTTCCCACTTCAGTTTTGTAATCAACTCAAATTCCTTCACTCCTGTTGGTTGAGAATTTGTGATGCAAGTTGATGACACTGTTGTGCTGTATTGGGACAAGGACATCTTTGCTTTTAAAGCACACAGAAAAGGTGGGTTTTTTTTTTCCAATTGTAGATGGGCAAACATGGGAGACCTTAACGATTTTATATCTAGAAATGCAATATAAGTCTTAGTCTCCTAGTAAAATAACAAATAACTATTGATAAAGAAGCTGGCTGCATGCTTTTCTCGAATTCAAAGTAGAAAAAGTAGTCAAGAAAGCTAATTAATCAATTGTGTTAGGTAATACACTATTACTAGAGCTATAATGCTATAAATAAAAAGCTACTACTTAATTTTGGCATTTAGGGTCACAAGACGTTGTAGCGTAATTTTTTTTTATTTTGTTTCATTTTAAAAGTTTGTCTTCACTAATCTCAAATAATAACTGAAAGTTACATTTCTCCTGTGATCCTTGCGTAGTATATCAGGAAAGGCAGTTTTGATTCCTTGCTGCAGTGGAAAATTTTGGCACATTATTGTGTATGCATTGCACCATTACTATTAAATACGTAATTTCCGAACTCCGATGCAACCGAAAAAATTTGTCATATACCACCCTTGTTCAACTCTAATTAGAGGAAGTAGCTGCTATCCTCTGTCTTATATTCTCCATGTTGAATTGCTCCATTTGGAAACTTCTAATGTTAAACAATAAATGTAATACATGAGAATCAAGAGTGATAATTAAAAATAATTGAAGGGATAAGAGCATATTGAAACTCTAGTGGTTTAGCTAATTCAAGTTTATTTGTTTTTTTATAATGCAGCTCCAGGTGTCCATATCAATTTACATGCACCTTGAATAATTCATGACCTTTGTGTTTTTTTTTTTTCTGTTCATCCTGTCCTGTTCTTGTTCATAATTTCCTTGGCCCGAAAACAAAATAATTCCTTTCTCGATCCTGTTAAAGGCATACCATCCACTCTGAAATTAGAATTAAAGTATTCACAATAGATAAATCCTTAATGATCTGACCTCAAAAGTTAAACCTGGTTTGGCCAACGTGAGTTGCACACTCACTTGACCAATTCAAGGTTTTTTGATACAGCAGAAATAAAAACAAGAATTATCTCCTTAATCTAGAGAATACTAAATTGACATAGCTATTGGGATGTAGTGATCAGTGATTACTTTATGGCGTCGTACGTTTATCTTCATTTATGCTTCTTTAAAGCTTCTCCTACCAGCTGCTTCTGTATTCATAACAATGCAGATGCCATAAAACTTATGCTGCCAATTTGTAGAATTGAAGATGACAAATATAACTGCATAAAAATCTGATCACTCTTCTGTTTACTCTTGTCAGCATGAAATCGGTAATTGAACGATATAATAAATCCAAAGAGGAACATCATCATCTACATAATCAAGTATCAGAAGTCAAGGTACACTTCCTTTCTGCAACTTCTCCAGAAGAATTAATGCTAGTTTTGAAAATTATCTGTTGTGTTAGGACTGTAATGCATGAGTGCTGAAAATTTATTCAATATGCACACATGCCTAATAATGAGATATACAATTTTGGACTACATTTATCATTGTTATTATCTAATGTACTGCTACAGTATAATAAACTAAAACTGAGATTTCAGGTTTTCAGGACATTTCAAGTTCAATAGCAGAATAATATAGACAACCATAATTTTTTGCATCCCAAGTTAAGGCATATTTAAACTCACACGCCTTCATGACATTAATAACCAACTTAGTCCAATGCGGTGGTTTTCCTCACAGTATTGGTGTCTAAGTCAGATAATCACTTATAGTAAATAAAATGTGTATGGACAATAGTTGTTAAAATTTGTACTGTCAGGTTTTATAGCATCCATACAAGATGTGCTTAGAAATCTTGGTCATGCAGAATTGAAACATGCACAAAGTTCTCCAACAATGTTGATGTACTGTTGTTTGCTATCACGTTTGTTTCATAAACCCATATAGAGAAAACAATAGGTATAATTCCAGTAGCCCATGTAGGCATTCATAAGTAGCGAAGGAATGGAATCATACTATTCTAGAACCGTGCTTGGCTAAGAGAAACGAACTATCTTTAAATGGAATTATGTCAAGAAAAAGGAGCTCAGACATGAAAACGTCCTTGAGTGTTGAGACGTTTTCATGCACTAATCCTTGCAAGACTGCCATTATCCAAACATTTTGGACAGCTATCTTTCTACGGTTAGGCCCCACTACTTGCCTTAGTCCTCCAGCATCATACTTAAAATGCAAGTGAAACATGGCAAAGCTTATATATTTCCTTGGCTTAAAAAGCACACAGACAATCACAAGATGATACGATGAATACCGCTTATGGAAGACTAGTCAGGAGTTATTCTAAACAAAAACTTCGAAAACAAAAGTTTTCCGAGTTTAGGCTGTAATTAACCATTACAGCACTGAAGTTGAAAGAGAAATAATGACTAACTATTTCTTCCAATTTCTACCATACTAAGATTTAAAATTTCTCAAATATAGGAGCACAATGAGTACAAAGACTCAATAGTAGCTTGAGGACGATACAAGATGACAAGGAAACTGCTAGACTAGACCATCCACAGAGAGAGAGAGAGAGAGAGAGAGAGAAGAAGAAGAAGAAGAAGAAGTCAAACTTTGTATTATGAGATACCACATATAAATGAAATAATAACTTAAAGGGTGAAGTTCAAATGAAGCAAGCCAAACTCATACCAGAGACATTAACCATCTATAGAGTCTAAGCATGCAATGTGACGACTTGACCATATACTCAATGCTAATTACCCGTAAGCTTTCTTGCATATGGATATGTAAAAGTTTACATATGCATTCAAATTAGTACCCATCTACTACAGGCTAGTCAGCCCAGTGATATGTCCTGTCCATCCCCATAGGGGTCAAGCCTGCTAGGGACCTGGGGCTACGGAGGGATGGGATCCCAACCCAAGGGGTGGGTTTGAAGAAAATTACAAAAAAATAAATAAATAACAAAAAAGAAAATACTCTACCTCTTTCAAAATCAATAAGTTCTCTTTTTTACCATCACATTAGTGTGTCGTAACTACCAGCCAAGGAAATAAGCTATTGCCTAATTGTTTGCACTAGCAAAAGAATGACCACAAATAGATAAGCTGCAGAGGTTATGTCGCAATGTGTCTCTGGATGATTGCAAAATGGTCGACATGATTCCATTATAAGATAGTTCGTTTGTCTTGACCGAATGACATTACTAGAATAAAAAAATCCAACTAAAATAGTACATGTGCTGCTTAGTTACTTTTGAAGATGATATATATCAGCAACATATGGAATTTGTTGAACCATGAAAGAGTTGAATGGTTCTTCTTGCAGGTAGCCAGAAACAGACAGAAATGAAGGCACAAATTATTGACAGTATGACAAGCAAGTTACATGTATTATTTGCATACACAAGCCACCCATGTTCTCCACATGCACATGCTAACATGAACTGTTCCCCATTAGAACTTCTGTTATAATGATCGGACGTCTTACTAATGAACAAAGCTCATTAACCTGCAATACTTGTAGAATGCATTAGCTGATTAGAGCAAGCAGTAGTAAACTGAAATTGAGGAGACGAGGAATTATGTGAATTTCTACAAAGCATGTTAATTTAGTTGAACCAAGACAAACTATGCAGAAAAGGCAGAACCAGCACAATAATCTTATCATGCAGTGACCATCAAGATCACAGCTAGTAACCCCTATTGAGATAGTTTTCTTCTATCACTCAATACTAGTGGATTACCCGTGCCTACGGCACTTTCAAATAAAATATTGGTTGTGCATACTAAAAGTAACAGTATATTTATTAAGTGTAATTACAGTACACCTTCACCGAAGGGCGTCGAAAATGATTTTCGTGTTCGTGTTTGACCAATGAGAAAATCAATCAGAAAGTTTAAGGAAAGAAAATGTCTAGGATCTGTGAGGCTTGGAAAGATTCCCAAAAGAAAGATACAGAAAGCTGAGTGGACTTTTTCTAGAGAGAGAGAGAGAGACAGAGATATATTTATAGAGAAAAAGAGAAGGTTGTGAATATATGAACAGTACTTTGAAAGAGAAAGGTTGTTTGAATTTTGAAAATATTTATTTTCTCAGCTCATCTTTTACTTTTTTCTGTGTAAAGTACCACAAAAGTGAAACCCATTGATAGTGATCTTTTGAGGAGGGAAATTGAAAGTGAAAGAAAAGTTGTCAAACGATCTTAACCATATATTGTTTATAAAAATAAACTACAGCCGTTGGATACAAATGTGAGGGAGACATTTTCAAAAAACGTTGTGTCTTATTATATAGATAGTTGAGTTCAGTCCTAATGTGTAGGTAGTTCCCCATAAACTACTAAAGGGATATATGTTCTCAAAATGGATGTAACTATGTTAAGATTACATGAGAATATAACGTAAAATGTACAATTACGGAATTTGTAGTGAACAAAGCTCATTAACCTGCAATAATTGTCGAATGCATTAGCTGATTAGAGAACAGAGTAGTAAACTGAAAATTGAGGAGAGGAGGAATTATTTGAATTTCTACAAAGCTGGTAATTTAGTTAAACCAAGACAACAATGAAGAAAAGGCAGAACCAGCACAATATCTTATAGTGCAGTGACCATCGTGATCACTGTTAGTAAACCATATTACCCAGCCATCACATCTTTCAATTCTTACTCCAACTTAAATTTGTGGCATTGGTACACTAGAATGCGTAGCCTAAAAAATGATTTAAATTGAAAAGAACAAAAAAAAGGATATCAAATCTGATTCTGAATTCAATGAAAATATACATCAAACAGTTTTGAAACCCAATAAAAGCCTGATGGCCCTAGGCAGTGCCACAAATGCTTTAATAGCTTAGCTTATTTGTCGAGGAAGGATATCCCATCCTATCATGTTACTTTTTTTTTTTCCCAGTGTCATGTTACATTCATGATAGAATTTTAAACACTTTGATTCTGTTTGGTCAATAGGTTGTAAAGTATCTAATACTTCTGTATACTTAACCTGTGCCATCGTACTTGCTAGTTTTGGCAAAGGGAGGCAGCAATCTTGAGGCAACAGTTACACAACTTGCAAGAAAATCATCGGTAAAATTCTTTCTCCTCTACCTTGGAAATGCTTGATTTTAAATGAAAATGTAATTATCCTGGTACATAGCATTAAAACTAACGATACTATACAAATTATCAACAGAATGCTTCATAAATTATTTAAGATATCCATCAAGTTTGAGATGATTATCCCCAGAAAATAATAAAGAGTAACAAGTTATAGGTAATGCTAGAAATCAGTCCATGACATTGTATAAACCATTAAACAAATAGAAAACCACTAATAACTCACATGCACGAATTGAGGTTCTATTTGTGGTCAACACATTGATAGCTTCTATTAGTTGCTAGAATTATTAGTGTTGGACATGCCTATAAAAAAAATAAACAAAAAAGTGTTCACAACCAGCAAAAATATCCTCCATTTTAGCTGATTAGGCTAACTTTTGTCCTCCATTTTAGCTGTGGCAGTAAAATTGTTTGACAACCAGCAAACCATAGCTTACCTAGGAATTGTCCAAATGGATATTGAATTCACTGGGCTTGAAGACCCAATTGAATGAAACTGTTGCAAAAAAGTGTAGCATTAGATTTGAATCCCTTAAAATGGGCTTGAATATCAACTTCACTTGTAAAGATCCAACCCATAGCTCACAAACTAAAGAGGAGGAAATAACCAATATAAGGAAGCACAAAATGCAAAAACAAAAATGTGGGAAACAGATAGGGAGAAACCACTACTGCTTTAAATCTCTATATTTGAAGAGTCCCCAAGTCAGAAAACCTATTTATCATCTCCAGTACTATGTGATGCTCATAAATCTTGGCAGTATTTGTGTAGCCTAATTTCTGCTATGGACATTTATTTTCCTACAGCTATATACCATTGTAATAAGTTATGTTGTTTTGCTAATGTTCCTTAAAGCATTCACACAACTTATATAACTTCACACGTATAGCTTATGACAGCACAAGGTAAATGAAGTATGAAATTAAAACACCCTAAATCTAAGGCATTTTAAGGGGCTATACTATCATGTTGTACTAAAAATGGTACTCTTTTCTCCATAAAACTCTTTCTTTAAACAAGTTAGGGGTTTACAATAGTCTGGAAACTAGGGCCAGATGTTCTAGTTTTCATTATTCTTCTCCTCCTTCCCAGTTCCCATTCTTCTCTTTTTTCCCTTTCTTTTTCATCTCCTTTCCAATTTTTATAAATTTTTTGGTGGGATATGTTGACCATGAGTTAGAACCTTGAAGTATATCAACCTATGGTTAGGAGTGACCTAAGGTTAACTAACTTGAGTTAGGTTAATCTAGGGTTAGATGACCTAGGGTTGGATAACTAGGGTCAAGTTAACCTAAAGTTGGACAACTAGGATCAAGTTAACCTAGAGTTGGATTGAAAAATGGTTTTGAAAGGTGGTTTCATGCACTTTTGGAAAGGGTTTTGAAAAACAACTTATGTTATGCAAAGGACTTTGGTTGACAACCCTTTTGAAGATCATTTCCATAAAAGTTTAGTTCTAGCCGAGAGTATGGTTTATATGGTTGATGTTTAGGGACCATTCCAAGAAAGGTTTTCTTATGACCATTATGACCATTATCTTGACAAGAGTATGGAGTTCAAGAATCAACATGAAGATGACAACCTTTGAAATACCATTTTTAATGCAAAGATGGAGAGAAAGAATTTTCGACAGCCATTTTTGAGAAGGAGATTTTGAAAACCATTTTTAAAGGAAATCATTCCAACAAGTTAGGGTTCCTTTTATACTTTCTTGTTGTCCCATTAGAAATTTGATTTTTTCTGATAATTCGCTCACTATTTCAGCCACACTTTCTGCATGCTCCACCATTTCTAGCCCTTTCTGGTAAGAATATATTTTCATGATTTTGACTTAGACATTGCCTTTTAGGATTTCACATCAAGACTGCGAGTCTTTGAAGTACATATCTTGACTCCTTAAACACACTCCTTAAACATTTACGACATATTTTAGTTTCTTTTTTTATAATGTGTAACCTTTGCTCATTGAATTATTGCCTCCTAAACTGGAGATCAAAGGCATGATTAATAAGCAGTAAGATTCTCTGAAAATATTAAAAAACCTAGGACAATCACCACAGTTCACTGGATGAATGATAAAAAATTGCTGCACTTCTCTCTTCAAGATATGTAAGACTTTGATATATTGAGAATTTGAAATATGTCCATTTATAGAAAAAGAAAATGGAAAATTTGAAATATGTCTAAGACCTGCTAGTGAAAGAAGATTTCAATTTTGATGAGACAGGCAATTGATGGGAGAAGAACTTTATGGTTTGAGTATCAAAGACCTACAAAATCTAGAGAACCAACTGGAAATGAGTTTGCGAGGTGTTCGCATGAAAAAGGTCAGAAACCCTTAAGTCTTCATGCAATGCTTAAGAGTTGAGCTCATTGTGGCCTTCTATAAAGAATGCCCATCATAACGAACGTAGTTTTTTTACTTACGTTATATGGTCTTATTAACTCTACAGGATCAGATTCTAACTGACGAGATACAAGAGCTAAACCAAAAGGTCTCTCCAGATGATAACTGTTAGTCAATCAATTTTTTTGTCAAGAATCATTGCAGCTATAAAAACTCATCTTCGTTGGATTCATTCCAGGGGAACCTTATACATCAAGAAAATGTAGAACTCTACAAGAAGGTAAACCTCATTCATCAAGAAAATAGGGAATTGTATAAAAAGGTATCTAGTTTGACTACACACTCAATCTTCTGAAATCCCTGAACAAACTCATATCCTACAATGCTTGCACCATTGCAAGCATAACATGTGAAATTAGTTTCCTCACAAGGAAAAATACTTCTTACCTCAGGCTTATGGCGCAAGGGATGTGATAGCAATGACTGGAAACACCCAAAATCCATATGGATTCGGCACTGGAGAGGACTCATATGTGCCCATCCATCTTCAATTAAGCCAACCTGAGCAACAAAATCATGAGATACCAGCAAGGGCAACAAGATCAAGGTAAAGTTCTCTCCACACCTTTGAAAAGTAATTTAATAATACAGTGTTCCCTGTAGTCTTTTATCCCATTGAGACACTTCATCAACTGCTGCAGATTGCAGTTTCATTAGATTAGCACTCCACCCAGGGCCATCTTAATAAACGCACAGTAGGCAAATGAATAGTTTATCAACATAATAGGTTTCAGACAGGCAGCATTATAGCATTTTCATACTGCAGTATGCACACAAGCCCACAGCATAAATTGATAACCCATAGTGGGTCATTGTCCTCAACTTTTCGCTAGAGGATTGCACAGAAAAATCCATTAATTACCATGAACATTTTTCTTTAATTTTATCATTCAATTTAAAAGTATCATAATAATTGCCTTGCTCACAGGTGAACCCGCTTGGTTGCGTTCAAAGTCTCCATGATCCAACCATTGTTAGGTTAACATTTGCCACCATCCAAGAAGAGCGAACACATATTCTACTAAGAGGTTTCTAAGATTTGAATGTGATCGATATGTATTTCTGTACCAAACTCGAACTAATAAGTACTTTACGATTTTATGAATGTAGCCATAATTTACCGATGCTACCGACATCTATTGCATGGAGTATGTGGAGATAACAAACAGCCACTTCGCATATATAAGGCAAATGTTAGGTCTGTATCCAGTCTTATCCCTCCCAGCACCCTCAATTAACAGGGACCAACACTTGTAATGTCCTTTTTCTTGTGTTGCAGCTAACAACTGAGCAGCATTTTACTGAAACCTATTGGTCATACAGGAGTCAAGAAAGAAAAAGATAACCATATCATAGATAAGCAGCATGCAAAATCACCTTTGGCACAAGAGTTGAGAAAAGAAATACCTTTGTATGTTTACTTCACGCTCAGTCAAAAAGACAAGGATAACTGTAAAGCAAGCTTGGACTTCAAAAAATAATTCTTTTTACTTCAAAAATATTTGAAGTTCAAGTTTTCTTCACGGCTACCCTACTCTTTTACGAATGAACACTAAATCAGGCAAGCAGGACAAGGAACACCAAGAATCATTAGAGTTTTAAGGAAAGAAACTCTATATAATTGTTTTCCCCAACCAATAAAAAAAAAAAAAGTCTATTTCCTGAAAAGGTGGGAACTGAAGTACTATAATTTAGCTAGCTGCCCTTTTTTATTTTACTTTCATGTTAGCATCTTGGAAAGAGCCTTTTGTACTTTTATACACAGGAAGACAGTAGCTCAAAAACAATGTCACAAACATAAGCATCCTAAAACAAAGGCTGACTTTGTTCAAAATTATTGACTGCAGATTTTCCTGCATTATCTTAACCTTAAATCTAATACCTACTTTAACCATGACAACCACCAAATGCAGTACAGAAGGGAGTATCACTAGGATTTGAAACTAAAATTTAAGTTGTTCTGCCACTCTATTGCTCGCTCAAGATCTTTGGTCTCTAAACAATGGCAAGACATAGAGGCACAAGAAACTCACCAGAAAAGGGGAAAAAAGAAGAAAAGAAAAGAAAAAAAAGAGTATCCTCCTCTTTCTTTCTTTCTTTTTTTCCCTTTTTTTTTTTTTTTTTTGGCTCTACCAAATACAAGGAACAGGAAAGAACAAGAAAGACCTGAGAACGTAAACAAAAAAACAGCCATAAAGAGGGACAACTACTTCAGTAAGGGTCTTCACCCCTCCTGAGCTATCCATCTCCACAGCATTCTTCACCCGCAGAGGGACCTCGCTAGCTTTAAGGGAACCAGTAAATTTATTCCTGAATGCCCATGCTGCCATCTCATGAGCACAGCAGAAATAGGAGTAGAGGAAGAGCCGGTTTTCAAAGAAGTCAATCAGATCCAACCACAATACTTTTCCATCCAAGAAAACCACTGCATGAAATGTTTTGTCCGCCAATCATGTTTTCCTTATCATGTAACTGGAACTTGCTATAATTTGGTGAAGGAGCACAGGGTCACCCAAGTTAGATATCTGGCAAACTGCATAGCATGCTTATTTTAAGATAGTACTGCACACCACCTAATGAACCTAACTCAACAGTACAAAAATTAACACGAGCAATATTCAAGTATTTGAGTTGCATACTTTTCTTTTCTTCAAGATACTCTACAAAGCTCTACACCAACAAAATAAATTTGGCAAAATCAAACAACTAGAGTAATCCCTTTATACCAACTTTATGGATACTTAATTTCCCAAACAAGGGTTGTCAATGAGTCTCACCTTAAAGTAAGCGATACACTTGGCATGCTAGATGCTTTCACTGGTCAACAACCAGTATAAGTCAATGCCCTGTGGTTCTTCGAGGAGCAACTAGACTCTTACACAAATAAAATATAGTCTAAAAGCCAATTAGAACCCACATAATATAGGCTTCATGGAGGGGCAATATGGTAATTTCTCTTGTATTAACAAATATATAAGTTGAGAGGAGCAACATCAGTTTTGGCATTCTACCACTCACTCTCAATACAAGTCCTCTCCTCCATCCTTTCTCTTTTCTTGATCATCTTAGCTCACCGAAAATAATGTATAATCACCAAAGCAAACTATATGAATTATCGTCGAGACATGAACATTGTCTACTTAAAAAGTCATCCATGTCTATCAATCTTAACCTAAGCTCCAATGTGCCCAAAGTTTCCAAAGTTCCATTGGGAACACAAATAAGCACACTTGCACAGGTTCACGTGTACCCACATCTAAACACAAAATGCCCTTAAAAGCCACTCAGGATCAAATACACAAGCATAAGATTTCGGGCTGATGTGCATAAAATGAATCTGATCGAATTGAGCTCATAGCCAGGCTACAAAATAGGTCAAGCATTACAATGAACCCCAAAAGTTTAACTGTGCAAAGTTACTACATATTCAGCCTATTCAGCCGACCATTTAAGTAGGCGACATGCAAATTCAGCAAAATTCAGGAAACTGAAAAAAAAAATAGAAAGAAAGAAAGAACAGAATGAGATCACGCATTGAGCAATCGAAGGACCACCCAATCAATGGTATAGCTCAAATCACATTCAAGCAACAAATTAAAGATAGAAATATTAAATATATGAAGAAATGCAATATAAAGTATGAATTAACCTCTGACATTATGGCAGTGCATGCAACGGTCACAGACAAAAGTTAAGCAAAATAGAAAAATATAGAAAGAAGAGAGAATCTTGAAATGATTCTTTAATGCCTTCAAGCCCCCAAAAATCTTACACACTTTTTCCGCATAAAACATACCTAAATCTCGCAATTTTTTAAGTTTAGGTTTTCCCAATGGAATATTCAACTTCCCCGATTGACCTTATTAGAAGTGATTGTGTTAGTTTGATTGTTACAGTACAGCGTTGTATCTGGTCACTTTATGTCGTTCGGACCATTGGCGGGAACCAAATCAGAAAAACCATCGACGCTGACATTAAAGAGAAAGAATTGAAGATACTACAAAAAATTCTAGATTGAACATAGATGAAGCAATAAATTAAGTCGCGGATAAACAGATAGAGATTTGTGATGATGATGATGATGATGATGATGACGGCATAATTGCAGCGTAATTGAATTGAATGGACTTTGGATTCTCACCTGGAGAGAGAGAAAGATGTGAGCATGACTCGGCGTCTGGAATGCAGACAGAGACAGAGAGACAGAGACGAGGGATGGTAGAAAGAAGTTCAGGGTGCGCACGTGTCGGGTCGGGTAGATCCACGCTGAACTCAATGCGGATCCGATTTTGATTGGTACTGAACCAATTCTTTTACCAAATCAAACTAAATCAATTCAAATTAGTTCGGTTTGATTTCATATTTCTCATTGACTTTGTTTAAGTTTGGGTTAAATTAGTTTGGACCCATTTTATTGTACTAAACATAATTCGTTTATTTAAAAATAAAAAAAATAATATTAATCTTGTATCCTTAATTGTTTAAAAAAAATAATAAAACAACATATAAATACAAATTAATAATAATTAAGTTTAAATAACCATGATTTAAGAATAAATATAAAATATACAAACTTTTTTTTAGGTATATAAGATCGGTCTCGGTTCGGTTCTTGAGTTGTGTTGGGTTGATTCTTGGTTCAATTAGAGTCGTGATCTAGAGAACTGAATCGAACTGATTAAGTTGACTTTTTTAAATCCAGAACTAAACCGAATTTTTAAAAAAATTAAATCAAACCGATCTAAAGAAAGTCAAGTTGGTTCTTGAATTTTTCGGTTATTTTGTGCATTTTTAAGACAAATGTTGAGTGCATAGAGATTTAAATATCTTGGATTCTTGAGATTATAACATAGTAAATATTGGGTACAACAACTATTAAATTAGAGCTAAATAATCATATAAATCTTAATTATTATGATTGTTCAGTTTAAAATTTAAATTTTTTTGTCTAAAATAAAATGATATCGGAATGATTAGAAACTAACATATTTGTATGGCCACATATCATTGGCCCATTCTGTCGATTATGAGATTTTTTTTACTTGTAATCAATCTTAATCGAGGGTGACTACCACCATAGTGTGACTTCATTTTACTCGAGATAGTATATCACCCTGATTATAGGTAACTCCCAAATATTAAAATTATATAATCATAATAGAAGTCATGTGTATGTGTTACTGTCATTTAGTGAAAATGTTTTTTTTTTATAAATTTAACTTTTTGTTTAGAAAGTATTTTGATGTAATGAACTATAAATGATTCGTGCCTGTTACATCCCAACAAAATTAGTAGTGGGGACTTGAGGTCATGATCGTATGATCAAAAGAAAATTTTGAATCATTATAATCAATTATATTTATAAGATATTTTGACAAACTATGCTCCAAATGTTAACAAAAAAAAAATTGTTAATAATTAATTGCAATAAGCACCTTTTTAGGAGTCCTCATCTATTATTAAATTCTGTGGCACCCGAATGGAGGCAAGAAAAAGACAGGGTTTTAATTTGCAGCATACAGGCAGATTATCCATAAGGGGAACTATCTATATTTGATTATTTACTTTGTTCTCCCTCATGAACCAATTTTTTTTTATAACACCATGTCCTTAAAAACCAAATCGCGGGCAGGAGTAGAAAACGTTGGCTTGGTTTCTTCAACACCACTGAGCTTGAATGTATGCCAATGGAGTGTGAAATGGAATATCAACGGGACTGGCATGATTAAAGAGCTTCATACACCCCTTTATGAAACATATCCACCCTTAAACGTCCCGTAAACTTAATTACTGCATGTTTGGAATTTGGAAAAGGGAATAGAAAGAAAGAAAAAATCATTTTTTACTTTTCTTTTCTTTTTTTCATTCTACTTAGAAGGAAAAGAGAAGGGACAAGAAGGGAAAGAGAAGGAAAATTTTAAATTACTCTCTCTATTTCTCTCTCTTCTTTCTTTCGAATTTCCTCTCAACTTATTTACAAAACCAAATTAGAAAGGAAAAATAGTTTTTCTTCATTTTTTCTCTCTCTCTCTTTTTCTTCTTTTTCCTTCTCTCTCCAAAATTGCAAGCAGGTTGTTAGTCGGATCATTTACTTATCATTTTTCTTTCAGATCCGAACTAGTATTTACTTCATTTGGGCATCAGAGAATTAGCTTTAATGCTTCAACCAAACCTCGGCGTAAAGATCTGGTAACCTACTTTGAGCGGCCACAGGATGACAGAACCATCCAAATTTGTTTGTTCAAATGGTCCTAATGATCAGTCTTTTATCTTCGCCTACTAAACAAAAATTGGTGGTTAAGCTTCTTTACGGGGACATAGCACTAAGGATTCTTTCAAGCACAAAAGCAGATATACCAATTCTGCATTAGAAGACATACCTACTTCATTAAGATACATTATTTTATATAAAAATTTTGTATGAATATTTTATTTATATAGCATTACCCTTTTTTATAGAAAATTGTTATTTTTACAAAAAAATTTATACAAAATTTGCACACAAAATGGTGTAATAGTGGTTGTTTTGTAATTAAAAAACATTATGGTAGTGTTTTGTTTTGAACTGAAAAGCTTTCATTAAGACACATTATTTTGTATAGAAGTTTTTTATGAATTTTTTGGTATAGCATTATTCTTTCCTATAGGAAAATGTTATTCTTACACAAAATTTATATACAAAATAATGTAGCAGTGACTATTTTGTAATTAAAAGCTATTATGATAGTGTTTTGTTTTAAAATGAAAAGCTCGCATTAAAACGCATCATTATGTATAGAAGTTTTTTATCAATTTTTTGTTTATATAACATTATTCTTTTCTTATACATCTAAGCTTCCGTTAATTGGATTTTGTTTTATTGAAAACGGGTTGGATCCAATTGAGTTATGAGACATATATGTTTAAGGCCATATGTTGTGTTGTGATCAGGTTACTAAGCATGTGTGTGCACATAATATGCTTTAGACGGGGGCAATTTAAATCTATTGTAGATCTTTTATGGGAGGGTCTATTAGATTATATACATACATAAGGCTAGGTCTCCTATCCAGTCTGAACTTTAGACAATTATTTTCATTTATAGCCATCATATAATTATTAGATAATTATCAGAGAAAGAGAGAAAAAACTAGACCTAGTTCATAGATGAGGTTAATATATATTTCTATTTTCAGTTCTAGATTAACTACAAACAAACAACTACGCTTCTGCATATTGTAATTGATGTTCTAATTCATGTGCGAAATATTCTTACAGCTTCATGATGGCAAAAGATGGTGGAAAACTTGCACAACTAGAGAATAGAGATTCAATGTAATCCTTGCAGGACATTAATCACAGTGAACCACAGTCTTGTTCATGCATTTGATTAGCAAACTGGAACAGAAACACACCTAACAAAGTGGCATGGCTGCTGGCGACTGCACCCGGTAACATTGCACAGAATCTAAGCTGAAAGAAGAGATAAATGCCTAATTTAGGACGTTAACAAATGCGGATGTGTGACTTGGACATACCCTTCGGTATTAAAACCCGAAGAAGGATCCGGAAGCTTGGATAAAGGACTTATTGATTAGAAGCTTAGATTGATTCTGAAAGGGTGGTGTGACTGTTTCAGAAGAGACCATTGGTTGGTGACTACTGACTTTATCTCTTTCCTTTTTGTATAATTCTCTCTCGTCGCTGGTTCCATGTTGGAGATTTCAAGGGGCGAATCTCGTACATGAGATTTCTTTAGGGGAAATCGTCAATATATACAAACATACATAGTGGCAGACTCAAAAAAAAATCTTCGTAAAAGCAAAAACATACTCTTAAAGTAAAAATTTTAAATGATGTTTTTATATTTTCAATACTAGATGTAAATTTTTTACTTAAAATTTGATTTTTTAAGATGAAAAATTATTAATTTTTTTTTCTTTTTTCAATAGAATATTTATTGAATCATAATAGATTTAAGCATCTAATAAAAATTAATTTTTGGTAAAGTATTCAGCAAATGATTCGACTAGCATAATACAAAATTGATGATTTAACTAAAAAAATACATAATTTATTTTTTAATTTTCTCATAACAGCTACTTGTAAAACTACAAACAATAAAAAAAATTTACACTTTGTTCAAAAGAAAATAAAACAAATATCAATCTATATAAAAATACAAAAATACATCAATAACCCATTTGATGATGTTATCAATAAGATTTATTAATTTATTTTTCAGTTTCAAACTTTTTTCTTTTCACAATAGAGAGAGAGAGAGAGAGAGTGTGTGTGTGTACATCTGTTATGAAAGTTTAAACTTCTAAATATGTATATAATAGAGAGAAAGAGAGTTGTATAGGTTAAACATTTGATTTTTCTTGTATTAATAAAAGTTTATATCATTATAATAATTAACTTGTGACCTTTTTTCTTCTTATGGGATTTTTTTTGTCATTTTATGTAGGCCTTTGTTTTCTTTTCTTACGAGTCTTTTCTTATTTAGACGGATGTCTTATTTTTCTTTTCTTATATGCCTTTTCTTATTTAGATTGAGATTTTTTTTCAAAAAAAATGTTAAAATTATACATAATTTTAACTATAATAAATAAGATTTTTAAAACTTAAAAGCCTTTAAAAAATTGGTGACCTAAAGCAATTAATTTTATGAATTTACATTTGAAATGAGTACTAAGTTTAGTAGGAGAAAGTATATTTTTAATTGAGTCAATTAAAATTTTTTTTTAAAATTCCAGTGGAGGCGGCACGCGCTCAGCCAAGTGTCGGTCGGCCTTTGCATGTATGTGCCTATAATAGCCGGCCCATTTACGTAGTATTTTTATCTTTTGGGATACAACTATACAGTAATTCGAAGTCTTCCCTCATTCTTTCGTTCACATTGCTAGCTGTACATACGATTATTCTTATATATTTGTATATATATACACATAGGCACGTATATTCATCGGCGTGGAGTGGGAGGTTTGGGGTGTACTTAGCAATAACAATATGGTGTACAGAGTGTTTACACGGCCCTATGGAGGCCGCGATGTCTTCATCTGTTTTTCCTTCAGTGGGTGGACTGAGCAGACACGAATGAGTCCGATGGAGGGTTCTTCCATGATTTTCCAAGCAATTTGCGATCTTCCTCTGGGTTGTCATCAGTACAAATACTTGGTAGACGCTGTATGGCGATTCGATGATCAACAACTTTGCGTTTCAGATGAGTATGGAGGAATTACTATTCTTATCCTTGTACAAGAACCAAAATCCATCTCTTCGAACTAACATGATATCATAGCTTTACAAACATAAATGATTCTTAATACATAGACCTATAATTTTCTACCCTTGTAAGAACAAGGCTTTCAAGTGGCCGGGTTAATTAAGACAAGTTTACCATTTCCCTTTGATTTTCTTCTTAATTAACGGTATGACTGTGCTCCGTTTATCCCAATCTGGGAGATCTAGTTTTTATATTTCAATTCAATAAGCAGTCTATCTTTGGTGTGCTTGTAGCTCGATGAGGGAGGAATAAAAACCTTCCCTCGAGCCTGGTCTAAGGGTATCGTTTATCAGCAGAACATTTGATTCCACTACTGATTCTAGACTATATATGATCGTGATTCTCAAGGAAAATGTGCAGATCAATAACACGCAAGAGATCAATATATATATTTGTTTTGATAGCATATATTTTTTCAAATACCCAATACATAAAACATTTATAAAGCCAATGATCTTTAAAAACACAAGATCACTTGTGTAAATACACGCCGGCATCTAATAAATTCTCTAAAGCATGCACCTGGGGACAACGGTTGTATTCATCCCTGTCATGGCACCCCTCATCGAAATTTCGCGAGTAGCTAATAGCATCGTACTGAAACGTCGTCGTACGCTTAGATCCGTAAATGCTTTTACTCTCTCTTACCAACCTCTTGATGAGCTTTCGCCATCTCCGGCTCCGGTTGTTAGCCATAGGAAGATGATGAATCCGGGAATATTCTTCGTGCATCGGAACACATGAGGGCGACATGCAGCCGGAAAAGTACGACGACCGCCGGTGGCCAGTCAGATCACTCCCCATGTCACCAAAGATATGTAGCTATTCTACCAACTTCAAATGATGGGTGCAAGCTTCACAAGAGTTTTCTCAACAATAATATGAGTGAGAAGATGTTGTTCACTACTCTTTTATATCGTGGCCGTTGACATCAAGCATATAGGAGATTATTATCGTTTCTGACTAGTACTGTTGTGGCCCTGTGGGCCTGTCTTTCATTGTGTGCTCGTCGTCAAAATTGCTCGTCTTTTTAGCCAAGGTGAGGTCGTATTCCTCCCAAGTCTATGCTGGATTGGAATAATATATTCCTCCCAAGTCTCATGGTTTTCAAAAATAAAACCATTACCTAAGATATTCGTAACAATTTTTTTTTTTTTTTTTATGATTGTGTGTCCGGACTAACTTGAGTATTACAAAAGATCTTAAAACATGTATAATTTTCTTATTTTACATAAATCGAGTAATTATTAAGTCAAAGATCAATTTTTTAGGCGATGGCGCAACCCTTTAAAATATGTGTAATCTATTCGTTCAACGCAAATCGAGTAATTACTGAATAAAGAACTTTAGAGGTGATCCCAATAAATTGATGTTACTTAAAAAATTTTGAACTTAAAAGACCTTATCGTAAACAGACCCACCAAGCCAAGGGTTAGATTTTCGTAACATTTTATTACTCTCAATATATCCTAATGTCAAGACACTCATGTCCTCTGCTAAAGATTCAAAAAAGGAAAAAGAAAAAGGCTAATCAGAAACAGACTTTGTGTAATCATACAGACCCGGTTTAACAGTAAGCAGTCACACAAATTCCAAACAGGTTAATGAGAACCCGGTTTAACCAGATAAAAGGCTAATTAGAACTAATTTTAATTTGATACGTTTAATCCAAATGAAATTGGGATATCATTCATACATATATTATATTCGAGATAAAAGTTGGGATTCTGATTGGCCTATCGCATTTTGGTTGGCATCCTTCTGAAAACTTTAACGATGTCCTCTACTCTGTCGTTTTCTCCCTTTTTATTCGGTTTTTTTTTTTTTTTTTTTGTTGTTGTTGTTGTATACTGGTAAGATAAGAATATTTGTTTGGTGTAAAACTGATGATCAAAAGGTTCTGAACTTTTGTCAATAATGTGATTGTTGAATGATAATTTGGCAGTTGCATAAAGTAGTGTTTGGCATCTTTTGCTACTAACGAAGGTATCAAATAAGAATATAGTTAACGAGCCACTCAACATTGAGAAAAATCCTTCACTTGAATTAATGACATTTTTATGATGAAAGAATGACAGCGAGCAATTCTGTTGGGGCATATCGCCATAATACTACGCTTGACTATAAGTTTGAGAGTTCGTTTAGTATAATTTTTTTTTAAGTTTATAAGTAAAAAAGTTAAGTTTTTTTTATTTTTTTTATATTTTTGTTTTAACTAAAGATAAGTAAAAAAATAAAAATAAAAAAGTAAACAGGTCCAAAAACAATTTATTTTTTTACTTTTAAACTTAAAAAGATTAGACAAAAAAACTATATCAAATGAATCATATATGACATGAATAACTCTTTGGATCGGTGAAGATTGTGAATGGAAGGCAATGAATAGATAACTAGCTAAATTGTAGATAAGTTTCTTTTAATTATATAATTATATAATTATTAATAGAATGCAGATAAGAAATAGTGTTATAATATACTGGTCATTTTTTGTCATAACCCTTAATTAATTTGAGGCAACCTTATTTTTTTTCTCAATTTTTATTTGCTTGGCAAAATATCCTTGTAAATTGTCATAAGAATTTTTTTCTTTCTCACGCTCCGTTTATATATACGTGTACTTGTGACTTATTGCTGTTAAGAGGAAACTATACATATGTGGATTTGGACGACAGTGAGTGCTGTGCATTCGGAGGGAAAATTTCTAGATTAAAAAACGAATAATTGAGGCAAAAAAAAAAAAAACAGAAAGGGAATCTGTATGAGCATGTGATTTTGGAACAACCAAACCTTTGCCAGCCAAACCCGCCAAAACATGTGGGGACTGGGTTCTTGTCGTCGTCTCATATTGGATGGTCCACTCCACATAAAAACATTTCAGAGCCTAGGATTCGGCATTTCGGGGTCCCAGCTATATATCTTGGCCATTGTGTTCTGGACCTCTTTTGATTCCTTTCGCTTGTCCTCAATTTCCAAGAATATAATTGGACTTGGGTGCCTCACAGACTATCATGGTTATGCTGTGCAACGATATAATGGTCGACGATCAATGATATATGAATCAGGGAAGGTATAGGGATAGCCGTAACTGTTTCTCATTTATTAGCTGATGGTTTTCACATCAGTTAGACTTCACCTACAACAGATGAGATTCAGAGGATGTGGAGGCTATCAGCTGGTGGGTAAGAGATAGTCACGGCTGTTTTTAACATTTTTCATGAATCAAATAATGCATGGACTCACCAGTCACCACAAAGTAATAAACAAGTTTGTATCAAGTAAAATGTGAGAAAAAAAAAATAGAGAGAGAGAGAAAGAAATATGGCCCTGAAATTTTGAGAAAGCATAGTCCAAACAAGCCCATGTTCAAGGTAGTTGTTACGATTCTAGTGGGTTCAATTTATAGTATAAGACATAGGTTAAGCTATTTCGGTATGAGACGAAATATAGAGATTCTATCAAACTTAAGTTTTTTGGCATATTAGTCAAATTCCTATTATTTTGTATCAAAAAACTAAGTTCGAGTCGTAGAGAGAAGTGATCTGAAGAGGGCTGCTACCTATTAAAAAAATAAAAAGATTTGTAAAATCATCTACTTAGAAAAGATGAGTCGCCGCAAACATTTTTAGAGCGTGATAGTAGGTTATGATTTTAGTGGGCTCAACTTGTTGAGTGGTGGTGTGTTATGATATTAGTGGGCTCAACCTGTGATGTGAGATATGAGTTCGGTTACTCCGATATGAGAAATAATATAGAAATTAATTTCGCGTATACCATTAGACTTTGATCTTTTAGTGTATTGGTCAAGTTCCAAACTTTATTCATTTTTCATACAGGCCGGCCCAATTCAAGACCAAAAAGCTATATTGCCCAGCTGAAGCTTGGGTTGCCATGATCATGAAAAGGCCTAAGGCTCTGAGCCACTCTTACTTTCTGCTTGAAAGTGACAAGAAACCTGAAAGCAAAGGACAAATCGAAAGATATAGGTGGCCAACTTTGTTTCACAACCATGCCACGGCCCTATCAAATATATATGGGATAGACAGTCACTTTGTGGCTAAGAAATGTGGAGTTTGGATAGGGCTTCCACGGTGGGTTTTGGTGTGTCATATATATAAACACACAGATATATGTATTTCACATCTCAACAAAACATAACATACGAAATAAAATAACTTGGATAAGGGCATGTTTTGGAAATTTATGAACTAAAATTTCTAGGTGTGAACCATAATTTAGTAAGAAAGAGCTAAGAATTGTCTAAGGGCGTTTTCAAACTTCCTGTTATTTTTATTTTTGAAAACTGGAAAAAGGTGCAAAATGTTTTTTTTATATTATCATTTTATTAAAATAAATATTTAGATAATGCAATTTTAAAACTGGCCCCAAGTGGCCATTCCCATAAATCAATCGGTAACCCTAAAAGTAGGTTAATGGGGTGTTATACCATGTTTGGGGTGTCAATAAATGTGCAAACAGAAGATAAAATAAATAAAAATAAATGTGCAAACAGGGGAGGCGGTTGCCGTGAATCAGTTGATTCCCGCTCCCTCCTGTGTTGGCGGTGGGCCATTGATTATAGCCGTTGGTTAGTAAGTGACGTTCTTCGAGGTAGGATAACAAATCAAAGAAGATCAACCTTCTGTTAACGACAAAACAAGAAATTAAAAGTTTCTCCAGGCTCCAGCCACCAAAATCTCAGCCGAAACGAAAGAAACAGAGCGCAGAAAGAGAAACGGAAGAAGAGAGCGAGAGAGAGAGAGAGAGATGGCAATGGCAATGGCACTTCGCAGATTGTCCTCTTCAGTGGATAAGCCGATTCAGCGTCTCTTCAATGGCGGTTCCCTCTATTACATGGTTCTTTTTCCTTTTTTTTTTTGGTTTTCCCCTCAAAACAAAGAAAGAATTGTGTATTGCGTCGCTTTAATGCCTTCCTTTCTGTTGCTTGACGAATTGGTGTTTATTTGGTTTTGTTGTGTAGTCGTCTTTGCCGAACGAAGCTGTCTATGAGAAGGAGAAATCAAGTGTCTCAGTTGTGCCCGTTTAATTGTTTCATTTATTTGTGTTTCGCCTCCTTTATGTAATTCTTTTAGTCTTTTTTTTTTGTATCTCATTTCATTTGTGCATGTCAATTTTTTACATCGACACTCGCATGACAGTGGCCAAAGCAATTGAATTCTCCACTTGAAGTTGTCGATCCCGAGATTGCTAACATTATCGAGCTTGAAAAAGCAAGACAATGGAAGGTATACTCTCTCTCTCTCTCTATATATATATGTAGAGACACATAAACACATAATTATTATAGGTATCCATATGTTTTGATTGTGTCTAACATACGCTAACGAATAGTTCTGCTGTATTTATTTCTTTTTACCTGAATTTGGTACCCAGGAAAATTGAGAGTATAAAATTTTGAATCTTAGAGTTTTAGGTTGTTTTGTTTAGTTTCCTAAAAGATAAGAAAGTCACCTTGATTAAGTGAAACAGTTTTGCTAAGCTTAGTTGAATGGAGGTGTTGTTTTCTTGGGTGCCAAATAAGAGATAAATCTGCATAAATGGACTGTCATGTAGAATACCATGGGAATGCAGTTGTAAGATGCAGTTTCATTTTTAATTTGATCTCTCATGCGAATTCAACTTATGTTTGTGAAGGGACTCGAACTGATACCCTCGGAGAATTTCACCTCTGCCTCTGTGATGCAAGCAGTTGGGTCCGCAATGACCAACAAATATAGTGAAGGATATCCAGGTGCTAGATACTATGGAGGAAATGAGTATGAAGATTGCTCCATTTTTTTTCTTCTTATGCTTCTCGTGATATCTTTAAATATCTATTGGCTGCTGATATTATTTAGCATTAGCCCATACGCATAGTTGATTCAATTATTCTTTAGTTTTGAACTCCTGGTTAATAATGACTCTGAAAGTACGAGTGTTTTGTCTTTCAGGTACATTGACATGGCAGAATCCTTGTGCCAGAAGCGTGCTTTGGAAGCATTTCGGTTGGATCCTGCAAAATGGGGAGGTATGTAATCTATGTATGGCAAAAAATGCATGAGACATGTTTGGATATCTGTTTAAACAATATGCACTTATGTGGTTTTTATTCATGTTGAGATTTTACAAGAACACCACAATTCCGTATCTGTTTATACAAACATATAAGGAAAATATCAATTTCAATAGGAAAAAAATAGTCTCTCTCCATAGCATTTTTGAGGAAGAAACATTATAGGCATATCTATTGAATATCGGATGGGCAAATGTGCATTACACGCACAAAGCAGTCATTGCTTTTTAAGATGGAGCAGCCTGAGCCATTCTGAATAGGTAGAATTAGAATGCTGAACTCTTCATAAAAAGGAAAAGTGAAGAAGAAAAAGAAAAACTTGAATTTCTAATTACCTGTTATGATACAGTGAATGTGCAGTCTCTGTCTGGGTCTCCATCCAATTTTCAAGTTTACACCGCTCTATTAAAACCTCATGAAAGAATCATGGCTCTTGACCTTCCTCACGGTGGGCATCTTTCACATGGCTATCAGGTGATTACAACTTCCATAGTTTTATTTTTATTTCCTGCTAAATAACCAGTTCCTGTTTTTAGGTTATGTCAGTCTGTGGTAAATTAAACCTAGTCTGGTTTTTACCTTTTTTGTTCCTTAAAATATTGCAGTAGGGATTATTTTGTGCTGTTGTCAGTCACTTCTATTGAAATTACATGGTTATCAATGCATAATGTTTCATCAGCACTTGTGAAAAAGTGTTTTCTCTGTTTTATTTTCATTGATGTTTTAAATTGTTGACTGTATGCATTCTTATGCCCCAGGAATTTATACTGAACTCTTACAAGAAAATTTCACCTTGGAAATATGAACGACCATGATTGGGTGTTATGCCAAAAAAAGAAGAAGAAATATCTCCTGCAATTTTTTTGGTGGAAACTGACGCCCTGACAAGCTAAATAAATTCGGTCAAGTAAATATTTTCACTCCTTATTTGTCTGTTATTGGTTCATTGGGTTTTGGAACTATCAACTTTAAGTGCTGCATAGGTATCTGTAATTCTAGAAAAGTTTTTAGCTCTGGAGAATGACAGTGATCGCTGGGAGTAACTTAATAGAGGCAAGCAGAATTGAATCCGGATAATAATTCTGAGTTACTTTCATCTGTAATTCTTGAAATTTTTTTAGCTCTGGAGAATGTTATTGATTGCAGGAAGTAGCTTAATAGAGGCAAACAGAATCGAATCCAGATAATAATTCTGAGTTACTTTCTTGTATATTAAATCGTTTGCTTCTCCTGGTTATGATATTTTCTTGGTAACTACAAGAATTTCTCTTGGTTACATAATATGAAAGCAATCTAATTGTGCTGCCGTTTTTCCTATTGAGCAGACTGACACGAAGAAGATATCGGCAGTTTCAATATTTTTTGAGACAATGCCATATAGATTGAACGAGAGCACGGGCTATATTGACTATGATCAGGTAGCTTTTTTTTTTTTTTTTTTTCCTTATTGTTGTGGTTCTTTCCTTGCTACATCAACCCATGTTCTTCTGAGTCTTCATTCTTGTGGCATCTTCAACTTGAATCAAATCATCCCTCCTGCTAATGATCTCACTTTTTTTCCCATCAAATTATCGCACATGACATAACCATCATAATTGACTTTGCCTTGTTTTGTCTTTTCTGTTGCTACTTGTAGCATACCATGAATACACCCACTGACAACCTTGTTAAATCTCGTTTTGCTGCTCATCTATTTCAAACTCCTTACTCTGGCCAGAGTCACTATTCAAGCATGTTGTGTCTTGACTGAGCATTATTGTATAAGATAAAGTGCAGCATCTCATATCTGTCCTGAGGAGGCTTTCTCTTAGCTTCCTTCAAAAGCTTTTGGAACACTTCGAAAAATTATCTACATCTGTCAAGCCGTGTATAGCTTTCATTAACTTCTTGTCGTTGTTGCTTGTTTATTTTTCATCTGTCCCGTACACAACGTTGCATTGATGCATATCAGTTCACATATTACCCGAAATAGATAGCATATTCATTTGCAGCCACAACGGGATGTATGTTTATACATTGTTTTGCCTAATGGGTAATATTTTTTCTACATCTATATCTTATTTATGCATGTCTGTCCCTATCCTCAAATTTTAGGTTTTCAATAATAATTAGATAAACCTTTCCACATCAGTAAGGCCATGGCGCAAATTTTCTGAAGAGCCTAACCAACTCACTTGTACAAATATAAATTGAGTATCTTAATTCCTAAATACCATAAGTGGCTAGAACAGGATCATTTTCCTGAATAAAGGTTGTAATGCACTAAAAGTCTAAAAGAATTTAATAATACTACGTGGGCCCCATGGAATGTATAATTTATTGAATTTCAATCATTCCAAACACACTAACTCAATAATACAGCTGGATTACGGCATATATGTATATACATATATATTTGACGTATGTATCTTTATGGACACGAAGTTTTGGAGCTGCATTTCAGGATAGCCAATTTGGTCCTAGGGGTAAAAACAGGATAATGGAGAAGTTAGATGCATCACTTGCCTAAAACATATTCACTCAGAAAATAAATTTCTAGTCCAATAAGTGAATTACTGCAAACTCCTAACTACATTGTGAAAATGCTGTACTCTGCTATCAACATTGTGAGAAAACTAAAATGATTTTAAGAAAGTGCTAATTCAAATTCTTGGATCCCTTCCACATAGTCCACTGGTCATTTTGGTGAAGTGGCAGAGTGAGCTACAACTGCTTTCTGTTTTATACTAAATTTATTATTTTATTGGCCCTTTATTTTTTCTCGTACTTATATGAGCAAGCATGTGGACGTTGGAAGTCCAACAGATTTTTGTCAGTTGTCGATAAACCAGTTTTAATCATGCATATTATCTTGTTTGATTGTTTAAGCTTCTTGTGTAAATTTGGTAGCTTCAACCTGCTTGTTGGAAGTATGCTTGCGTGACTTTGAAACTGTTAAATGGCAGCTGGAGAAAAGTGCCACACTCTACAGGCCAAAATTGATAGTTGCTGGTGCTAGTGCTTATGCACGTCTCTATGATTATTCACGCATTCGCAAGGTAAATCCACTAGATTGATCTATGTTAGTTAACATAATCCGACATCAGAGCTTAATTATTTCTATGCCACAGGTCTGTGACAAGCAGAAAGCCATTTTGTTGGCAGATATGGCACACATCAGTGGGTTGGTTGCAGCTGGTGTCATCCCGTCACCATTTGACTATGCTGATGTGGTTACCACCACAACCCACAAGTCACTTCGTGGGCCACGTGGTGCCATGATTTTCTTCAGGAAGGGAGTGAAGGAGATTAATAAACAAGGAAAATAGGTGAAGCTTTGTCTTGCCTTGTGTAGCTCCAGAGTTGTAATTACTCAATGAAATTCCAATAGACAAATATTAGTACTTTGAGCTCTTCTTACAGGTGCTGTATGATTATGAAGACAAAATCAATCAGGCTGTCTTTCCAGGACTTCAAGGTGGACCACACAACCACACAATTGCTGGCTTAGCTGTTGCACTTAAACAGGTTGGAAACTGCCCCAACAATATTCATTGAGACTTTCCAGAACTTATATGCTACATGTGAATATATGACCATTAATTGCAACCGTATATGGTGAAAAAAAAAATTATTGCCTCTGGCTCAGTGATTATAATGAGGCTTTCTCTAGGTTGCAAGCTACATCAGATCCAAAATGGTCTTAAGTAATTCTATAATGGTAGTTTTTTATCAAAAGGCAAGCCAACTTTGTCTTTGTTTAATAGTATGTGACATGCTGTTCAATGGATCATTGTGCATACAGATGTTTATATGTATGATGTATCGCACTGTTCTCTAACCTGATTCAGAGCAAGTTCTTGGAAGTGCAAAAGAAAAAAAATTTATAATCAAATTATACTCATAGCAGTTCAAATAGACAAAACACGAAAGTATAAATGGTAGGTCTCGAGTGTGCATTTGGATAAAACTTCTAGGTTTATAGGCTCCAAAAAAAAAAAAAATCCCGGAATTGCCCATGGAGGATTCCTTTTGGAAATTATTTCAATTACCAAGCATAGCAGACTAATTTGTTTTGGGACTCTTAGTCCTAAAGATACAAAGTTAAATAGTTCAAACCTCTGCTTTTATGTTCTCTATTCTTGTATAATGCAGGCTATGACTCCGGAGTTCAAAGCCTATCAAGAGCAAGTTCTCAGTAACTGCTCAAAGTTTGCACAGGTATGGCCCAATGACATGTCAGAACACATTACAGCAAGTTCTCATTGATAAACCTTTTAATTATTCTCGTACTTCTGAAGTTTTAACCGACATAGTGCTCCCTCATCAGTATAGAAAAAGCTTAACTAATCCCCCAATTTTGCAGGCCTTAGGTGAGAAGGGCTATGAACTTGTTTCTGGTGGGACTGAGAACCACTTAGTTTTGGTGAATTTGAAAAATAAGGTAAAGGAGAATTACATTTTTTAAAATGCTGTTTAAAAAATTGTCAAATTCTATTATTGCTAGTCTTTTTCACCAACATCAAGGGCTTTGACACAAGCAATTCACTATTCAGTCTGATATAAGACAATTCTCATAAAATGCATAGTAGATATTGTGCCTTCCAGTTGATGCGTATCTTTTGTTAATTTTTATCATGAAAAAGATGAAATGTCACTTTTTCATAGGACTTCCTTTTGACAGGGTATTGATGGTTCCAGAGTTGAAAAGGTGTTGGAATCTGTTCACATTGCAGCCAACAAAAACACTGTTCCTGGAGATGTGTCTGCCATGGTTCCTGGTGGCATCAGGATGGGTAGAGGCCTCTTCCTTGACCAGATTGTACCTCCATAATCTCGTTTTACTTATACAGTTGATAAACTCTCATGCTTCAGGAACCCCTGCTCTCACTTCCAGGGGATTCGTTGAGGAGGATTTTGCCAAAGTTGCTGACTTCTTTGATGCTGCTGTAAAGTTGGCTGTGAAGATAAAGGCAGAAACTAAAGGTTCCTAAGCTGATTGTATCTTAATCCTGAAATATTCTTGTTAATAACATCCATTTGGGTGTAGAAGTATGCTGCTCTTCCTAGAAGAACACTTATTTGGGGAATATTCTGTATCTAACACATCATTATGCTCACTGGGCTCGAGTCTGAGGCTCTGAGCAGTATATATGCTTGTGCTGTGTGATATGTATGCGCATTTATGATTAGTTGCAAAAGCACCCCGGTTTCTAGTGTGTGCTAACTACTGGAGTGTCTGCTGACCTTTTTTTTTTTGTTTTGTGATGCAGGGACGAAGTTGAAAGACTTTTTGGCAACAATGCAGTCTGGTGTTCCCTTCCAATCTGAGATTGCGAAGCTCCGACATGAGGTTGAGGAGTATGCAAAACAATTCCCAACGATTGGATTTGAGAAAGAAACCATGAAATACAAAAACTGAGGAAGGAATCCTGCCGCATCAGGTAAATGGCTTCTTTTGGATTATTGAAGTCAGATCTTACTGCAGCAACATCGAATTTTTCTTCAGGTAGAAACACCAACATTTTCTTTTTTGCTAAACGCCAAAAAGCTTTATTTTCAAAGATCATTGCTATGGACCATTTGACTATTAATGTTTAGACACGTGCATGACTACCACTGTTCTATACAGGTGCTCACCATGGCTATTCCCTGGAATTGGGACGCATCTTTAAACAGATATTTCTCTAAGATAGTCAACTGAAAATGTGTGTTTAATTATGAACATATGACGAACTCGGACACCAGGAAATCATAAATAATGAAATTATGAGGGGCATAGATGCTTCATATTTGGCTCCACAAAAAAGGGAACCAAAAAAAGAAAAACGAAATGTAATCATAAAGGGGCATGTTGTCTGACGGACATCTAGATGTGAGTGAAGAGTAGAAAATGTACACTAATTTGATGAGTTGGGGTGACTATTCAGAATAACTATTGATTTTGCTGCCTTCTTTCTTTAGTCATTGGCCTACATTAGCATCACTTGTTGGGTTTAGTTTTTTGGTCATGTAGCCATGTTGGTTTTCCGGGTCTTCCATTCTGTTTTGGTATGCTAAAGCCGTGCAGCCATTCTGATTCTTTATTCACCCTTTTTCTTTTGTGTTGATTATTTTTAGTTTGTTGATATAATCTTCTGAAGGTGCAGGCATCAAGCCAGAAAAATAGATGATTTTAATAGTCGATGGAGGGGGATGATGAAAGTTCCATGTTGGCAACATGTTAAGGATGGTACAATAGAGCTTATGTCTAAATTATCCAGCAGAATCTGGTGTTCCATCTCCATCGAAGTGTATTTGTATATTAACTGAGGCCCTGCAAAGCTATAAACTTCCCTTGAATATAAAAAAGCTGCTTTATTTTATCCTCTGTTGTGATTGACATGATTGGATGCACATTTCGGAAACTCTTTGTTTATTCCTCTATTGGTTAACTGAGATAGGGTCTCCATGATCATATTACTCCAGTTGTTTCAGCAGATAGTAAATCAGAAGAAAGAGCGTGATCAGGTAAGGATGCAACATTGAATGTAAAAGGGTCTGATTCTCTTATGTTTAGGGGTGTATTGATAGCTGAAATAAGGGCTCTCTCTCACACTCTCTGGTCATTAAGAAAGAGTAGCAGCACTCTTATAAGGAGGCCTTTCAAAGGCCACTCCAGCCCCGTCAACAATCAGGAGACTTTTGATTCCAACTGGCGGGTGATGCACGAATAAATTTTCTTCCTCTTGATCAAGTACTTGGTTTGTCAAAAAATTAGCACACCCATTTCCTTGCAAGAGAGCACGAGAAAATTGTGCAGCCATTTATTTGATGACGATCCTTCTTGTTTGCTGTCAAGTATGAGGTTAATTTCGAGCATGGAATAAAATTCCACCACAACTAGAGCAAAGCATGTCCTTGTATTTAAGCATTTGTTTTCAGAATGACTTGAAAATCCAAGTACCAAGTTTTGCATACAATAAAAATGGTATAAGATGCCCAAGTCTATGACTTTTTGCGGGCCTCATGATGCAGCCAATTGGGCTGGTATGCCACCATGCCCATATTAAACTAAGTGCTAAAAAAGGCTGCCAAAGTAGGGCCGTTGGAGGCATCATGAAGGTACACTCATCAAAGAGAGCTCTGAGTGCAGGCGCTCTCTTTATATTAAGCATGCTCATAGCGATCCGCATTTCTATCTCTCGCTCCGTTCAATTTCAACCCCTCTGCTTACGACGCCTTCCTCTTTCTTCCTATCCTCGCTTTTACCCAAAGAATCTCCAGAAATCGCGTCCCTGTCCCCTCTGGTCCTCTTCCTTGTCTCACTGCCTCCGACTCCAAACCCTCCGCAAATCAACCACGTCTCCTCCTCCGATCACCGCCCGCTCCTTCTCCGCCGCCGCATCGACGGTGTCCGAACCTCCCAAAATGTCTACGGCTGCCGAAGACAATCCTCTCTTGAAGGATTTCGTTTTTCCACCCTTCGATTGCATCCAGGCCGAGCACGTTCGCCCCGGGATTCGTGCCTTGCTGAAGAAACTCGTACGTATATGTATATGTGTTTCTATCTGTATAAGAATATGTATCGTTACGTGAATTGGTGCTGTGTGTTTGGTGATTGGTTTAATTTTGTTTTGGTAGGAGAGTGAATTGGTTGAATTGGAGGGGACGGTGGAACCGACTTGGCCCAAACTGGTTGAGCCACTGGAGAAGATTATGGATCGGTTGGCGGTGGTTTGGGGGGCTGTTAATCATCTTAAGGCCGTTAAAGATACTCCTGAACTCCGTTCCGCCGTTGAAGAAGTTCAGGTACTGTTTCCTATTTCTGTTTTTCTGTTAGATATATGTATAAAGATTTCTATCTGTACAGAGTACAGACTACACACTTATGTATATGTAAATGGACACACAATTCATACAAGCGACAGTCACAAATTATGTTATTCATCAGTCAACAATCTGCTGAGAATGCATTTCTTCTGGAAATGAATTTAGAAGTTACTACTCTTTCATTCTGCTGGTGCTTATACCAATAGATTTTTCTCTTTGCAGCCGGAGAAAGTTGAGTTTGAGCTTAAATTGGGGCAGAGTAAACCACTTTATAATGCATTTAAATCTATCAGAGAATCTTCTGACTGGGAAGCACTTAGTGATGCTCGGAAACGTATAATTGAATGTAAGCATCTTATTCTGAACTTGTACCATCTGCTGTGCAGATTGCTTGCCCTTTTTTGATAGAAATAACGTATAATTGAGTGCAAGTATCTTCTTCTGAACTTGTCCCATCCGCAGTGGAGATTCCTTGTCCTTTTTTGATTGAAATACTTAAAAATTCTTGCTATAGACTGAAAACATGTTTGTAGTTGTTAAACTGTTTATTTTCTATTATAATGCTTTTTCCTTTCCTTTTATTTACTTTTGTTTTTCCAATCTTTCCGCATTACTACACATGGCCACTTACACCATAGAATGCAACCAGTCCTGTGTAGTTTGGGCTTTGATGTATATGTATTGCTCATTTATTTTATTTGTCCAAATTGTATTGTGGTTGGTTTGATATTAAACCATCAGTTGTTGGCTTCCACTGGGACCTCCACAATTGCCAAAACATCATTACTTTGGCTTGGAAATTGGGCATGTCTTGTAAATTGTAATGCTTACACTATCCCGTTTTCTTTTTCCATGTTATTATGGAATATACTAGAACATGTCTTATTGGATTCCTTCAGCAGATGGGTGAAGTAATATATAGCTCCAAAATTATCAGACATTTGGACTGTAGACGGTTCGACATGTTATACTTCTTGGTAGCCATTTTGAGTTGCGAAGATTTCCCTTCACTGTTTTCTTCTAGTGCACTTTGGAAAGTTAATGTTGAAAGCAATGCTTCTCTTCTTTGGATATGATGGAGGGAGCATATGGTATCACTGTTCACCTTAGATTTATTTATTATTTTTTTCCCAATTGTCTTGGAGTGACCATCTTAAGAAACCATTCTTATTGATTTCGTAAAAAGTGTTGGCACTTTTTTATGTTCTCTCTTTTTTTTTTTGTGGTACAATATGAGATGTTGGATTTAGAGGGTGTAAATTTTTATTAAATTTCTTAATCTTTCAGCTAGAAATAACAGTTTTCCGATTTTAGTGTTGGACTTGTAGTAGATCCCATGGGAATCATACAAAAACCCTTGCGATGGGGGCTGAGAGAAGAAAAATGAGGAGAAGCAGAAAAGAACTGTAATTTAAAATGAGAAAGATGATTTATTTCTTTTGTTTTTCCCTTTCTTAATGGTCCATGCCAGATCTTGAAAGAATTTTTTTACTAGTATAGCCATGGAAAAACTTTTAAAACCTTGTTTAGCATGTTTCAAGAAACCATGATATTTGGCTGTGTTATCATAATCTTCATTGCCGCAAGGGACCTACTTATGAGGTCACCTATGAAGCAATGGCTAAGTCCGTTTAAATAAAAGTCATACTTTAAGTCAAAGTTTTCTATCTTATGTATAAATATGTGGTAGAATGACCAGCTTACTCCCTTCTCTTCCCGACTCAACATGCTAATGCAATTAGAGACCCAAAGGGGCAGATATTGTGAATTGGAAGTATAGTTTGACTTCAAAAGGTTGTGGATTTTGCTACTATACTTTGTTGTTCTATGAATAAATTGATAAATATTTTATAGAGACTGGTTTCTTGATCCTAGAGGGTGCAACTTATGAAGTTCTGTAGAGGAGTAGCAATTTAACCTAAATAATTTATGGGGCTCCTGTTTATTTTCTGTTCATGAATGCGCCCCATATATGGGTCGATAATACGGTTAATAGCCTTGTAAAGCTTCTGTATGGGTGGAGCTGAAGAAGGTATGACAACCCCATGAATTTCATACATCAATTAATTTTTTTTTTTTTAAATTTAAGAAACTCTATGTCATTGGATCTTAACCGTCTAAAACACACACACACACACAAAGATTTACAAGTACCCTGATATTACATGCACTGTAATTGAAGATTTTTGGCCATTTAAGTTATGGTATAAAACTTTTGTTTTTTTTATAAGTAAGATAAATTTCATAAAGCAGCATCAAGGGGATGCAATCCAAATACAAAAACAAAAACTATTAGGAGCAGCGAAGCCTATAGACTCCTTGTAACTTCAGTGTATCAATGAAATTCAAGAAGTGGTCTATGTTAGGGTTGACCCTCCTAGAGAGCCAACTATACATAGTAGAGAAAAGAAAGTTTTTCAGTCTGTACATAGACATCTCCATCCCCCAAATGTCCCCCTATTTTGTTCTCCCCCTTCTGCATGTCCTCACTCTCCCACCCCACCAACTTTGAGGCCCTTCCACAACTGAAACCTAGGGCACCCCAAAAATAGTTAAAATCATTACCCATAACTCCCTAACCATAGCATAATACAAAAGCAAGTGAGGCACTGATTCCCCTTCTTGTTTACATAGACAACACCAATTGATCACAATTGGTATGTTAGTATCTTTGCTCTTCTAGCTTTACTTCAGAAGTTATTGGACTAGAAGTTTTTGCATGTGAAATTTGTCCCATGCATTGTGTTTTATTTTTTATTATTTATGTATCTAACGTTTCGTGAACTTTATTGTAAATACTTGAGTTTGATATACCTAGTACTTGTTTCTGAACTGTTCAGTGAATGCATGAGTTTGACATTCCATGGACTTGTGTACCCGTGCAGCTCAAATAAAGGAGGCGATTCTTAATGGTGTGTCTCTTGAAGATGATAAAAGAGATCAGTTTAACAAAATTCAACAGGTGTGCTTTCATGTTGCTCAATGGTATGAATGAGGAAACATTGCATCTGCTATTTTGAATATGCTATGTGTTCATCATACTTGAGTAAATTCCCATTCGCAATTCTTATTTCCTGTGATGTTATGTTTTTCCTCTTGTACTATTCATGACACATTCACACAAATGAAGTTGGTCATGCCCTCAATCACGAAACACATTGGCAATTTTATGGATAAATTGAAAAAAGAGGGGCCCTAGGGAGTAGGACTAAGAAATCCTCATTTGTATCACCATCTTGATGGCCGAGATACTAGCACATGCGTGTCTATACTGACATGTGGCATGTTCCAAAGTTGTCTTTGGACACCCTTTCAAGATAAGGGAGGTCGGATGGGTGTGGAATCTGTGGATTCATTATTTGATGTGAAAACCTCAACATTGCTTATTGAGGATAACAGTGAAGAGGTAATGGGAAGCAGGTGTTGTTAATTTGCAATGCTCATTCATGTCTGAAGAAATGTTTGCAATGTGAACTTTGTAGGGAACCTGCATCTGTCTCTCTCTTCTTCCTCTTCTGGTTGAAATGGAATTCTTTTTTTTTTTTTTGTTGGAAAGTTTGGAGGAAAAGGATATCATAGGAGTTCAAACAATTACTTCCTTTTTTTTTTTTTTTGGTGCTGGAAGGGGCCGAGGCCCCCAAGAAACAAAAACGTCTAGAATTTCCCCATGAATAAGTATCCCAAGCCAACAGAGGTTGGACAATCAGAGGAGGGCAGTCCAGGATCTGAATCTCTCTGGGCTCCTGACTAGCATCCCTGGCCAGTTGATCCGCGCACGCATTGCCTTCCTTCCAGCCATGCTGCAACTTGCAATCCCAGTCTCTAGTCATCAACTGATGAATGTGTAGGATAAGATTGAAATTCGGATGGGTAGGTAAAGCTTGCCTACATAGGTTTAACTCCTCCTAGGAGTCAAATTCCATGATCACCTTGCGAAAGCCCTTCTCCCACGCAAGCTTCAACCCCTGCCAAATTGCCCATATCTCAGCAGACAAAGCTGTGCAAACCCCTATCTCCTGGGAAAAACCAGCAATCCAAATGCCATTGCTATTGCGAATCAGGCATCCAATTCGTGCCCGCCCAGGATTTCCAGCGGATGCTCCATCAACATTTAATTTCACATACTGAACAGGTGGGGGGACCCATTTCATGCCGGCATCATTCCTATGAATGATCCCCGCCATCTTTTGAGCACAACTAACTTCCTTGGCTTGGGCTTGAGTGTAGGCAACTGGATTTGTTGTGATTATGAAAGAGCGATCAAAAACACTTTTATTGTTGGTAATCTGATGTTTGTCTAATGCTTAGTTCTTGGTTGCCCATTGCTTGCCTTTCACCATTATCTGATTTCCAGGAGTTGGCGAAAATATCTCAAAAATTTGAGGAGAATGTTTTGGATGCCACAAAGAAGTTTGAAAAATTAATAGAAGATAAGAAGGAGATTGAAGGACTGCCAGCTACTGCTCTAGGATTGGCTGCACAAACAGCTGTATCAAAGGTATTTGATATTGATATCTGACATACATGTTTTCTTGGTACTGCTCTGGTTCATTTGCCTTTCCTCTTGTCTACGATCTCTTCATGTGTGTCTATCAACTACACTAGGGCCATGAAAATGCCACAGCTGACAATGGGCCATGGGTGATTACATTGGATGCTCCAAGTTATATGTCTGTGATGCAACATGCTCGAAACCGAGCTTTGCGTGAGGAAGTCTATCGTGCTTATGTAAACCGTGCTTCTAGTGGAGATCTGGACAACACTGCAATTATTGACCAAATTTTGAAGCTTAGGTTGGAAAAGGCTAAGTTACTTGGCTACAATAATTATGCTGAGGTATGACTCATTATTTTGAAAAATATGCTCTCAGTTATGACTCATTATTTTGAAAATATGCTTCTTTTTCATATGCTTACTATGGTATTATTAGGTAAGCATGGCTACTAAGATGGCAACTGTTGATAAAGCAGAAGAGCTCCTAGAAAGGCTTCAAGTTGCTTCTTGGAATGCTGCCGTCCAAGGTATCTTGTTTAGTAGAATTACTTTGTACATCCTAAATGACCTAATGAGTAGCCGAGAAAGAGAGAAAGTTGAATGCCACTCATATGCTATTTGAAGCTTTAAATTTTATTTTCATGAGGGTTTCATTTGCTTCAATGACTAATATTTTGAAGTGTTTTTTAGAATATACTGTTAGATTTTAACATTTAAGAACACCGCAAAATTCCACCAACTGTTTTCAAGCATAAATCCATTAAGTTGGGTACACTTTCGGAGCCTGATCTTTGCTTTAATTTTTGTAGATATGGAAGACCTCAAACTGTTCTGCCAAACTCAAGGTTCCCCAGAAGCTAATGATTTGAACCACTGGGACATCAACTTCTGGAGTGAGAGGCTACGTGAATCTAAGTATGAAATAAATGAGGTTGGGTCTTCCTCTGTGTCTCTCAAATTCCATATTATTTTGAAATTTGTCTCACAAGTTTGATCTGACACATGCGCTAGTTTGATGTGCTATTATAATTCATTTTATTTTCCTTTCAATACAACTGTAACATATTGATGAGTCAAGGATATGAGTGCAAACTTGTGTGAAACCCTAACTACTTTATGATCGTTTGGATGTTCAACTTTGTCGAACAACAATAGTGCCCAAGATCGTCCCTTCGCGTACCTCAGATATGGAATAATATGCTACCATGATATTTGTCAAGCTCAATTTGTATTTAGGAGGCTTTATAATGACATAAATTCTTAAACAAGTACTAGAAAGAAATGTTGACTCAGAGGAGAACCAAAGGTAATTTGGTTCAGTCACCGAGCTTTATTTCTTTTCTTTTATTGTTTTGGGACTGTTGATTGGCCCTAGTTTGTTGTAGCTTAGGTTGCATCATGGTCAAGTTAAAAAGAGAATGAATCATAGATTGCTATTTGTTATTCTGTTTATTTAGCAAAACTGTTTATGATTGTTGAGCCCCATTAGGGGTGCATTTAATTTGCATATCTGCATAATCGTTAATGGTGTCTTGTTTGATAGGTCATTTAGCAAAACTATTTATGATAAGGTAACTTCGATTTTTTTTTTTTTTTTTGTCTTTAATGTACAAAGTAGTGATTACTAGATGAAAGTAGTTATATTCCTTTTGATGTTGAGGGGACGACAATAAGGAGGAAGGTTGTTCTGCAAGGACTCAACACTTTTGATTTTGTTGATGCTGATGAAACAGATTATGTTGTTGTGATGGAACGTGGGAGAGGCATTCAATGTCTCTTTCAATCAGGGTTTTGAGATTCTGTGTCTTCTTTGAGAGGTTGGGATTTGCTTTTTGGAGTTCGTGTTTGTTGATGTCTGAAGAGTCATATTTTGTCTTTTTTGTATAGTTAGTTTTCTGGCAGGGTGGATCCGTCCTTGAACTAATTTTTTAATGTACAGATCATATAGGTGTTTTCTTTTGCTTTTGCTATAGTATACTTGGGGGGAACCCTCTTGGTGCCTTTCTCTTTAATAGGTCATTGATTTATAAAAACGACAATTTAATTATTATCATCCATTACATCTCACCTGAAGGCTTAGTTTTTTTCACCGGTTAGTGTCAATATTTCTAAAGAGGAGCATGTTCTTGTCAAACACTTTTTTTTTGATAGGTAAATTAATTTTATTAAGAAAAAAAGAGCCTAATCAGAGGCACAGCTCTTGTACACCAGGAGTATACAAAAAAGCATAACATCAAACACTAAAAAGATCTTCCATAAAGGAAGACCGACACAAATCACCTTTGGCCTATACGAGGTTTCCAGGCGAGCTTCTCTTTTAGCTAGTTCCCTGCCAGAAAGCAGTTCTCTTACGCAAGCCAGGCCAGCAGTTGTTCGGCCTCCCTTTTTGGGGGCCAGGGTGTAACAAAAAATGCAAGCTATGTAAGAAGGCTAATTTTAGATTATGGACTGCTAAACCTGTGTCCTCAAACGCACGTCTATTATGTTCCCCCCAAATGCACCACATCAAGCACAAAGGGGCCACCCTCCAAGCCTTCCGGAGTCTCTTTAAAGCGCAACCACCAGCCCAATATTCCAACAAATGAAATACCGAACCTGGCATTACCCAACTAATACCAAAAAGAAAGAGAACAAAACCCCACAATTCTCGAGCTGCCTCGCAATGTAACAACAAATGATTGTCTCCTCCGCCTTCCTACACATACAATACAATTAGGAAGCATCTTCACCCTTTTTCCCAAGTTATCAATAGTTAAAATAGCTTCCAACGCCGCTGTGCACCCAAAAAAAAGAGACCTTCATTGGAGCTCCTACTTTCCAAATACTCTACCAATGGAAACTGCAATTCCGTCCTCCTCTTATCAAATTTTAAAAAGATCTTATAGAGAACTTACCACCATTATTCACGCATATAACCTAGGTGCACATGGGTCGGTTTGGTTTGGGTTAACACTCAACCCAGGACCAAACCAATCGCAGTCGGTTCTAGAAAATCTAACCCAGAGCCGAACCATCACCACATTGGAACCAAACCAACCCAAACCGAAGAAAATTGGTTTGGTTCGGTCCTGAACCGTTGGTTTTTGCTTGGGAGCAGACAAAATAGCAACTTACATAAGTGGCTGGCTCACTAAAGGCACAGCTCACTGTTGCCATGTTGTATAAAGCCGAAAGGGTATTTTTTTTTTATATATGAAGTGATGACTGAGATGTTGTTTTGTTATCGATGTGGGATGAGGGAAAAAAATGGAGAAATTGAAAAACAAAGTTAGAGACTTAGAACAAGAAGAAGACCATACAACTTATACATAGGCTTGCTATATATATATAGGTATCTGTGTCTCTCGTCTCTAAGCACATGTGGTTATACATTGTCATTGTAGAAATAATATGTGGTTATAGGATCTGCAGACAGATCCTTGCACAAGCTAGAGTCAATTTTTTTTTTCCCACGATTGTATGTATTTTCTCTTTCTAAAATGTAATTCAGAGCAAATGTAGCTAGAAGTGATAAGCTTAATATGAATCAGTAGAGAGAGAGAGAGAGAGAGAGAGAGAGAGAGAGAGAGAGAGAGAGAGAGAGAGAGAGAGAGAGAGAGAGAGAGAGATGAACTCACTGTCACAGGCTTGAAGCTTATTGAAGAGATAAGCTTCATTTGATCCGTAGAGAGAGACAGAAATAGGAAAAGAATATAAAGTTGAGTGAGAAGAGAGAGAAGGGAAAAAGATAAAGACCCCCTAGTGAGGGACCAACGAGACTTCGACAAAGATCTTGAGGGAATGGGAAGAAAAGATAGAGAATCAGAGATGAGAGAGAAATGATGAACCTCACTGTCGCTGGGAAGATCTTGAGGGACCAATGGTGTCGAGCACAGTCTGATTAAAGTTTCTCACTGTAAGAATCGTAAAGCTTTGCTTCACACAGTAGTATCCCACATTGACTGGAAACATATATTTTGCTTGCTATTTATAATCCTACACACTTTTAGAAGTCAGAAATGGTCCGTGAAGAGGTTTCAAGTTGTGGTGTAATAATTTTTAAAACATATATATTCTTTGGGTCTCCATCAGTTCGGTTCTGGGTTGGTTTGGGTAAATGGCCAGTGGACCCAAGGACTGAACCGATGTGGTCGGTTCTCAAAAATTAAGAACCAGAACCAAACCAATACCACATAAAAACTGAACCAAATAATCGGATTCGGTTCGGTTGTCGGGTTGGTTGGTCCAGATGTGCACTCGTAATATAACCTTATCCTCCCCTCCCTTGAACCTCACTTCCTTGTATAACAAAAGGAATAATTCTTCAACTGCCTCTAATTCCCAAATCCTGTAAAGCTCGACGAAATTGAGGCTTCCAAACTAAACCATTGCTTTGAGATTCCCAAACTAAACCTTATCTTGTCAAACATGACATTGCTTTGATGAGCTTGGGCACATTTCATGCCCCTTAAAATGCCAAAGGTATGAAACAAGTTAGGAGCCTTGCAACTGACATAGGTTGCACTCATCAGGATTTGATTTTGCTAAATAAAACAGAAAACAGCTAAAAAGTGTCAAGGGTTCCAACCCAAGTACATGTGAGGGTGTACGGGAGTGCATTCAAAACAAAGGTAAACAACACTAAGCCTCTTTGCTAAATAAAAATGACAACACAACACAAAAAACCACAATCCCTGAGTCTCCCCCCAGCCTTTGATTGCCGTGACAAATTTACTCACTTATCAAATCCCCTTGGCTCACAATTTGAATCTTCCCTAAGCACTGTTACTGTCGACCCAACACCATTCCTTTGTCTTTTGCTTACCTCCTTCAGCATCAACTGACTCGGCCCCCCTCTTCCGGCCTTTGTTTGAACAGGCCCTCAGAAGACCTGCTTTGCGTTTTCTGATTATAAACAAGAGTGGAAGAGCCTTAGGTCTAAAATGTGGCCCTGATTCCTTAAGCACTCCCTGATTCCTTAAGCACTCATGTCCAATGAAAGTCCATGAGATCCTGAGCTACAAACCCAGCAGACTATGAAGTATGACCCAGCAGATTACAACCAGACCTTTGTGGCTAGGAAACATTACTCCCCTTCTTTCACTCGGACCCATACTTGAGTCCTGATCCATAGCTGTTTGCCCCTTGATCCAGCACAGAATCAAATGCCTTCTTGCCTCTGTTAGTTTCGACCCATTCCCCCTTTTCAGCTCATGTCCATTTTCTCCACCCTTCAACGAAACTGGGCAGCACCCCTTTCAAACCCATTCCTCCTTTTCAGCCCATGTCCATTTTCTCCACCCTTCAACGGAGCTGGGCAGCACCCCTTTCGAATTGAACTGAACTCACTACCCTTCCAGTTTGAGCTCCAACCACCATGACTAGTCTGAGACCCCATTCCCAATCTCTGATTGCCATACAGCTCCTTCAATCCCTGCCACCTATCCTCTGGCCATCTGTTCTCAACTGAGGATTTGAATTAAAATTAAGCACCTTGTGTCACTCACATTGGCAGAGATTGCGCGTCTTTCACTCCCTACCTTTCCTCCAGGATCTTGTCACCAGAAAGTATACTAAGGGCAATTTGTTTACTTCTAAGTGCTGATAGTTTAGTAGGAACAAGTTCTCGTTAAAATAGCTGCTTTACGTTTTTTTAAGTGAAGGACAATAGCTTTACTTGTAACTTAAGCAACTTTGTTTCTCTTTATTTCAAGCGTGTAATCTTGGGCATGTTGAATTTGTCATCGAATTTATATTTTGAGGATCT
>CM065385.1:40280000-40387500 GCA_033060915.1 Euryodendron excelsum | reverse complement strand
TGTAAGTTATTTTATTTAGTACTATTATGAAATTTTCTTACCAACTGCTGCAGGGATACTTTGATGAGCATAGCAAAGCACTATGAAACTGGAGAGAGTCTTCCTGAAGACATATATAGGAAGCTCCTTGCAGCTCGAACTTTTCGTGCTGGCTCCTTAAGTCTTCGTCAGGTTAGTCAACATGTTGCTTTCTTTTTTGTTTCTTTCTGCATTGTATTCACGGTATAGCATTTTTGAATCACTAATAGGAGATCAAGTTAGTTTCTAGTAGAAAAGAGGGTACAGCCCTATACTTCCTAACTAGAGGAAGCCTTAATTTACCTTAGTATAAAATAGGGAGTTATTTCTAGGTAGTTTTCCAAAGTAGAAGAAACTTGTTCTTGGACCCTTATTTCGGAAAGGAAATGGTCGGTTGAATGCTTATTCCATTCAGAAAACTCTTCAACCAGGCCACAAAGGCTGGATCATCAGATCACTTGATATTACTACCCGGAATGAAACTTCACAGAAAACCTCTGAAATTATTTCAATATTGGACCTTGGACATATAATAGTTCCGAATCGAATCTCTTTACAGAGAATATTTCAATTTGTAGTTTATATTTTATTTAGAATTGACAGGAGCAATACTAGTATATGGTGGCTTTCGTGCTTAATTCTCATCAGAAGCAAAAATTTTCAAATGGGCTCAGATGTCCAGTCAAATGTACTACAGTTTTCTCACACTCAGATCCATATTCTGTCACATTTGAATTTTGACCTAAGAAGCACAAATACGGACAAGCTTGTCGGACACAACATGGCGCCTTCGTGGAATTTCCGTGCTTCTTAGCATTTGATCAAGTAATGGTTGAAAAGTTGAGGAGTCCTGGTGTCTATTATCACATGGCTGTTGAGTTAGCATATGTCCACATATTTGTTTAACTGTTCTGGGGAGTGTTGAATGTCGATGATTTTTAATACTCTATATGGAAGTACCTTCCCCCACCCACCCAAAAAAAAAAAATTGTAGCAAAACTACAATTAAGCTCTGTCATAGTATGTTTGGATTTTAGCTGGGCAGGGTGTTATATTTCCAAGTTGACTGACTGTCCTAGGTGCCCCTTTTAGTTGGTTAAGTGCACGTTTATGTAGGGAAGAGAGTTTGATAGTTCAACAGTATTTGAATACATGGTATAGATTATAATTTTGTATCATCTTATTGTGTTTTGTAGTTGAGATTCGCATGTGTTGACCTGGAGTTGCATAGCAAGTATATTCCTGGTGGATCAGAATCGATCTATGATGTTGATAAGAGGGTTAGTAAGAGAACGCAAGTTATCCCTCCACTGCCGGAGGACAGGTTTCTTTGCAGTTTTAGCCATATATTTGCAGGTTTGCTTTTCCTTATAATTTAACTTTCTCTGTCAGGAATAAATATAATCCTTTAGCTGCAAGCTGCTTATGATATTTCTTTGTGCGTTTTATTTCACCTATCTTATTGTTCCTCTGGGATGTGTGGGTGTCCTTCATTATCAGGTGGATATGCTGCTGGATACTACAGTTACAAGGTATTTGTTTCTGTGTCTTTTTTTCGTTCTTTTTATTTTTATGTTGGGCCATTTTTTTTTTTCGTTCTTTTTGGTGGAGCGTGGAAGTGGGAAGGTTGCCAGATTTTTTATTACTTAGTTACCGTTTATGCTTTCTCTCTCTCAATTAGTTTCACTTCACATGGTCACTCTTTCGATTCTGTTGTTCATATCTCTTTTCTTATGAGAACCGTACTAAAACCTGGTTTGTGCATGCTCACTGAGACTTATACCCTGTGACCTCTCTTTGACTAAGATATACATCAAATTGAGCTTTTATTTTGTTGATATTTTTCATAGTGACTTCAAATTTTGCAGTGGGCAGAGGTGTTGTCTGCAGATGCTTTCTCAGCATTTGAGGATGCTGGATTAAATGATGAAGAGGTATGATGGGAGAGGTTGTTCAAAGTATTGCCTTAATTTTAACTTATTTTTGAGTTGAATCATTTTTCATTTATATTCATCTTATAGTTGTTGAAAAGGGGGGTTTTTCTACTGCCTTCATTTTTCGAACAGTTTCTTATTCTTTAAATTTGTCGTATAAATTATACTCCTACAAACAAATTTTGGACATGACTGATTTCTTTACCATTAGATTCTTCTGATAAAATGTCTGTGCATTGGGACGTAGATCAGCAGTTTCCTGTTTGCCAATGCATTTATTTTACTTCACTGATTTAGGTGTGTCTTTAGGGCAGTACCTAATTGTTACTTGCTTTAAGTGTCTACAGGAAAGAGACTCATTAAAATGCTGTTGAAACAAGAACTCTACACAGATTCTAAATAGCTATGAGAATTATATTGGAGATTTTACATCATACATTCTCTAGACCTACTAATTGTTCAATTCGGCAATTGTTTCATTGTAAATGATTTCACAACTGCTTCATTGTGATTGAAAAGGACATTTCAAGGCTCACATTTTTAATTGTCAATTATTTTGAGATGCAAATTTTCATTAGCTCAAGATGTTCCCTTTTTTTTGTTTTTTGGGTAAGTTCAATAGCTCAAGATGTTCTTATCATTGCATCTTTTTTGGTTAAGTGTCTTTTACATGTTTGCTGTGTACCACTTCACTACTTGTTGCATGGCATCATGGGATTTAATATGTGGTTTCCTGTAGTGGGTAAAACGATTAGTTAAGGGTTGATTCATGAGTCATATCAACTTGTATGAAAGGTGAACTGACTCACCTCCTGTTAGTCATCTTAGTTGATTTGTTTTTCATTAGACTCCTAGTGTAACTACTTGGCATATTCTTGCTGAAATTTGGAAGAGCAGTATGAGTTGAATTGGTAATATCCAATAGATTGTGGAATTTAATATTCTTCCCTACTGTAATAGTCAAATCACGTATCACAGTGTTGTGAGGTTATGTTTTTGGTATGATGTTTTGTAACATTGTGGTTTAATGAGAATTAAGGTACGACTTACGTTTGAATCTTTAAAATAAATTGCAAGGAATAAAGATAATATGAAAATTAATGTTTGATAAAATGCAAGGAAAATCCACAAGAAGTATTTTTTGTTTACATGCAATTCATGTGTCCAATATTAATTCTAGAGATCAACCAGTTAGCATTTCTGTATTAATTAGATATTTTGTGGAATATAGGGCTACCAAACTTGAGAATGAGGGTTAAAATTTGAGGGCTACCACTTCGAGCAAATAATGCCAGAAATTAGGTCTTGTACCATACTACGCTGAGTTCTAGAGTTCGGCTCTTGCTTTCAGTTGCTCTCTGGTGCATATATTTTGTTATTAACCTGTAGCTACCAATCTCAACTGATCCCTAAGACCATTGACTTTAAAACAGGAAATAATTAGTTATTTAGTAATCAGTAATTTAAATCCATCCAAATGCTTAGATCTAGATATAATAGGGACTTCAGAGGTTTAGGAAGTGGGCATTTGGTCCAAGCTGGAGGAACTGAATGGTGTGACAGGATTTTCCCTCCTATGGCTGGGTCCAAGGTTCTGCCTTGCTTTGTCCTATATATGTATATATATTTATTTATTCAGACTCAACACAATGCACATGGCCAGACAAGTCAAGCATGCAAAAGACTTTAAGATCGAAATGGTTGTAGTTTTTAAGAACTTAAATATAATAAGGGTGTAGAAAAATGGTATACTGGGAAATATTTTGGACATTTATTACTTATCAAAAAAAAAAAAAATGAAAAAATTATGTCTATCGACTTTGTTGAGCTTCATCTTCCGAGTTACACGTCCCTAGTACTAGAATGGTAATCTGGATTTTGAGTACCATTCAGTGAAATAGGACACGTGCTCAGTGATTTCACAGGGAGATTGGGGATTAGATGACTTCATATATTTATTCAACCTTTATTGGGGAAATGGTTGTGGAGATTTGCGTGTGAAAGGGAAAAGTGTGGAGGTGAGTGATGACTTCTACATGTGGACGTGCTTGGGCTTGGGGTATTTGGACCATTGTGTATTGTCCACTTGCTAGTTAGGGATGGGTGAAGCGTAAAGTTTTGGCATGATGTTGGCGTGGAGGGTGCTAGTCTGGGATTTACTTCCCTTTTTTTATTTGAATTGCCAGGGTTAAAGATGCCACAAGTGGCTGATAATGGTTTGGGATTTTTTTTTTTTTTTCGAAGTTCAGTTCTGATTGGGAGATTGGGAAGGTGTGTTGATTCTTCTAGAGCCCTTGTATAGAGTCTATAGACTTGAGAGCATGGGAGAAGGAGCGGACAAGATTGTGTATGTAGCCACCAAGTCTTTCTTGCATTATAGTAGGGAATACGAGTGCAGAGATTTGTGTTTGTGGCACGAGAAAGTTGGTGCTTTGCTGTTATGTAAATTTTTAAGATGCTAGGAGTGGGCTTCCTTCAGTTTTCTTGTTAGTGGACGGGATTTCTATGCATTTACATTATTTCATCTCAAATGTGCTGAAACTATGATGATGTCGCCTGCTAACATTGTATGCATTTATGGACCGAAAAGAACATTGTATGCATGTTGTTGTATTGCTGGTCAACAGCTCTGATTCATTTGTTTCTCGGTATCTGAATTTACGTGGTATGAAAGCCTATTTCATATATGATGTATTAAATGCAAAATATGTGTCTTGCAACAGGCTGTCAAAGAAACAGGGCACAGGTTCCGGGAAACTGTACTTGCTCTTGGAGGTGGAAAAGCACCACTAGAGGTTAGATATGATGATTTCACATTTTTCTTTATGAAGTTCTTTTATATTTGTGCTCAGTGGGATAAATGTTCATGGCCCAAGATCTTCATTGGCGTTGCTATGCCCCATTAATTTTCTCTCCAGTGCATAACTTCCTTATTTCCCAACTTCAATACTTCCGTTTTCCTAAACAATTTTAGTCACTTAGTCTGTGGTTCTTAACTTACTTGCATGCTTTGTCCAGGTTTTTGTGGAATTCCGAGGGCGTGAACCTTCTCCGGAGGCACTGCTCAGGCACAATGGGCTATTGCCAGTCTCAGCCTCTGCTTGAAATGTCAGTGGTCAATTTCTAGGAAGTTGGTCTAAGAGGCTCTGAAAGGAGATGGAGGATTTCAACCTTCAGCAATCTTTATTTCAAAGCTCACTATATACAAATAGGCTAAATTGGAAATCCAAATGCCTTCATCCATTGTTAGGGATGTTTTGGCAATGACTGCACGAAATAAACTTTCTTGCAGGCCATCAATTTCTGGATTGATGACTTCTTTTACAATAGTTCTTAAAAGCCTGTGAAGACAGCAAAAGTGATGGGTTTCTTTTTTTTTTTTTCTTCTTTTTAAGTCCATTGAGCACTTTTTGGTGCTTTAATAATTTAACATACTCTTTTTTTTTTCTTTGGAAAACATCCCTGATTAGATTAGCTAGCAAAAACAGGCTAATTATGGGGTTTCCACCACGTAGGTGATGCTATACAACTAGCGCTGGTAAGTAGACATTCCCTTGGCTGGGGGTGTTGGTGGGATGTTTGATCTTGAATCATAGTTTCTCATTAGGTTCTGGAGTCCGTGTGTGCAAGACAGATAGTCTTTGAGAGGAGGTTGATTGACTTTCCGATCTGGTTGATGTTTAATTTCCTCTAATATTTTTCCAATGTACTTTATTATCATCCTAGCTTATCATCCTAGCTTATCTAGTATCAGCTGGCGATTGTTCAACTTATACGTCATGCGAACACTAACATAATGGTAACAACCATATTCGAAGTGTCTTAAAAGCAAAGTATCGTGCCACTTGTCTACTAGAAAGGGCGACATGCGTGCTTGGTTTACTAAAATCTTGTCAAATTTTTCTTACCAACTTACCACAATGACCGTCAATTATCAATTAACTCAAGAATTGTGTTAGATCTAAGCATCTAAAATTAATATGCTTTTAAGCTGTATAAATTTATTATTCTTATAAACTACCTTGCACAAACCTATTTTGTAAAACCGTCGTAGTCCTATTTAAGCTTGCTAACTAATTGTTGCACCTAAGTTGTGATACACACAAATGGCCATTCAGCCACTTCTAAGGCGTTCATTAGTGTTGATTCTCTTACTTTCCCATATTTCTTCTCACTTTATCTTCTTTGGGTTTTGCAAAGAAAATAAAAAATAAAAAATAAAAAAAGTGGAAGGAACAGAACTTTCTTTTGTTTGAAATTTAAAAAGAAAGATAGGAGAAAATAATAGAATAAACTACTAAAAGGAAAAAGGAAAATAAATGAATGAAAATAACTCCTATTTTTCTTTATAAGCTTTTTTTTTCCGTTCCTTTGTAAACTAAAAACCAAACAAAGAGAAGAAAAAGAAAGGTTTTATGAGAGCTGGGGTTCTTTCCATTTCAAAACGGGTTTTTAAATAAGGATAATTATACTTTTTTATTTTTTTGGTTTAAACCAAAATCATATAACTTTATGTGGTTTGGACTTATCTTTAAAATAAATAGAAATTATTAGATCTAACAAAAATTTTGTTATAAAAGTATTTTCATCATTTTATATCTCCAAATTAAAACATCAAAAAGGCAACTTAGTAAAATAACAAAAAAAAAAAACCTAGAAAGATAACATTTTATTTTGGCATAAAAGAGTGAAAACGTCATTTTAATATTCTAATTTGGAGAGATAAAATGATAAAAATATCTCTTTGACATTTTTTGTCAAATTTAATAATTTTTATTCATTTTACAAATAAATTTAAATTTTAAAGAGTTATGTGTTCATTTTTAAATAATAAGAATTATTTGATTTGAACTCAAACCACAAAAATAAAGTATAATTACCCCCTTTAAATACTACTAAATTATGAGAGCTTGCCTTCAAAGAAAGATTAGGGCCATTAGGTCAATCCACCGATCACCAACCAGCACACAACATTTCCATAACAAATTCAATTCAATACCCTGTCTTTTTCGACTTGAAAATAAAAGAAAGAAAGAAGGAAGACAGGGCACAGAACCACCGGTGCACCCACTAATCGATTTCTCAAACCAAAATAGGTAGTCGTAAAAATGTCTCGAGCGGGGGGAATAACGAATGCAGTGAACGTAGGGATAGCAGTGCAAGCAGATTGGGAGAATCGGGAGTTCATCTCTCACATCTCCCTCAATGTTCGTCGCCTCTTCGACTTCCTCGTCCAATTTGGTAGATAAACCCTAGTTTTCTTTTCTCTTTCCTTCTCATTCTCACATCTCATTCTTGCAATATAATTCACTTATCTTGTGGGGTTCTTATCTCGGATTTTGACGAATGAATGGCTAAATGATTGCATTTCTTGCACTGATAAGGGCCTTGAAATGATTGATCATTATAACATAATTTTTGTTGTCTTCATCGTATTAGTTTTCTTTTTTTTTTTTTTTCTTACCACACACACATACACATATATATATATATATATATACATATAGATGCACGCTATAATACCTAATCTTGCCCTTGGAATGTAACTCTTACAAATGCTTGTTGCAATGTTTCATTGGCCAACTCGACGGTTTGGTTTGTCTGGCTTTAATGTTTATGTTATCACAAATCTATCTTTTTCGACTGACGTCTGTGCTTCACAAATCTGTTTATCACAAATTGATGCCCCTAAAAATGGGCGTCCTCGTGCAATCTTTGGTAGTTTATGGTTCAGTCCACTCAAACTTTGGTTTAACAACTGGGCTTGTGGTTAGAACAGTCCAATTTGCACCCCCAGCTGAATCATACCTGCATGTGCAACTTTCTTTTGCTATGTAACTAGAATATTTAGCCCAATTGGCAAATAAGGATTTTTTTTGCCAATATTTGTATGAATTTGAGCCTTGTATCTTCAAAAAGTATGCTCTTGTGGAGTCTTGAGTGTTACTTTGAATTCAACATTTAAATCTGTGGTTGCATTCAACTTCACTATCGAGTAGTCACTGTGGACAGGGTACAGCTTTGTTGGATTTGAAGTATTATAACTTATACTTATGGTATCTTGAATCCTTTTCAGAGGCTACAACAAAGAGCAAACTGGCAGCACTGAATGAGAAGCTTGATACACTAGAGCGCCGTCTAGAACTGGTTGAAGTCCAAGTGGGTACTGCAGCAGCCAACCCTTCTCTGTTTAACACCTGATGTTTACGATTGTGGCATTTTAGAAAAGAACTAGCTTGCTTGTAAGCAACTCTTATCTGGGTTATGGACAGATTGCTTTGTCTTGGAATCCTATTTGAAGTCAAATATCTGCTATGCCTTTTATGTATCAAGTTCTTGTGAACACATATCATGTATTAGTTTTTAATGGAGTAAATATCAAGTAGTTGTGTAATTGCTTTTCTCGTATGATATAATGGAATGGTTGTTCTATGTTTTGAGTCTTCTTGCTACCTTCTGCAGTTTTCAATACATGTCTTGCTAAGCCTGTTACAAGAGTATCACCAATAAAATATAACGGAATGTTTGTGCTTGTGCCAAAAAGAAAAAATCTTATTAGACTGATAATTCGCAACTTAATAGCCTTCTCATTTCCCTTTGGGTTGTTTGTGAATTATGCAAAGACTTTACAATTTGCACAATGCAGGACTTTTCTTTAATCTTGACTCAATAAGGACTTTATTCTGTGATGTTTCACTATGTATTTCTGACAGCCTAAAAGACCCGTGGTTGGGTGAGTACGAGTGATGAGGCACAAATTTTCTATTACCTCTCCTAGTTTATATACTAATAACAAGAAAATTATGCAATACAGTGCCATATCTAGTAAGAATGTTACAGCGGATAGTAGATTCTTTTTGGCGTAGAAAAGTTGAGTGGACATTAAGTTGTATTAGTATCTTATAACAGAGCATTGAAGGATCAACCTCATTTTTCTCTCATCGTTGATAATGTGATGTGACTGAACGGATCATCACTTACGATTGATGGAGATATTATCTACCCAAATCATTATCTTGGTTGTGGAGGAGCGGGTTGCGAAAGGATAGGGGATGGCTCTGTTGGTGTTGGAGTGGACGGAAGGACAATTGTCCTCTCTATGGAGAAGCGATTAGATCCTCCAAAGCTGTCTATGGATTTCATATATTCAGATGCATTGTTCTCGATGATCAATGCATCCTCCAGCTCCCGGACAATGTCAACCATACACGGTCGATAAGCAGAGAAGGGCTCAATACATGCTAGTGCCACCTCCACCACTCTCCACACGGCCTCTGCATGGTACCCTCCCTTTATGCTAGGATCCACGATTTCATCAATTCTTGAGTTCCTTATATATGGTTTAGCCTGTATGAAAAAAGGTACTTCTTTATTAATTATGTTCCTTTGAAGAAATAAAAAACTTAGAAAGCAATTTCATGAAGTATTAAGAAAATAACGAAGTAAAATTTCAAGAATGAGTAGCTAATATAGACATGTTAGGCCTTAGTTTTCGTACCTCTAAAACTATGTCCTACAACCAGTTTGCACTTTTATGTGTTCTGTCTACCCAACATGCATGCAATGCCAGCACCAGAATAGGAAGAGAGAACACATACTGATACTTGGGCCTCTCCTGTCTTCAATGGTAATATGACAAAATAGCCAACATTTTACCAAAGGAGAGACAGAGATACTGTTAAATTGTTGAGTTGAATCAACTTGGTTGTCTAGGGTGGGAATAAAATTTGAGTGTTAACTATGAAAATCTTAGTTGAGAGAACTTCATATGAATGTTGCATTGTAAGTTGATTCTGTGTTGACTCTTGGGACCAAACCTTCAGTTATTGGCCACTGAGCAGATGAAGAAATTATGCAGTGAATATGAGTGCAAAAATTCTGAATTGAGGTGTGTGCATGAGAGGTACTTAGATACAACACACATAAGAGAAACATTTTAAGTGGCAACTTTATAGATGTAGAAACATAAAAGTGATCCATACCCATTCAACTAAGCTCCACTCGTTGCGTGGCCTGTGGATGTTGAGAGGCTCTCGACCACTTATTATTTCAAGTAGAACAACACCAAAACTGAAGACATCACTTTTTGCAGATAAATGCTGAGTTGAATAGTACCTAAACAATACAGATACACAATATATTTCACGCAATGGTAAATAATTCTTAAGTTTGTGGTACATCCTAATATGCCTGAAACCAGCATTAGGGTGTGATGAAATAACTGAATTGTTACAGAAGGAGCTCTTAAGGAAATGATCTGCTTGTGGTGTAAAAAATCCTCAGTGCACATTTCATTGAGAAGTTTACAAGAATGCTGATCATAGAACACATGAAAGCAAAATAGTAGATCTGAACACACTGTGGTCTAAGAGTTGAGCACGATATGGAAGTCCAAATCAAGTACGTGCCTAAAGAGCATTCATACTTACTCTGGATCCAAGTATCCGGCTGTCCCTCTTACTTCTAGAGAAGCACCACTATCACCTTCTTGAGGAGCATATTTTGAGAAACCAAAGTCTGCCACCTTGGCGCACATGCTATGATCGAGGAGTATGTTACTCGATTTTACATCCCTATGTATGACACATCGCCCAGCAAATGTGTGAAGATACGTCAAACCTGAAAAGTGAAACTACTTAGAAAAATAAAGAAATAACATCCAATTTCTGTGGAATTCACCAAACAATAATCATATGAAATGATAAAATGAGGCAATTTTGATGAACCGGTGATTTTGAATTGACCAAACACTAGGTAGGACTTTCTCTTGTTAGATCAGTATTGAAGAGCACTACATGGATTGTGATTGAGTTCTATTATAGTTTTGTTCAGATCAATGTCAGCACAATACCTCCCCATGTTCACTTTTTAAAGGCATCACAGATGCAACTCATCACCTTCATAGGCTTCCTCGTAAGGTCACCCCTTTAATTTTGGAGTGATGAAGATTATATATGATGTTGCATCAGATGCTTTACACTTAAATGGCCTTCGATTTTCATTTTCTCTCCAATTTTTTTCGCTAACTTTCATCAATCCTAAAGTTTATCCGCAGTCATGGTAGAATCACTGCCACTACTTGCTGACACCATCAACCATTCCTTGAAAACACTTTTATCCTCAACACACAATCAGTGGCACCTATAAACCAGAGATGCTATGATCTGTTATTCTAATCCATGATCGTACCTTAGTGTACTCGCCAGCCAAATGCCATAAAAGGCTGCACCCTTCTCTGTCCTAAGGGCTTCACATATTTTGCCATAGCAATTAAGATCAAGGTCAAAGAAAAACATTTAGTGTGTGTACAATTGTTGACTAGGACTTTCTCAATCAGCTTCAGGGATTTATAGAAACTGTTCAACCATAGCTACATACTAGGGGATTACAGATTTTGCGCTTATTGCACTTGTGAGCTTCCTTGGTGGGCCCAACTATAGCTAAATAAATGCATCACAGCTAAGGTGTTAAATATTGCCCCTCATACAGGGTTGATCAAGATATGTTCTCAGTCTAGATTCATGACTTGCCATTAAAGGCACAAAACAGCTTCATGGCTTAACTTCCTGCAAAGCTTCGTTGATACGTCCGGAGTTTCTCTAGAACTGATATTGTCTGTTAGGGTGGTGAAATTTTACTCACGGCTACAAAAAATACACAAATCTGGGCAGAAATACTATTTTCTCTGGTATTATCAAAGGAGATTGCTTCTACAATACATCTACATCATGTCATCATGGATTCACATTGAAGTTTTTATTTGTGCTTTTCTTTTTAATAGCATTTTGCATAGAAGCATTTTGACCAAGTACTCATTACATTTTAGCAGTTAGCTAGTAATTTTTCTCTTTAACTCTCTGTTTCTCTGAAAGATTCTCTTCTTGTGCATCTATAAATGCTTTTGTGACTTTGTGAATCATACTATATTTAAATTCTTGTAATTACAAGTTGTTCTGTGTACTTTATTTCTACCTGATATTCAGCTCTCCTCCATGCTTAAAATGTTACTGGCATTTTTCAATTAATTTGAAATAGAATTTCTGATGCTAAGGTCATACCAAATAATACTATAGCTGAAGTCCAATTGAGATGTAGAACCGTTTCAATTTTTTGATGATTAATTAAAAAAATTGATTTATTGTCTTGTTGAAATACAATCCAGTAATGAATTGTTTTTGCTCCTTTTTTTTAGGACACTAGGTTTTGTCTTGGATCCAAGAATGGAAAAAAAAAAAAAAAACTCATGTTCTGCTCTGCCCATTTATTACTTTTTGATTGAGTAGAATATAGCAATATCCATGAATGCTACAGACCCCAAGTTACTTGCCTCGGGCAGCACCAAGAGCAATGGAAAGTCTGGTTGGCCAGTCCAGAGTTTTTCGTTTTGCTGCTTCCCCTGTTAAATAATTGGTGAAGGATAAAAAAATGAACAATTAAGAAAGTTGTACTAAAAGAGCTTCAGATTCAGATGAGAAGTACCATAGAGGCGATCTTGTAGGGAGCCATTGGACATAAAGGGATAAACAAGAATTTGTTGATCATTTTCACAACAGTACCCGAGGAGAGGGACCAGATTTTCATGACGAATAGCTGACAGAAGGTTTAGCTGTAGAATGCATTGATAACAACTGTCAGTTGGCTTACATGTGAAACAGGTAAAAGTCATAAACATATCTTGGTTTAACTGATTTTAATCATGGAAACAGGTAAACAATTGATAAGAAAAAGTACAAAAATACGACTTTACTTAATATCCTGATTTGATAGAAATACACAAGATTAAAGATGGACTAGTGAATAAGGAAAAAAATATGATACGAACATGATTAGTCATTTTTTTTTATAAGTAAAATTTATTGAAGAAGCGCCAAAAGAGGGCACAAAACAGCTGTACACAGGCTGTATACAAAACTATACCCCTCCTCCACAATGAAGATCTCCTAAAAAGTCAATAAAAGCTGAAGAAGATTCACAAAAATGATCAGACAACCAGATTTGAAATGTATTTAACAGAAAAGACTTCAAAATATGAACAAGTAATTCAATATCTTCAAAAGTCCTCCAGTTTCACTCCTTCCAAATGTACCACATCACACACAAGGGAGCTATCCTCCAAGCTTTCTTAGCATTTCTCATCTTACAGCCACTATGCCAGGCCTTGTAGAAAGAAAGAACAGATTCAGGCATAACCCAACAGATACCAACAATTGACAGAAGTAGGCTCCATAGTTGCCATGCTACCCCACAATGGATAAGAAGATGGTTTACTGACTCTTCTGCTCTTTTACACATAATGCACCAGCTGGGAAGCGTCTCACCTCTTTTGCTAAGGTTATCAATAGTGAGAATAGTGTCCAGAATTGCAGTCCAAATAAAGAAAGCGACTTTTGTTGGAGTCCCCACCTTCCAAATAGACTTCCAAGGAAAAGATCTGTCTGCACCTCCTTGCAAAAGCTTGTGGAAGGAATTTACTGAGAAATGGTCTTTGTTCACATCCCATATCATCGCATCCCCTTCCCCACGATTCACCTTTGTATTGAATAAAATGTTCAACTGCTTCTCCACTAAATCAAGCTCCCAACCATGAAAACTACAAACAAAAATAGGTTCCCAAAAGCTCCGAGTAAGAAAATCTCAGATAATCAGCTACCATGGCACATTTGTCCCTAGCAATTGCATAAAGATCTGGAAAAGCTACGGAGAGAGGAACATCCATACACCATACATCATGCCAATACCTAACTCTCCTTCCATCACCTATAGCATAACTAATATGTTTGAGAAAATCTTGCCACCCTCTTTTAATCCCTCTTCTAATCCATTTCCATAGGCTAACCCCGTAGGATGTCCTAACTTCTCTTGAGGTCCATCCTCCAACCCTTGATCCATACTTGCTCGAGACCACCATGGTCCACTCACGACCATTCTCTGTATCAAACCTCCAAAGCCATTTTGCCAACAGAGCTTGATTGAAATTGCTGAACTGACGAATTCCTAAACCACCCATTTGAAGAGGGACACAAACCTTATTCCAAGTCACAATATGATATTTGAACTCATCCCCTATACCCCCCCATAGGAAATCTCTTTGTAGCTTCTCCAATCTCTTTGCCACCAAAGCCGGAATGGTGAATATAGACATAAAGTAAGTGGGTAAACATGATTAGTAATTATAGCAGCTTAATTTGTTGCCAGAATGTTTAAATAACAAATAGTCAGGGAACTTGTTATGGTGCAGGAAAAAATGGAAAAAGATCTAATGAAACTTGATGGTTCCATGAGCCATGTTGAAAATGTCTTTACGGCAATCTTTGGGGTAAATGTTATCTTGGTGAGGGTAAATATCAACATTCAACAGTGAGTGATTTAAGATTATATGAATGCAATATCGTCGTGTAGTACTTTACCTCATTGTCGAATTCACGAGTTCCCTGAGTTGAAGTGGCTGAACGGACCTTCACTGCCACTTCCTGACCATCATATAAGGTACCACGATAAACGGGTCCAAAACCTCCTTCACCAATCAAAGTTTTGTACTTTTGGGTGGCAGTTTCTATGTAGTCAAGAGTAAAATTTTGTATGGATATTGACTTCACAATGATGTCATCCATGCTGGGTATAGAAAATATTACATCTGCAATTTAGGAGGGACTTTAATTGAGAATCCATGTGCATCATCAAGCACATAGACTGGACAAATAATTGAACTTGCAAAAATTTCAGAACACAATGAATGAGCCAAGTTAATACTTGCGGAAAATATATTAGAAACTCTAGTTGTTCTGAAAGTTGAGAGTACAGATGGAAATTACAGTTTTGAGTTTGTCGACCGACAATGAGTAAAGTCAGATTCTGCTTTGAATTCATAATGCATATTATGTTTCCTAACATCCTATAAGTATCAATTAGGAGATCCTGGAGGGAATGAGAGACTTGTGCACTCACTCTTTGTCATCGGGTGTCCTTTGCAGCCGAATTTCTCGCCAGCTGCCAATTTTTTTTGGTAAAAGCAAACAAAGAAAATTGCAACTCCAACAACTGCTAAGAATGATGCGCCTGCAACTGTGCCTATGAGAATTCGCCGTGCTGAATGTGAGGATCCTTGAACATTACACATTCCTTTACTGAAACATAGAGATTAAGAAAAAAGAAAAGAAAAAGAAAATCAAATTCTCCCTTCTATAATGGACTTGTCCATTGGTTTTGCATTTGGAGGCTTAAGTTTCATACTCTGTTGTAAGTCTTGAACTGTTGAGGCTGGCAGGATGCTCTTTACTGAAATGAGGATTGCAGCCAAAATACCTGAGGAAGCATATAAATAGTGAATTAGGTATAGTGGTGACCAAGGAAAGACTTCCTTTTTCCCTCTTGTGTTTTGTTTTGTTTTGTTTTGTTTTTTTTCTTTTTCACAGGAACTCTGGACAAGGATCCTGTAAAATCTTCATAGTTTGTATATCATGTCAAAACAAAATAATGAAAGAACTTACAATGTTTTCAAATATGGAAGTGAGGTAAGAGATTCTGGAATCTTCCCCACAAGATCATTGTGGCTCAAATCCCTGATACAAAAATGAAGCAACAGCCAAAACTCGAATGTTGAGCATATATGGTTTTGGTAACTCAGGTTGTTGGTGAACTTCCATGGCACAGATGTTTGAGTGTGCAATGTTGAATTAGGTGACTCGTTAACAATATGAAGTTAAGGATTGGCAGTATGCCTTTATAAAGCATAAAATTGCCAGTGTCTGGTTGAATTAACTGCATAACTAGTTATGAACTGCTCAAAATCAGTTAGAGAGAGAGTTTACACTGAGGTCAACATGGAAGAAATTGGGAATGTTGGGATGGTGTCAGTGAAGTTATTGTTGCTCATGTTCCTGCATTCCACAACCCAGAAATAAGCTACATAGAGTTCCAACAACATGATCACATCCATGCCTATAAGTAGTGTTGTGAATCATACAATTCCTTTAGGTGTGTCAGCTTAGTGATACTGGGAGGAAGTGGTCCTTGGAGTTTACTGAAAGAAAGATTCCTGAAAAATGTTTGAAATAGAGAAACAAAACAGGTTAGAAAGAAATTATAACATTTCTGTAATATAGAATGAATACACCGTAACATTTCAGTTGTGTAGTTTGGATGTGGAGATAATCAAAGGACAAGGGTGCAGGGAGAAAAGCACAAGGTTGAATGAATAATAACACCCCTTTCATATAAACCCAGCTTCCAGCAGTTCAGAAAGAGTAAATGCAACTTACAATTTAGTGATGACTAGGACATTATTGATGGGCTCACAATACAGGCCACGCCAGGCTGGAGGAAGACATGGATCTCCAGACCAGGTCTTCAAGACCTCGTTATCCTGGTTACTTGCCAGTAACTCATTCCTAACCTTAACAATCACATTCACTGCACGGAGAGAGAGAGAGAGAGAGAGAGAGAGAGTTTTATAAGCTGTTTAATAGCATCAGGAAAGTAGAATTAATTCAGTTGCAAGAAATACATGGTAACTTACCATCTCCTTGGGCAGTCTGTTGAACCCATGGGTGCACCTGCAAGATCTCATAAGCATTTATGATGGGTCCAAATTGGGATCCATTTGAGGCCTTTATCAAGGTCAGATTAAGAAACCCATTTGCAGTAAAGTTCAAAATGACCCCTTTGTAATTGAAACCCCCAGCCAATATATCAATCTCCTGTCTTTTCTCATCGTTGATGTATATGTTGAACACCCTTTGCCCAGCTTGAACATAGTCATTGAGCTCAAGAAAATATAGGTAGAGATCATAATTGTAGTACCCAGTATCAAGGTCATGGTGCAGGAACTCCAAACGCTCCGGATGGGTTAGAGCTGTTTGTAGCACTTGGATAGGAGGTGCTGTTATGTTGGCGTTGGTGATATTGGCAGTGGAAGATGATGTCTGATTGCCTGTTTCGTTGGGGTTCAGTTCCTTCCTCCAGATTCGATCATATGGGTCATACGGATACCTGGGATTGGCAAATGTTAAAAAAAAATAGAAAAAGTTCTTGTTTTTTTAATGAATACCTGTTTATATGTATCTATATATGTATATATGTAAATATTATGGGTGTAGGTGGTATGCTGAATCCATGTATTGCTTAATTGCCATGTATGTAAAGGCAATTTTGTATTTCGACAGGATATTAGTGGGCGTTAGATGGATGCTTCTCAGAATCTCATCCCATCAAATGGCTTTTGCTACACTGAAATGTACAAGAGATGCTTAGGATGGTACATCTTAATCCTTCTTTCATGTTAATATGCACTTCACATAGTGCACACGAGGAAACGAATGATTACAGCCCTGGAAAGAAGCTGAACCCATTAAATTGTGTTGGAAATTGGCACACCGTTTCCTGATAATCAGAAAACAAGTGGGCATAAAAACTACTGCCATGGAAGAAGTCCAGAGCCAACTGATATGTCATGTAACTGACTTCAAAAGCTTAAATTATGCAGTCAAGTCCATCTCTAGGTATCACTAGCATTTATGCAGTACTGTTCTTATGGGGGTGAATTTTTTTCTCATCGTCTGGTTGGTATTTTCTGTTTTATTTTTATTGTTTTTCTTATAAAACAGGCAGTTTTGATGTGTTTTCATAAGAAAATTTGAGAATGACACAGCTAGAAGGCCAAAATGGAGGAAGACTTTGGTGGTAGTAACGGTTATAGTGGCGGAGTGGAGTCAAAGAGGTGTTGGTGATGGTGAATGTGGTAAAAATGGTGATAGTGTTGGGGAATCTATGAACATCTGTTGGCATGTGTATCTAATTTATGTTTATGGCATTTTGTATTTTGTCTTCCCTACATTTTTTTACAAGAAAACGACATTCTAGCTTGTGTATGCCTTTCTATTCTCTTTTTTGGCTGTAGATGGAGCTGCATACCTGATCGTCGACCCATTGCTCCCAACATCAACTCTGTCAATCAGTTTCAGAACGCTAGAAGGGTATCGCTTCAAATAATCTGAATCGTTCAAAGGCCTCAGTTCAAGCTTTGAAATGTAAGGATCTCCCTTGTCCTCCTCTAAGCAGAAGTTTATCTGGTCATTAGTAGCTCTAAAAATTCCCTCCACTTCCGTATCAAACGATGAGTTCACTGTCCCTATCACTGTAACACCAATCGAAACATTGAAGGAGGAGCCTGGAGGTGTCCCTTGCAGATCTCCGAAAAGGAATGTTCCCCTTATCAGATGGTCTTGATCCTTCACTGTAGATAAGTTATAACACCATTTGTTGCCTAACCCTGAACTGAAAAATCGAGCTTTATTATAGCCTGGCCTGGTTATGTTCTGGCATGTTAATTTGTCAGGGTACCAACTATTATCAGTTATCCAACTTATATTGGTACTTGAATCTGTAAAATTTGAATCAGCACAACACTGTATACTGACAAAGCCTGCATGAAATTACGTTTGACATTAATAAGAATAGAAGAACATTTCGGGATTAAGATTAATCTCTAATCAGAGTAATTATCTGAATCATCATATTGATCTGGCTAAACTCTGTATGATCGATCCCTTTACCTGTTGTTTATCAGTATTGTTTAATGCATCAGTATTGTTTAAAAACCCTTAACATTATTGATCTATTTAACTGTTTGATTGAAGATCAGATGGTATTACATGGCCGTCGTCTCTGTATGATTGTTTAACTGTCATTGATTAGTATTGCTTAATGCATCGAGTAAGCCAAAAAAATTAAAAAAAACCCTTAATGTTATCGATCTAATTTTCAGTTTGATTGATGATCAGATCATAGAATATAGGCAAAGTTATATGATTATCTGTGCAGTACAGCATCAAAATCACCTAAATGCTGTATATAACATTTGTATCTATAAAGACAGGTCATACTTTTTCAACATAATATCGACCTTGATTTAAAGATTAAGATCCAAGTATGGTGAGACTAGAATTGCTTGAAAAATATAATTACATCTAAACTGATTGAGTCTTCTGTAACAATAACAAGGATTATGTTAAGAAATTAAGATGATCCTAAGTTTCTTATTTTTTAAAGATTTTGCGTACTAACCTTCTTGTGCACGAGCTGATTGAAAAGATATGAAGAGGCAAAGGATGAAACAGTTAACGAGTTTTAAAATCCAATTATCTGATCCCTCCATCATCGTCTTATCCTCCTAAACTGAAGTAGCTCCATTGGATTATCATACTCATAATCAGACTTAATCTCTTCAACTTCCACCAACTACAAAACTAGCTACTCTGAATCCCATGAAGAAGGCCATTTCTGGCGGATCAACAACAAAACTTCTCGGTTCTTCCATGAGTAGTGTGGAGCAGAAGATTCAACAGCCCATAGGCGACAAAAGAGCATCAAAAGGGAGAAGTCTCAGAGAGGGACGAGATTGGTAAACCTGTGTTTGACTTCAAATGTGGGTTCAACAGAAACATTGAGAGAGAGAGAGAGAGAGAGAGAGCTTGAATTAAGATAATCCAATATTCAATTATCATTTTTATGTTAATTAATTAACTTTAATCAATATTATAGTTTGTTTTGGTGGTGGTAGTTTAGTTTATATTTCTTAACTAATTGTTTAAAATAACAGGGCGGTATAACCCTTCGTCCTCGTCTTTCTTCTTGTCTGTTACCCTGCACGCAACATCATGGAAACGGGGCTTTGCTTCTTTATCCTATACCGGGGACTACTAATCATATTTCACTGTTTTGAACGCTTCTAATCATATTTAACTGTTTTGAACAAAAAAAGGAATACTATGTTCATATTAAAGTCTCGCTTAGTAAATTTAGAAAAAATTTTTTTAGAACACTCTTTGTGAAGCATAATATACTTTTGTTCCAAAATAGTAAATTTAGCGATTTAAATAGGATTATCTGTACAAGCCTACTCTTATTGTATGTGTGGCATATTACGTTCAGGTTCCTGTTTTTCGAACTAGAACGACTTGCGTTCGAAATAATATAGTCATTGAGCCAATCACATATGTGAATTGTCAGTATCCATCTATATGTAAGACAATGAGGATGAGTTGGAGCAACATTGGATATTCCTGACTTGTAGTGTTGTGTTAATAGTGTGATACTCGGTCAATTAACTCGGTTTATAGGATTGTCATGAGCTGGTAGATTATTGTCACTCTATGGGTTACAAGTAATTTAGCAAAACTATACAGGTTCATCACAAACCTTAAAGACACTTCCCTTGAATTGATTAACCGAGGGAATTACTATTTTAATAAGACCACAAGGGGTCTTACAACTTCTGAAATTTGGTGTCCAGTATGTTTGAAGTTGGAGCTGTTAAATGAATTAAGCTACTATACACATGTCTAGATCGTTGTAAGCTAGTTTAAGATTGGCTCGTTATTAAATAAGTTAAGTTGAAACATATTTTAAAATTTGCTAATTTTTTGGGGTTGACTTAAACTCGGCTCAATATGCATACACTCTAGGACTATATAAAAAAGTTAAGCTACTCGAGCTTACCTTGACTAAAACTCGTTTGAGATTGTCTCAAAAAATAAAAAAGTCGAGTTTAAACAAATTTTAAAATTTGTTAAGTTTTTAAGCAAAAAATGAAGAACCAAATACTCAATGCAACTCGACGCATTTATAACCATATTTGGAGTGTCTTATGGGATAATTTTGAGAGCAAAAGTCCATAATTGGGAACCTTGGTTTCTAAATATAACACAAGGGTTCTGTTGCACCCTGTTGGTCATTTGATCATTATTTGCTACATTCACTTTGGAGATAATCGTAATATTGTGACTAGGGATGGCAATTTGCCTCACTTAGTCGGGCCCTACCCCACCCCTAATGGGACGGGTTTGGAGAGAATTAATCGGGTTATGGGGTAAGAAGGTAACCAGACTCGGGTTCGGGGCGAGAGTGGGAGCGGGTTTAGACCGCCAGTACCCCGAACCTACTCCAATTGCCCAATTAATTTTTTTTTTTTAAACTTAGCAAAAACAAAAAATTTCAAAAAAATTATATATATACACTAAGTATGTAGGTAGTGGAATTTTAATTATAAAGTTTTGGATGGATGCTGAATGTATACTTATGTATATGCCTAATCAATGTATGATATAGTGGTTAGGGGGGTTTAAATTTTTTTTTTTTAGCTATATAATCTTTAAATGAGGCAGGGCGGGGGTGGGATTTTGAGTCCCAATCCGTCACGGGTTTGGGACGAAAATGGAGTAAAATTTTTCTAAACGAGATGGGGTAAGATTGGGATAAACCGACTCCATTGCCATCCCTAATAGTGACTTGTCTCTTATAATTTGTCAGACGCGGTGAGAAAGCCAATGGTTGGGTTGATATTTGGATTTAACAATAACAAAGAGTTGTTAATGCCTGGCTTGGTTAATCCAGTATGGACATGCCCATAAACATTTCACTCTTCAATGTATTCTAATAGATACAAAAGCCACAAGATGCTTTTGCTGAGGCGGCTGATGACACGCGCGCACACACACATATATGTAATTTGTTAATATCTTATGCATATAGAGTTTCATGTTTACTATGCTCATGTTGTATTAATATAAACTTAATTGTGTCAAGAAACTTCATTAATTATTGGTCTAGAGCTCAAGTTGGTTAGCCTGTGCTGGGCTCGACAAGGCGTACGTAGGTCATTGTTTTCAACGAAGGTTGGCATATTCCACGCATTTAACTTTGTTGATTGCTGATACATTGGCTGGTGAAAAATTATTGTGATTATTTAAATATCCTATCATCATACATTCATACCTGCATTTATTATAGGTTCTGTAGATGCCGAATCTGCAGGCGTCACGTGGCACCCCATTTGCCTGGCAATTCACATGGGCCCCCGACCACTCCAAAGTCAATTATGGTCAAACCATGCCTGGAAAACTCGGGCGAAGCCTTGATCCCCGTGCCAACTACTGAGCCTCGTTCAAACAGCTCTTCTTTAAGTCAGGCTTCTGCGCCTGCACGGCTTCGGCCAAAACGAACGCTTGTGCATGACAGGCCCCGCGCCTAGCACTACCTAAAGCCTTGTACCTCACCATCTAACAGGCCCAGGCCCCTAACTGTTTAACTTACTCTCACTCGGGACCCCTCTCTATGGGCAGTGGAACGAAGGCTAGAATTGAAGGGATCGTTGAGCCGTGCGCTTCACAAGCATGCAAGGGACCAGTCCCGTCAATCGACTAAGAGAGAGAGATCTACCCTCAGAGTCATTTAAATACCATATCTTAAGTATTAAATGCTGACCCGATGCACATTTAATACAATAGACACGTGGCGAACCTTGGCTGGATAAGTGCCTGACTCCGTGGCAGTACGCATCCAATCGCCCGCCGCGGCCGCTAACAGGGCTTCACTAGGTCATGATGGCGGAGCTCAGGGCTGCCCAGTCACAGCGTGCCACGTGTCTGCAGAGTGCTAATCACCGCCTACTATAAATAGTTTCAACATATTTATGACAGAAAACAACATAACCTAATCACATTTATTACACAAGTCGCCACTGGCTTGGGAATCTCTCTCTCTCTTGTCTGCCCTCTCAGTTCTCGCCCCTCCATAGCTAGGAGACTCGAGCGAGTCGTTCTCAGTGACTGCGAGAACTCCCAGACAAGCCCCACATAAGTCAACCTTACGTCTCACCGTCATACCTAACAAACAAGTTCAAAACACCTAAATAGTTTCTCTATATTAGGGTAAGGTTGCGTACATTCATATGTCAAAATGGTTAGAGTCCCGTGCATTACGCTGTGTTATTTTATTTATATAACAGTAATATTATATATAATTTTATTTCTCAATTAATTTTTTCATACACAAGGATGTAGGAGTCACATTAATAAATTCATGTGAAACCCATTTACTTGCATTTGAAAATGAAAAAATAGATTACATATGACATTTTCATTTCCTTTATATAAAGGCACAATTGATGGTGGACCTTCAATGCAGTGATAAATGATAATAACATTATTTGGATGCTAATGCAACAATGGACCGATCAAAGTTATGAATATCCTTAGTTTTTTGCTTTGAAAATTAGCAATCTCCTCTGACATAAAAGGAGATTAGGTAAAATTATTTGATGTTCCTGCTTTGCAACACATCCTAGGTTATTACCATTACAAATTTCATTACCCACTTCACAAGTAATCAAGCTGCAGAAATCAACTCCCCCACAGATGTGTGTATCAACATTACATATCGTATAAAATGAAGAAAGAAACTATATAAAGACGTTAATTTGAGCTAAAAAAAAAAAAGTATGTTCGAAGAGCAAATTCAAGACCACTCTTCTTTTCCGACTCTGTGATCTCTCTCTACGTCCTCTGGTTCTTTGAAGCGAATCGGAGAACTAAGTAGAAGAAAATCCTATATAGAACAGCCCAACCAAGCATTATGACAACCATTTCCCACTTCTTAGACTCATTGTCATGAAAAATATGCAGCTTGGCTAAGATGTCAACCCCGGTAGTATTGGTAGATCGATCAAAAATCTCCTTTGTTTGATATTCGTTCATCAGAAGTCCTTCATACGGATACGTCATAGTTGAAATCTTGTTCATCCACTTCCAGTAAGTCGGAATGTCATGGCTGCTCAAGAAGTACCCACAAAACAAGAAGAAGAGAGCCGTGAAAGCAATCACTGCCGCATAACCCAAAATGTAGTTCGGAACCACTGAGCTAACGAAGACCACGAACGAGTTGGTCGAGAGAAGAGACACGTAGAGGACAATCAGGAGGTAAGGGAAAGATCCACGAAGCTTCAAGGCGTACCAGACGATTCCGGCATAGACTCCGGCCTGAAGAGCAAGAAAGGGGAGGTAAGTAACGATTCCGGCGAGGGTGTACGAAGAGGCTCTGTAGGCATTATGAGAAGTCTCGCGGACGAAGATGAAGCGCTCTTGGATGAAAGCCGGGACAGCGTCGTTTGAAGAGAAGAAGAAGAGGCAGACGGTGAAAATGAAGAAACTCAGGCGATTCGTGATTCCTTGGAAGTCTGGTTTTGGGTTCTTGAACATTGTGGCCATCATGATTCCCATGACGGTGAGAACCATCAGCCTGGAGAGGAAAAGCTCGGGAGTGCGGTAGATGTTTTTGAAGTTGCGGCGCATGAGAATCCAGATCTCGGAGAAGAAGGAGTTGGCGAACTTCGGGCCCAGATGGTTGCGCCGCATGGTGGGAGCAACGTTGGGGGTCAAGTAGTCGTTTTCGTTGACGGTGTAGTCACTGCTATGAGGCGTTGGTGTGCCTTGGAGGATCTCCTTCGAGTAGGTATAGTAGCCTTGTGATGAACTGCACAAAACCACGAATTTTATTGGACGATTCTGAATTTGATGCAGCTAAAAAGTACATATACTTATATAATTATTCTTTATTTTATTATAATTTGAGCTACTGTAGTTTAAGTAAAAATTAAATAATTTATGTAATTTAAAAATAAATACATAACTTTTTTGTGAGTTGGACTTAATAGTAAAATGGATGATAATCGGATTTTAGTACAAGAGTATTTTTGTTATTTTAATTTTCAAAAATAAAATTTAAAAAAAATAATTTTACTCTTTTATATTAAAATAAAAAATATCTTTCATAAGGGTTTTTTTTATTTATTATTTTATCAAATTTATTGTGACAAATTTCAAAATATAATGAGTTATGTGCCCGAATTACAAAAAAATCATTTGATTTTCGCTCGAATTATAATAGGCGTGTAAGTAAGATGCTACAATGATTTTGAGCGGGACAGTTTACCTCATTGAGATCCCCGTTTGATGATCAGCCGGCTGCCGAGAAGGCGTAAACCTTAGGCTTTGCATAACTCCACTCTGGCTAGCACTCCATGACCTTGATGTGTTCCAAGGACTTCTCACGCTGCTGTCATATTTGTCCTGTGCCCCGGTTTGCAAGCGGAGCCGATTTCCGGCCCTTCCCTTGTCGCCGGGCCCTTCTCCCCTGTGCCGGGCATGGCGAGACGGTGGTGGCGACGGAAGGACCGTCATAACCGACATCTCCTCGTCGGACAATGGCGGCGGCTTCATACCGGTAAGAGCAAATTCAGCTAGTGCCTCAACTCCAAGTTCAGACTGGTCATATTCTTGTATCACGTCAATGAGGAACTCTATTGAGTTTTCTCCCTTCGGGACCTTCCGCCCCATCCGGCTGAGATGGAGAGCCACGTCTTTCGGTGACCCTTGGTACATGAGCTGGCCGCGAGCTAGGATGATGAGGTGGTCGAGAAGCAGCTGGATTCTGGACGAAGGCTGGTGGATCGTGAGAATCACGGTGCTCCCAGAGCGCGCTATGTCGTGAACCTTTTCCATCACGCTGTGAGCACTGGTGGAGTCTAGACCCGATGTGGGTTCATCGAGGAAGAGCAGTGACGGCCCGTGGATTATGTCCACGCCGATTGAGACTCTGCGACGCTCGCCACCCGACACTCCTCGAGTCCCTTCATCACCTATGTAAGTGTTCCTGGACGACTGCAATCACACAGAAGTAAGACACCAACAAGCAGAATTGTAACAAAAATAAAGAAAGCAGAAAAAAAATTGGGTGGAAAACATGCTTTCCAGCGCTTCAAATACACAAAAAGGCACAAAAACAAAAACATAGGGCTCAGTGAAACTAGATTACACTTAAAAATAGCTTAGGGGAGGTCCTTTGTCAAAATCATGTGTTTCCTAAAGACTAGCAAGACAACATTCAAAATGCAATCCAAAATAGGGGTCCCGAGTAAAAGAAATCAACAAAGGGTAACGATCAGAGATGTGAAATTAGAATAAAACTATACTAAAAGAATGTGAAATTGGTTCATGACTTACAGATAAACCAAGCTGTTCGATCAGCTTCTCAACGCGCTTCTTTTTATCGGATGTTGAGATCGGGCCCAGCCGGAAATCAGCGGCAAACATCAAGGTTTCATAGACGGTAAGCATTGGGAAAAGCCGATCCTCCTGCATTATATAAGCTGAAGTCCTTTTGATCAAGCTTGGGCTCATATCAACCCCATCCAAGGACACCCTCCCCTTGAGACTCCCACTTGCAATGCGTCCGGCCAACCCGTCCAAGAGCGTCGATTTTCCGGCACCGCTAGGACCCATGACGGCGGTGATGCACCCTTTTGGTGCATACCCAGTAATCCTATGCAATAAGTCCACGTCCTGCTTCACCAAGTTCCCATCAATCTCCTTCTTCTTTATCACAGTATATGTAAGGCCAGTGAACTCAAGCCCGCCTGTGAAATTCGTAGGCTTCCCTATGTGAATCACTGAATCCCCGCGATGGCCATTGGCACGACCCATTTGAGAGAGAGAGAGAGCGAGCTGGGAGACAAAGAGGGTTGTTTGAGGAAGCTATAGCTAGCTATTTCTCATTGGGGTCTCCCAACTGGTTTTGGATGAGTTGAAGGGGAATTAAAAGGAGGGAGGAGTAAGAAAAGGACTTCAACAGCTGGTGGGGCTGCTAAGGAGGTAGTTCCAAAGATTGTATGTAGCTGTCTTACATTGAACAATCCGTTTCGAATCATTGGGATCGAAAAGAAGAAAGTTCCTTCTTGTTTTCTTCATCGTCTCTCTTAGACTTCAATTAGTATATGTGCTTTCTGTAACCTTCATTGCCAACCCCCGTAACCATTTCTTTGGATTTACGTTTCTTATCCATGCAAATCCAGAGGGTAGATGTTAAAACATCCATATCATGACCTTCTATAAGCATTTCAAATATTCTTCTGTTTATTTGAAAAACTGGACCGTAGCTGGTTACTTATGATCGTGTGCCCGGCTTAAAAAGACATGGCAACTATGTGTTTTTCATTAATTTGTCGTTAATTAATTTCTGTTGCTTCACAAGAATGTCGATTTCAATGTAGCTTTCCGAATGTAAACGATGATCAGCAGCTTGTGCACTTGTCTTTTCTAAGGAATTTTGGAGTTTCTGATATGTAAGCTAGCAATGGTGCAGGCTGTACAACCTGATTGGCACTGTGACCCGAAAACAATTTAAAAATTTTTTTGAGATTTGGATCATAATTATATTGTGGCTCACTTTGTTATATATGTAACGGGTGTTTCAATGTGGTTTTGGCTGCATGACATGCATGACTCAGCTGTTGAGAGAAAATTACTCATAGAAGCAGTATTAGAATTGTTTTGATGCATCTCAATTAATTTAGCCCGTGCTCGGATGCTTTTTATTAATATATATATATATATATATATACGTCGAAAAGAGCAAGTAGATCTATCATGAGGGCGAGTTCATGACTTTTTCCGTAGTCTAACCAAAGAATGAAAAATCACACACATGCTAGATTCAATGGAGTTTTTCTTTGGTGGTGACCTAAGTCACCGGTTCGCAATGTGGTGCTAGCACGAGAGCGGGAACACGTTATTTTTAAAAATATATCTGAAGTTAAGAGTATTTTTAGAATGTGCACACACTGTAGGTACTCCGTCAACTAATGCTATGTGGCACCTCACCTGTCCACTTGACAGATCACGTGGGTTTCATGGGCATCTCAAAGTCAAATATTGATCAAACAATGTTTGAGCAAACTGGCTCGGCGTCCTCGCGGGCGCGGCAAGCTCAGCACGCCATCTTTAATCTCGTTCAAACAATTCCAAGAGTTTCGCTTAAGCTAAGCCCCGTGTCTACACGGCTTTGGCCAAAATAAGTGTCCGTGCAATATAGGCTTCATGCCTAGCACTCCTCGACGCCCTGCGCTTCACCATCTAACAAACTCAGACCCCTAACCTCCTAACTTAGCTCACCCTCGCCCAGGACCCCTCTCCATGGGCAATGGAATGGAGGCTAGACCCAAATGGACCATTGAGCCGTGCACCCCACGAGTGTTGGGAGACCAATCCCATCAACCAGCTAAGAGAGAGAGATCCACTCCCAGATCCACTCGAATACTGTATCTTAAACGTTAAATGTTGACTCGACGCACATTTAATACAGTAGACAAGTGGCACGCCATAATTGGACAAGAGCCTGGCACCATATCAGATTGCTTATCCAATCATCCGGCCGCTGCCCTGACATAGCCTTTGTAGGTCATAATGGTGGGATTCAGGCTTGTCCAGTCGATGGACACCACGCGTCCCCACCGTGTCAACTACTACCCACAATAAATACTCTCAGCTTATTTATGACAAACAGAGACAGCTTAATTGCATATATTACATAAACTACCACAAGTTCGTAAATTTCTTTCTCTTTTATCTGCCCTTGGTTCTCGCCCTCCTCACAACCGAGAGACCCAAGTAAGTTATTTTCAGTGATTGTCAGGACTCCCAGACAGGCCCACGCTTTGGTCAACCCTAGGCTTTCGGTCCAATCATACAAACACACACATATAATTATATATTTAAATATAAAAATGTAGACATATATAGAAATCATTTATGTAAATTTTAATTTTTTTATGCATCAATTTCTTTAAAAATACTTGAATTTATAATATTTAAGATAAGTAAAAAAAATTAGTTATTTCTTTAAAGTTTTTATGCAAAAATTTAAATAAAAAATGTACTGTTATGTATTTTAATAGCATAACAATATACGTGGTAATTAACTATTGATCTAAATAAGAGTTTGAGAATTTGATTATTTGAGTTCACATATTTGACAAGAATTAGCTTTTAGCTCGCCAATTCGAAGGCTACAACGCAGTCCATGCACTTGGTTAAAATGATTGCATGACTTAGATGGTGATTGATAAGATGATAAAATAACCCGATATCTTAGATCTTTGCCCCGCCCCTATTGATATGAGCATGGAGTGATACTAATTGAGAGCGGAGTGAGTTTAGAACAAAGTGCAAAAATCTATTCCAACCCAAACTTGCCCGGTTTATAAATATATATTTATTTTTATATGTATATATTTTATTAAAATAAAATAATTATAATTTTTATTCTTATTTTTGTGATTTTATCTCTTGTTTTATTCATAATGTATTTGAAAAAAACCACTAAAATAAATGAAGCAGGAGTGGGGTGGATTTGGGAAGGGGTTAAGTGAAGTGGAGCGAGTTTGAAGGAAGAAGTTATCATGGTAGGATGAAAATAGGATAGAGATTTCATAACCCAAACCCACTCCATTGCCATCTTAGGTGAGGTTCACAATCTACTCTGAAAATTCTGCAATTTTGTAATAATAGCAGAACGGTGTCGTCTTGGCTTTGAGGAGACAAATGGATAAGAAATGGGAAGGGGTGTTAGCATGGGCTTAAATGAAAACGACGTCGTTAGGTAGTAAGATATCCTCGGAACTTCCTTCTCCTCTCTTTCTGTTCTCAGTTCCAAATTCCAAGCAAAGCGAAGAATGAGCAATCTACTGGGATTCGAGACATCAATCATCGCCACCGACGCCTCTCTCCTCAGTACCACCGTCTTTTCTTTCAATGGAGAATTACCCTCAACTTCTTCTAAAATCCCCGCCATATCCTCTTCACCTCTCATCGTACCCTCGAAGCACTCTCGTACCTCTAAACCAAGAAAAGCACGAAGAACAACAACAATGACCTGGACCTTCAGGCCTAGCACCACCCTCTCTGCTGTCACAACTGGTAAGTATTTGTTCTCCCTTTTGCTATGCAGAAGTCCTCTTTGTAGTTTTGTACATATACATATATACATCTTACATATATATTGTGAATTAGAATCTCAGAATCTTCTTGCTGTTTAATTTCTTGTATCTTTCTTGTGAGTAATCTTTTAGCATTTTTGTTTGTTACGAGTAATTTTCAGCCGGTCTAGTTTGTCAAGAACTCCGAGCGAGCAGTATGGCCACTGCACAAGTGGAGGAAGATCTTGAGGTTGAAGTTGTTGAGGGTTATACGATTACCCAATTTTGTGATAAGGTTATTGATGTGTTTATGAATGAGAAACCCAAATCAAAGCAGTGGAGGAAGTACCTGGTGTTCAGGGAGGAGTGGAAGAAATACAGGGACAGCTTCTACAATCGGTGTCACACGCGGGCCAATTCTGAAAATGATTCCCAAATGAAGCAAAAATTAATTGCTTTAGCAAGAAAAGTAAAGCGGGTATTGCAAATGTCTTTGATACTAATTTCATAGCTTGAAGATACACATGTAATTGCATCTGATTAGGAATGAGTAATTGCAGATTGACCATGAAATGGAAAGATATTCTGAGCTTTTTAAGGAGATTCAGGACAACCCTACAGACGTTAATGCAGTTGTTACAAGGCGGCGCAAAGAATTCACAGGGGAATTTTTCCAGTATCTCACTCTACTTTCAGAGACATATGATAGCTTGGAGGACCGTGATGGTAATTAATTTAGCATTTTGTGCTGTCGCATTGATATTTAAATAAATTTGTAAAATCAGAATCAATAATTACCTGTAAGGAATGTGTCTAGTTTGAATGCCACCGTTGATATGTCATATCACCCTTTTGATGCTGAAGGCAGGGCAGAATTTTATAATTTTGTTAATGCGGTCTATTAACTTGCTGACAGCAATTACTCAATTTGCCTTTTCAAGTGGTGGATATATCAAGTTGAGGTTAATTGTTCAATTTAAAAAGAAGAAGATGTATTATAGGTATTCATTTCCTCTAGCCAAGTTGGTACTTGATGATCCTTTTAGAAGTTCTTTTCTTACAACATCATAATCATAGCGATTGCTGCAGTGTTGATAGGGAGCTCGTTTATGAAACCTGTTAAATGCGTCCAAAAATTCTTTACTTATTTATTTATTTTGTATTTTTAAGTAGTTCTATGTAAATGCATCAGAAACATATTGGTTCATTTTGGAATTACCAAAACAGAATGGACTTGATTTTGACAGCATGTGCTTTTTGAATTCCGTGTAACAAAAGAAGTTGGGAATTTTACTTGGCTTGGAAAATTATATGTTTTATGTGAAGTCCTTGTTGATCAAATGTGAAATTAATTCACTGAACTAATGATTTTGTGAAATAACTTTCTGTTACCCATTTACTAGTAGTGATTTCACCGCTGCATTTACATCCTTATTCATACTACATATAGTTCTTTTTCTAATTGAAAACTAGATTGCTACCTTCTGAGAATTGTTGAATAGTAATTGGATTTTATTTGGGATACCTTGGGCTCTTGGAGCTCATGGGCTTTCCTTCTAGAATGGTGAATTGGATTAGGGTCTGCATCTCCACTGCTAACTAATAGTATAGTATTATTTGTTTGAGCAGCGGTGGCCAGGCTTGGGGCTAGATGCTTATCTGCAGTCTCTGCTTATGATAGCACACTGGAGATTGTGGACACATTAGATATGGCCCAGGCCAAATTTGATGACATCCTAAACTCTCCTTCAGTGGATGCAGCATGTGATAAGATTAAAAGTCTTGCCAAGGCAAAGCAACTTGACTCTTCTTTGATCTTATTGATAAACAGTGCTTGGGCTGCAGCAAAGGAATCCTCTACCATGAAGAATGAGGTAACATTTGTAACAACCTTCTAAGAGGGTGTCCACTGTAGATAGACCATTGGGATTTGTCTTTTAACAAAAATTGCTTTACAAGATGCATGAATGAGGCAGATGAGCCTCTGATGTCAAATGTTATACAGCAGCTCTTCATATTTTTTCCCTTTTCATTTTTCTCTGAATTACTTACATAAGCTTTATCATTTTGATGTACTTTTTGAACTTGATGACTTTGAAGTTTGAAGTCAATGGGGCCATTGCATAATTTTCTGGTAAACACTAGGCTAACACTGGGTTGTTAAATGAGAATTCAGGTTTGGATCTGAGGGTAGTCACTTTGTGAAAAATAATGTCAAAGGTTAGGTTTGTACCAATACAACCGTCCTAGACCCTGCATTTGTGTGACCAACACTAATGACATTTTAACCTTGAAGGCCCATGCTCTTAAAAGAGTGTGCATTTTCAAATAGAATTAAAAATATAAGTATTTTAGCTGTTGCAAAATTATGTGCTATTATTCATGTCTAAGAGAAGACTTACTGAGCTAATAATATTTTTTTTAGAAATTCTTGTCATACGAGAATTGAGGAATCTTGATTATACAACGTGAATCCTACAAGAATGCTTTGCTTATCTAGATGTGTCATGCAATACTTATTTTGAAAAGACGTCAAACATAAATAAAAAATAAAAAACAACAAATAGATTGAATAGGTTCATTTGATGAATCAAACTTTGTATATGACACTAGTTGAAAATTGTATTGCCTTAAAAACCTTTGATTCGTCTGTCTGCATGTTTTGGCTTTGTCTCAACTCACAAGACTTGGGATGTATATTCACATTCCATCTTTTTGAACTAATGACCTCTTTATTAGCATTCTTTTCTTGGAAATCCTCCTATTTAGAATAGTATCTTAATCATTGAAGAGGCAGTGCAAGACTCAGTGGAATGATTTTGTGTTCATGTGATTGCCAGATGCTCCTGTGTTTGGTTTTTCTTTATGTGGCTTCCGCTCAAGTGCTAGTTTGTTTTTTGTTTGTTCTTGAGCTTAGACCTTTTAAGTGCAGGTCAAAGACATAATGTATCGGTTATACAAAGCTACAAAGAGTAGTCTAAGGAGCATCGCACCAAGAGAAATAAAGCTACTGAAGCATTTGCTGAACATCACCGATCCTGAAGAGAGATTCTCAGCATTGGCTACCGCTTTCTCCCCTGGAGACGAACATGAAGCCAAGGACCCTAGTGCTATATACACGTAAGAGAGCTTCACGTCTCACCCTCCTTGCTTTTAAATTAGTTAAAGAAAAATTTTAACCTTTTTTTAAAATAATTTTTGGTTCCCTTTATGCGGGTGGTGCAGGACTCCCAAGGAGCTGCACAAGTGGATTAAGATCATGCTTGATGCATATCATCTAAGTAAGGAAGAGTCTGACATTCGGGAAGCCAAGCAGATGACCCAACCTGTTGTTATCCAAAGGCTTTTCATCCTGAAGGAAACAATTGAAGAGGAATACTTAGAACGAGGCATTAAGACAGAAAATGACACAAAATCAGAGGAATTTTGAGGTAATGCTGCTCTTCGTCGGCACATCTGGGCTGTCATTATCTGCTAAAGCTACACTTGTAATGGACTTGGTCGTTGAAGTTGAAGGGTCATTGTGGCGGAAAAGAGAAAATTGCAAGGAAAGCTCGAGGAAACCCCAACGAAGCAATGCCGATAAGAATTTTCAGAGTTTCTTTACACATTGCTCTCCTTGATAATAGCATTTCCGAAACTGAAAACCAATATATTGTGAATCCTTATTATTGTACTTGCTATGCAATTTCTAATGGGGCATGCATTGACTCTTTTGTCCTCTCTTTTCTTTCTCTTTTGGGATATATAATGAAATTTAGATTAATAAAAAAAAAAGAGGCTTCAGAAAATGCAAAGCATGTAGCCTCATCAAATACTTTGCAACCTTTTCCCTGTTAGATTTTTTTTCCCCCCTTCTTTCTAATTCAAAACTTCGTTACACTCGTGGGATGAGAGGTAAGAAAATAAGGAATTTTGAAAAATTAAATTATATATTATTACAAATTGGACAGAGATTTTCTAATTTGGTTGATAATCTCGAATCGTAAAATTACTTATTCTACGCTTACGATTATTTAATCCGAAATTCTCTGTCCAAAAACAAGCCTTATGGAGTTCATGATTCTCTGGCTATCGTTCCATCTGTGATGGGAGTTGTAAAGGGCAATCTCGTCACGCCAAAACTTGTACTTTATTTCTGGTCTGTCAAACAGGAAAAAGAAAATAGAAAGGATGTTGTGCTTCAAGACTTGTAAAACTGTGTCGTTCCGGCATTTGGGGCTCCGGATGGTATAAATACCCAGCCGACATCCAGACTACACAAAGTGAAAGCGTCAGGAACACAGACAAAAAGAAGAGAGAGAGTGATTGAAATGTCAACAGCTTTCTATTGATCAAACACGTTCACGCAACCGTCGCCGGAGCATTTCTTGCCGATCGCCGTCTCTCTCTCTCCGGTGTATCGCAACCTGAATCTTCACTCATTTCTGGTACTAATGACGTTTTTGTCTTTTGTCATTCGAGAATTGCGTTATTGGTTAATTATCCTAAAAATGGCGTCAAACTGCGAATGTTCCTTGTTAATCATCGTAAACCTGTGTCAATGAGTTCTTTCTTGGTAATTAATCTTCAGACAATTAGATATTTTTCGGTCTGATTTGGTCTTTGGACTTTCAATTTTTTCGATTGGTGGTATACTATTATAAAGCTCTTTTCATATGTAATAGCATCATTTAATTCAGTATAATTACGTGTAGAATTTACTATGTACGATTAGCATGTTCACTGTAAATTTATGGAACTTTCCATTTTTCTTTTTTTTTTTTTTTTTTTTTTTGTCGAATATACAACAAATTAGGTTCTGAAATTTTATCCATTGACGAAATTATTTCTATTCAATACGGCGGGTGGCTTGATTCATGCATTTTGTTTATACTTGTAGAAATCTTTTTCTTATTTAAAGTTGATACAGAACTTGGTTGCTAAGAGGAGGTGTGTCATAGGTGAGAAGTGGGAATGGAGATGGAACAAGAATTAGAGTGGGCTGAAGCCCAGAAGATCGCGATAAGCATAGACCTTGTTGCTATGGCCAAACAACAGCTACAATTTCTTGAAGTTGTGGACAGAAACCGTTGGCTCTATGAAGGCCCTGGTCTAGAAAGGGCCATCAATAGGTAATTCAATTATTTCATTTAGTTATTTAAATGGTGTTGCTTATATGTTATTTTGAATCGTTTGATACTTTAGTTTATGCCTCATGCTTTGGATAAATATGCGAAGGGTTTTGTTCCCACAAGTTTCTTGCTCAGAGAAAGGTCAAGTGCTGGAGGTTAACTCACCGTGATAATGGAACTTTTTTTTTTTTTTTTTTTCTCTCTTACTTTTAACATGCGATTGAGCTTTTAGTTTTTGAGATCTATAAGATGGTTTTTTCCTCTTTCTAATGACAAAGTTAAGACCATTGATAATTGTTCTGCTTTCAGAATTTCAGTTGGTCCCTTCAAATATTTCATAGATGTTGCTGATAACCAGTAATTAACATTATCATTATTTTAGTGGTGGCCATGTGTTTAAAGTAAGAACTCATGTGGTTTTGTGACATGACTTGTCGAACTTGCATTCATAGCCTTAGATTGAAGTAGTACTACCGAAGAAGATAAATTTTATATACATGTGTGTACATATTACTTTATTCAGACTTCTGCGAAGCTAGTGCACGCTTTTATGATAGTTTCAGACATGATCTGATTGATGAGAAGCTATATAATATGAATTCTCATTTTATATGACTTCCATATGGAAGGTTGGCCTAATGTAAACAGCAAGTATTTTGATGATCCTAATTTCAGGTACAATGCTTGTTGGCTTCCCTTGCTTGCAAAATATTCTGAGTCCCAGATCACCGAAGGACCTTTGGTTGTTCCTCTTGACTGTGAATGGGTTTGGCATTGCCACAGGCTCAATCCAGTATGCTTCTAACTGAAATTTAATTTTTTGTGGTCTTCAATGTATTTTAGTAATATTATGTTTTTAACTTTGCTAGTTAGTGTGGAGATAGATAAGAGGTGTTTCTTGGTTTAAATTTCAGGTTAGGTACAAATCTGACTCTGAGGAATTTTTTGGAAGGATTCTTGACAACCATAATGTTATTTCTTCTATTCAAGGGACTTCAAAAACGGAAACTGAACAAATATGGAACGAAATTTACCCAAATGAGCCCTACAACTTGGACTTGACTAGAGCTTTCTCTGGAAATGTTTCTGGAGCTGGAAAATTCACCAAATACGATCTGCTTTTAGCTGTCAAAAGGCAGAGCCCATTCTTTTATCAGGTAACAAAGAAGGAAGTCATGCTGCTTTTTCTCTTTATACCACAATTTACGAGATCAGAAGCACTTGTTCTAAGCATATCATGTAATTCAAGTCATATTCTGTTCTTTACGAGTGTTAGCTTTGAACTACCCTGTCTAGATGACATAATTCTTTTAACCTCATGGAGCTGCTATGTTAGAGAATATACATGTTTCTTTTTTTTTTCCCCTGCTTATTAATACATATGATGGCGATAGCAAAGCCCCCTCCGAAATTAATATCTCCTAGAAACTGTGTCGTTGAAAACTTTTCACTGATTTTAGCTCTTCTTTGATATTCATGTTCTCTGGTTTTGATTGCATTTGAGCGCATGATTAGTCGAATTTTGACGACAATCCACTTTGTTAGACAGAAACTTGACCAATATCCAGAAACTCTGAATTCAATTTAGCCATTACCTTTTGTCAAGTAGCCACTCCAATATAATCGTTTCCTCTCGCTTACTTATGGAGAGCAAGAATTAACAGTACTTCATTTTCATGAATATGTTGATTTTATTTTATAATGTCTATCTTATAATTCTTATACCTAACAGGTGTCCAGAACCCATATGTACAATGATCTCTTTCTTGAAGCAGCGGTGGCTAGATATAAAGGGTTTTTGCATCTAATCAAGAGAAACAGGGAGAGATCCATAAATTGTTTCTGTGTTCCAACTTATGATATTGACCTTATTTGGCATTCTCATCAGTTGCAACCTGCTTTTTACTGCAAGGACCTGAAAGAGGTACTTGGCAAGGTTTTAGAGCATGATGACACAGATTCAAACAGATCAAAAGGGAAGAAGCTGGATGTTGGATTTTCTGAAACTACTAAGCAGTGGGAGAACATGTTTGGTTCAAGATATTGGAGGGCAGGGGTAATGTACAGAGGTAGTGCCCCATCTCCTGTCACAACCACTCCTTGTACCTCTAAAATTTTGACTAAGCAGGAAGCTGCACCCAATGAGTATCAAAAATCCATACATCTTCCTGAGGTGAAGGTTGTGGAGGTAGTTTCAAAACCTTTTTATACCTTCCCTCAAATTATGTTCTGTTTTCCTTTTTTCCTAATTTCTTTTTGCTATTATGTGGTGTTTACATACTTTTTTTACTTTGGCTTTCCTTTCCCTTTTCTTTTTTTTTTTTTTTGGGGGGGGGGGGGGGGGTTGGGGGGCTAGGGGTTTCGAATTGATGTTGGAATTTGGAGCTGATGCTTGATATGCAGCTGCATCTTATTATTAGACTGTTTAACCATAATATCATGGCTCCACATTCCAACAACATATTGATAGCTCTCTGGGTTTGTGTCATCAGCGTCCTTTCAGTGAAGTGAGTGTTTCTTGTACAACATTTTTACTGTCTTGCATCATTCATATTACCTATGATAAGAAATATTTTGTAGCTATATCAGTAATTGATGACTGCTTACTAAGAACTTTTTTGCCTTATTTTTTGGTTCAGTTGTTCTTCAGTGAGGCTTAGTCAAGTATACTCAACTAGCCCATGAAACCCTGCATATTTGCATCTATAGAAGATTGTGACCTGGATATACAGTTCCTATACACCCATTGACTACATATACTGTGTGGCCGCATTTGTTTGTGTGATAAAAAATGTTGGGATTTGATTGCCAATCTGTGGAGGCCCATTTATCCTTAGTTTGGTGTGCCATCTATGGCTTGGACAAGTTGTTTGAACCAGACTAATAATTCAGCATTATACTGTGTTTTTCTTTTTCTTTTTTCCTTTTTTTTTGGGGGGGGGTGGGGGGGGGGGGGGTGTTATAGCGTATGACGTATCTTTGCACAAAACCTAATGGCCATAAATGAGTTGTCCCACCTTTGCTTATCCCTTATCCTTGGCCAACCAAAGAGTGTACATGGAATCCGATTCAGGAGAGATTTTTTAGTCTTGGTATATGTTGTCCAGATTATTCATCCCGGGATTCTGTTATCCCATCCTTTTACCATCTGGTTGCCAAACACAGCCTATGTGTATATGTTATGTACAAAAAATTAGCTTGATTGGATGAAAACTTTGGGGCATTAATTAACTTACAATTCAAGTTGCACATTTTTTTTTCATAGTGGCAATTTCAGTAGGAATATCATTATTCCTCTCAAGCATCTTCTGAAACTGGATATTTTGTTGGGAGCATTTAGATTTGAAATAGTGAATACAATTAAGACATTTGGAAGGAAGTTAAAATGCTTCTAACTTATAGTTTAATATTTTGTTCTGTTAAATATTGAATGGGATTATCTGACTTAATATCATTTAAACACATGTTAAATTTGATTATCTTCTCACATTATTTTTTCCAGGTCTTGTTGGAATTTGTTGGAGTTAGAAACTTACCAGAGGGACATAAAGGAAGCCTCTCTGTCGTATTTAGTAAGACACAGCCTGATACAATCTTCAATGCCAAGAGGAGACTCACTATTCTGTCTGATTCTGGGGAGAAACAGGTTGCTTCTTTCCACTGTCAGCCTATCGGACATCTACTATTTGAACTTGTCTCCCACTCACCTTCCTACTTAAAAATGTCAAGGTCAACCAAAACTATGGGTTCTACTTCTATTTCTCTGGAGGATTTCTTGGCTCCAGTCTCTAATCTGTCTGTGGAAAAATGGTTGGAGTTGGTGCCCTGTTCTGGCACAGAGAGCTCGAAGCCAATTGGTCTACGGGTTGCTCTCTCATTTACCATTCCAACACCAGCTCCGCATGTGTTTCACATGGTTCGTTCCCAGCCATTTTCAAAGAGTTCTTGTTTGTTCCCACTTCCTGCAAGGTATCAATTTATTAGGAGTTGGACACGTGTTATTGATGAAGCTGGCAATGAGGTCATCAGCCTCCAGATGAGGTATTTTTGTTTCTGCATTTCCTGCTAGCAAATGAGTTTGGTTGCATTTGGTCTGGATTGTTATAACTGATTTTGGTTGTTTGGCTCCAACTGTGTCTGTTTAAAAATTAATTAACTTAAGACGTTGTTATAGTTTAATCAAATTTTTTCTTAAGTGGTTAAAAGAAGATCACTTTAATTTGGTTGAGCAAAACTTCATTTTCAAAAGAAAAATAAACTTAATCGCCTGTGCTGATTAAATAATCCACATCAAACATAGAATTATAACAGTGACTTTGATGTGGATGAAGTAGTTGGATGTGGAATTGTATCTTGTCCACTGTGGGAGATCTGTGCAATCTTGAAAATTGAGTCTGGTTACAATTGTGAATGCGTGTGATCAACGATACTTTTGAGCTATAATTTTGAACCATTGCATTTTATAATTAGACATGAGGATGATGGAGTTCCTGGGGGATCCTATCCCTAATGAACTTATGCGTTGCCAGTGTGGAATTACGAGACTCTTGTTTTTTTGCATCAAAAGATAATTTCTCACTGGTTATCTTATACACAAAACTGGCCCTTGAATGTTATTTAATCTAGGATGTGTGGAACAATTTAAATTTACAGTTGCAGGAGAAAACTCAGAGTTTTAAATACATTGTGAATAATGGATAGCTCTTCAAGTCTCCAACGACTAATATATTTTACATAATCATGATTTGCACCTAGCCCTAACAACATAATAGATTGATCGTAAAGGTGTATCTTTTGTCAACTGCGAAAGTTGGTTTTCTCTTCTCTGTTGATTTGCATTCTTACATAGAAATGAAGTGCTCATAGCTAGCTGCACTTAAGAATCAATTAATGAAATCCTGAGTTGTTTGGGTTGGCGTGCATTACAGATATTTCAAGAAGGAAAAATGGAGAAACAACTCTATTTTGAGAAAAGAGGTGATTGGCATTACAAAATCTGGTGAAGCACATACTCTCGCCAAATTTGTAGGGACGGAGTGGTCTTTGATAGATTCTCCATGGTCCCTTCAGCTTCAGAAAAATTTCAACAAAGATGGCCACCTTTTTGATCTTGCAGGCCATCGAGTGGTAAGCTATCTCTATTTCACATGATTCCTTGTTGATTCAAATTAATTTTTGCTATTGTAGTTATTACTAATCTTCTTTGACGAAAAAAATAGTTAGATTTTAGCAAATTTTTCTGAATTTTACACTTCTGCTAACCCAAGGGATTTGTCAAATGCATTGCAGAACACTTGGTTTTCTGCAACTGTTTTACCCTTGATGTTCTACTGTCAATTTTATAAGTTTGCTGTAGCATCTGTAACATTATGGCACTAAAGAAACAGAACGGGAAAAGATATCATTCTTCCTAGTGGATGCATATGTTATGACCAGGCAGAGTTCTCCTTTATAGTCTTAGGGTGAATTTCCACCAACTCAGCTTCTAGTGAGTCGAGCTGAGTACACATTTCTTGACATGCTTTACAGTGACACTGCCAACACCACCAATCTTTATATGACATCCTTAGTGAGAGTAACAGAAGCTTGCCTGACGACGCCTTACGACTCCTGAATTCTGTCTAGGGGCAAAAGATGATGGGAGGAAGGTTGGTTGATATTCTTTTGGTTACAACCTTCCTTACTGAGACACAAAGATATACTTCCTTCACAAAGTCATCATTCCTTGCCAGTGAATACTTTGGGTTTCTTCAGTTTATCCTCTTGCTAAGCAGATACTTTTTGTTCTCTCTCTGGCGTGACTAGGAGACTTGAGTCCCTCAAACCTATGGTTAGAGTGTTTGCCAAACTCCACCTAGGATCAATGCTGGTGCTGGTAGATCATGATCTTGACTACAAGGCTAATAGAGCTTCCTCATGGACTGACTGGCCTTGGAGCTACCAGCTGCAAGACTATCGTGATGAGTCAATACTTAGGCTTCAGACTCACCTACCCATAGGGAAACAAAATGTAGTAGAAAACTCAGAAATAGGACTCCGCACTCATTTGTGAGGTACTGTAATTGTGGTTTCAATACCCAGGAGTATCACTGGCAGTGGAATGATCTCTATTGATCTTAAATTCCACAGGTCGAAGCCATTGGTGATGCCGTGCTCAGGCTTTACCTTGTTATTGTCCGTGACCCAGTACTTGAATGTTCAGTTTTTCATATCAATGGCATTCTTTTTAAATTTATAGGTAAAATGATTTTTGGTGGGTTGACCAGCCATCATTGCTGTGGTCAATGAACACAATATCAATGTGAACAGCATAGCGGTTTAGAAATGTTTATTTATCTAAGAAAGGACTTCAAATATTACCTTGCTTGCTTAAGAGGAGGAGAAATTAGAAAGCAAGCAAGCGATGCATGGTTGTATTACAAATCTGTCACAAGCATGCAAACTTAGAGAGCAAGCCAGAAACATAGATGGTAGTGAAAGTAGCAATAGATGTGTGCAAATCTATATATCCATGTTTTATTGCGGTAGCTTTGTAGCAGTATTGCTTTGTTGACTGCTGGACAACCGTGACATGTATATATTATTGATACAGGTGAAACTATACCCTGGTAGAAAGCTGGAATATGAACCCGCACACTGGGAGAAGCGCAGAAATGAACATGATTTCATGACAGTAGTTGAGTTCTCCACAGAAGACCCATACGGCAGAGCAGTCGCATTACTTGACTTGAGATCTGGGTTTTTCAAGGTTAGATTTCGATTATTCACTGAAATTTTAGCGAGGGATTTTTCTCCTAACTTTGTGTTTGCTTTTTTCCTTCTGAATGGACAGGTGAAAGAAGAGTGGATGGTATTGCCTGGGATCATACTAACTTTTGTCCTTAAAAGATATTTGGAGAAAGGAGGGCTTTAATGGCCTTACTGACAGTGGAGAAAATTTGATGGAGAGGGATCACAAAGAAGTTAGTATGTGCCATGAGAAGGCAAAAGGACAAACTTGATTGCTACTGAAGAGAAGGAAGTGGAGTTGAATGTGGAAGTCACTGGTTGTGGCAGTTGTGGTGCTGGGTGCAGAAATAGAGTAAAGAGTGGTGGTTGTGGGGGTGGTTGCGGTGGTAAAGCAAATGGAAAGAGTGTTGCCAATCTCTCCATTGGTGACCCGAAGCAAGCACCTATCCAAGCGAATGACCGCTAGTCACGTAGTGTCCGTGCATTTCAGTACACCTCCTAAGAACTCAAAGTGTCTTCATAAGTAATTTCTTTCTCTTTTAACTTCTGGTTTGAGAATGTTTAAGCCGAGGGCTGACTGTAGCGTTGTGTCGACCTTTGATAAAACATTTCATGGTGAATCCTTGAGTCGTCTGTTTCTTCAAGTTTATTCATGAAGAATCTGTTCGACTCTTAATTATTCATAGAACTGCTGAAAGAACCTTCACAATACTGTGTAAATGTGTAATGAAGATTGTTAATATGATAATTACTCGAGAATTTATCAATTGGGTGGTGATCTCCAGATCCTCTTTTATTCATTTAAGCTTTTTTTTTTTTTTTTTTAGCGTTTTATGGAGAAAAGGACCTAAGAGAAGTGAGATTTGAATTCTGTATGAAAAGGTGTTTCTTGTGTAGATAAATGTTTCCACCATTTTGTTCACCTACCACCATCTACTATTTTGGGTGTAGCCACATCCATTTCCTAGTTCAATACTTAGGTTTCAATTTTTATATTCATTTGATGAATTTAAATTTATTCTTTAGTACTCATAGTATGTGGTGAAATTTACACTCTATTTAGAATTTGAATTTTTTATAAGAACGTTAAAAAAAAAAGTGAAAAAAGTAAATAAAAATATTATTTATTTTTGTTTACTTGTTCATCATATTTTTTTTTCTCATTAAAAATTTGAATTTTAATTTATAAATATTGGAAGAAAAAGAAAAAAAAACCCTCATTAAATATCTATTTATTGGTTTTGGGAGAATGTCAAAATCACTTGACCGCATCTTATTTTCTAACTGAGTGGGGGAGTCCCCACCTCTCCACTGACGTGATCCTTATTAACCAAGTGGATTGGTAATACTTGGTATCTCTTGGCCTCGTCTGTCACTGTCTTTTTTTAGTTGACAGAATTCAACTCTGACGTCCCTTCACATTAATTCTCGTAAAATGAACCAAATTTCTACCTCGTTAAAAATTTATTTGATTTTAATTTGTTAAATAAATGTTAGAATTAGATGTATTTTTAAATTTATTAATTTTTTAACCTCAGTTCAAACTCAATTTAGTAAACTTATTTGCACTAAAAAGTCAAACTAGTATTTAGCTCAATTAAAATTTGTTTTGAGATCAGTTTAAAAAATAAATAAAATAAATTTAAACACATTTTAAAATTTAATAAATTCTTAAGCCAAATTTGAATAATTATTATTTAACTTTGCTGATTGACTCAACTTATCTCATTTACAATCCAGTCCTAATTTATTACTGGACCCAAAGCACGAGTTTCTATCACGGTTTTAACAGTTAATACATGATGTTTTGATTTTAATATTTGATCCAAACTCTTGTTCTCACTAATTACTTTACCACTTTTTTTAGAAATTGTTTAGACTTGTAGAAGGAAAAGAAAATGAGAGAGAAATTAATTTCTTTTCTATATTTGGTTTTACAAAAAAAATGAAAAAAAATTCAAACAAAAATCACCCTCCCTTATTTGAAACTTAAAAAAAAACCTAGAGAAAATAATAAGATAATTACTAAAAACAAAAGAGGAAAGACAATGAAAGGAAGTTTCTCTTCTTTTTCTTGTCTTCTAAATTAGAATAAAAAAATTATTATTTCCACTACTTTTCCCGTTCTTTTCTCGAGATGGCTGTTAATTGAAAATTTTAAAATATGCATACACATTAGTCAAAAGCATAAATCAATGTGTAGGTATGTAATTATACCGAATATTGAGGTGCCTACACGTTGAATTAACATATTGAAAAAGAAAAGAAACTCACAGCAGCAGCATGCTTACCAGTTTGGGCATTCATACGAAAGTAATTGATGGTGAATGTGAAAGGAAAATCTTCTTTTTATCTGACATTGCTGTTTCTTTCTTCTCTCTTCGATTCAAATTGAGAATTAACTGGTTTATTCGGTCCAATGCGTATTATCTTTATTTCACTATAATCCTTATTTCAATTTTCCGAACTTTATTCCGTCAGTAATCACTGTATCTCTACAGTCGGATTGCAATTCTTCTCTCTCTCCACCAATATATGTTTATATAAATGTATATAGTCTCATCCTCTCTCTCTCTCTCTCTCTCTCTAAAATTTCATCCCACTGTGTGACTCTCTCTAGAGGTGAGGGGAGTACAAGAATTGCAAATTCCAGTGAGTTCTCTCTCTCAACCTTTCTGATTCTGTTTTTTTGGTGATTATGTCATGTCAGAAATCATCCTGTAATCAGCTTTAGTTTTATAACCTCACTATATTAACCAAATTTGTGATTTGGTTTTGGAATTTGGGCGTAGGACGATTGATGCCCCTTTAATTCATATGGCTGGCTAAATCCATCAGCTGTTCAAGGAGATTGGTATTGATTAGGTATGAGATCTGTATCTCTTATTCCTCATAATTATGAAATCCTAAATGGATATATATCGTTGCTGGTCTCATACTTTTCAGAGTGTTTATAGTATATCTTGTTTTGATACTAGTTCTTGTGCTTACTGCTTACTCTGCCGTAGATCTGTCGTGATAATCTTTGTTCTCTACATGTTTTTGTTGTCTATACATGCAGATGTATATCTATATAACATCTGATATCTGTATATGTATGTATATAAATAATACAGTGTTGGGATCTGAAAAACAGGTATGCTTTTAAAGAGTCAATGTACATCCTCTTGGATATTGGTATTGAGATACTGTAGATACATGTCCAGTACGTATCTTAGTATATCCATTATAGATATATATATTTATATATACACTTCTAACATGATCCAAAACTTAAAGGATACTCTGGGCTAGTGTTGGTCTTGGACTCTATGCTTCTAAACAAAAACGTTCTTTCAGAATCTAACTTTCTATATAATGCATTACAAACGGATGGAAGCAATCTAGTGTTAGCACAATGCACGAGATTGACAACGAGAAGGTTGGGTTATTGATATGCAGAGAGTAAAATGCTTTATCCTCTTTTTTATGCATAGAACATTTCAAAGTTTCTCAATGAAGCCACTTGAGTTTGTATCGTAGATTTGGTCCTAATATCCCACCTATCTTTCCCTTCCACCTATCAGGTAAATTTTACATCCATGTTTATAGCTTGTTTGGTTAACTTTGTCAACATTTCACTGCATTTCTTTCCAAACAGGTGATATGCTAATCACTTTGCAAGTAATGATATAATGATGAAGTATTCATGACATTAAGAAGGCATTATAACTTTGAAAAGGCAATGCAAGGAGTCCAAACACAAACCACCTTGATCCAAAAGGCCACACCGTGCTTCAGCATTTAGAAATCTCAACTTTGGCATTCTAGTTAGTGACAAGGTTAGATAAATGTAGCCATTCAATGCTATATGAATTGAATGGGAAAAGCAAGGCCTTTTCCTTCTGCACCACCTCATTCTGCTGACAAGCTATAATTCTTTGTGTGACTTGAAGCAAAATCTGCTAATTTTTCTTTTGCCTTTTTTTTTTTAATCTTTCCTAGAGATGTAGTTTTGATGTCCCTTAGCAAATATGAATCTTGAATATTTTGTTTGCACACTTGCAAAGCAAGAAAGAATTGTCAATATGCTATCTGATGAGGTTTAAATTACTTTTCACTTGACCTTTAAATTAAACTAGCATTGGGTGTGATCACCGTTGGTTTGATGAATCTTGGCTGGCAGCAAGAGAGAGAAAGAGTGCTTAACAAGAAAAAATGCTCCATACAGATTTAATTGATATAAAGAAGTGTTCAATCTACATAATCATTAAAAGGTGCAATGTATAATCTCTTGATACTTCTAAGAGGTGTACATTGCCCTGACTGCAGCCAAAGCTGCCTGGCGATAGGCTTAGCCAATTAACTGTATATCATTTGATATATTTATATACCAACATAGTAATCTTCAAGTACCATTTCCATATGCACATGTTGTGGCAAGCAGGGAATACCTAGCTTTCCACGAGGAAGAGAAATAGAAATATTTGGTTACTTCTCAGAAGTGCTTATATATATATATATATATATATGCTTTTGGTACATTGGACAGCCAAAGCCTTGGGGAGGAGGGGCGAGTGAGTCGAACCCATGACTTCAGTCATGGGTAGGGGTGCCACTATCACTGGGATAACCCCTCTCCTCAGAGTTCCTATATTTCAATCACCATGATGTAAAGTTCACAATTTCTAATGCCAGTCTCAGACTCCAAAACGAGAACTATGGTTTATTTGCTTTGGTCCTTTCCTTGGTTCAAATGTGTCTCTGTTGACTCATACATTCCTTTTCAAGGTAGGAGGAGGGCCAAAGCTGTGATCATTATATAGAGTGGTAGGCGAAAGATTTGAGAATCTTGTGAGTTGTTTTAGATTTTAACTGTGCTTAAATCTAGTTTGGTAGTCATGAGGTGCTCAGAACTTTCCTTCAATAGCATCATCAAGTCTTTGAGAGCCTTATGTACCCACCCCTCGCCCCCATATCCAATATTTTCTTTAGTTAGAGAATATGAACTTTAGCTTCCAGGATAGAAATTTTTTTTAATCTCCCTGTTTAATACATGTAGCTGGTTCATCACAATCGTGGGCTTAAAAGGCTGGAAGATTCTACCTCTTTGATAATGATAAATTATTTATTGCAGTCCATATGGGAAAGCACAACCTGGTGGTTTTTGGCTATAGATGGAGATTGAATTTTCTTTTCCATCTTATCTGTAGAAATATTTCACATGAACGAAAGAGATGCTTTTGAGATGTTTAGCCTAAATTGAGGTTAAGGATTCTAATTAGCTGGGGGTTCTCACTCATTAAGGGGGAATTGTCTGTAGTTGCTAGAAGGAAAACGTATGAAGCTATTTAGTGACTTCTGTTGTCATCATCAATAGAGTGAGTATAATCAACAGTGGCTAAGTAACTAAGATAGACGCCTCTTCTTGTTTGCTTTTCCCGTTTAGGCTTTGAATGTCAGGATGCAAAATATGGAGGCCTGTGTTGATATGATTCAGCAATTGCTTGGTTGAATAAGGAAAATAAACATAGTGGATATACATTTCAGCCTGTTTGGATGTTTCATGTTTTTAGCATTGGTGTTCCATTCAATGCATTCACAAAATGCTTAGCTTTTTAATGTAGGAGTCCCATCATTTTAAAGGGAGGCATTTACTAAAACGGGGGGATTTCTCCATATTTAATCCCGTGTGGTCTTCAGGTTTCCTTGTAATGACAAGATTCAATATTTTGAATGTTGTAGAGGGCTACCGATTTCTCAAGTGGCTCCCTTCAAGATGATGAAATTCCAACATATAATTGTTTTGTAAAACCAAATGGGCTATTCCAATCTAGGGAGACGTCCAAACAGTCGTTTATTTGTTGTTGTTATATAGTTTTAGCAGTTTAATACATGTAGCCGGTCCATCACAATCGAGGGCTTAAAAAGAGGCTGGAGGATTCTGCCTCTTTGATAAAGATGACATATTTACTGCACTTGATATGGAAAGGACAAGCTGGTGGTGTTTGGCTATAGATGGAGATTGAATGACTTGTTCAAGTTTTCTTTTCCATCTTATCTGTAGAAAAATTGCACATGACTGAGGGAGATGCTTTTGAGATGTTTAGCTACAATTGAGGTTATTCTTTCAAAGATTTCAAGGTTGACAAAAGAACCCTCATGCCAATGATGGATTACTAAACCATTTCATTAAAGCTTGTTTTACTATCACTTTACCAATTTCTACAGGATTAGGGATGAGACAAACTTCAAACTTTGTGATCTTCACGTATTGGAGCCTAAGTTTTTGTTTCTCTCTCTCTCTCTTGGAACTAGCGTACTAATTTACATTTAGACTTGTTTATAGCATTACTTTTGTTGGAACTATGTGAACTACATTATTGCGACAATGCTTTCATGTTAACAGTTTATAACCTTATACATCTTAGACTCGCTTATATGATTATATAGTGATGGAAATTCCAGAAAGTACGTTTTTGTTTAGGGGATTGGTAATGCTTCCGCTACTCTCCTAATGCATATCCAATGAAGTGAGCTTTTACATTATTCTGTGGAAGCAACAATTTTAGCTTTTTGCATTATCAGTTGCTTTTTTTTTTTATGCAAAACAGTTGATTCAGAATTGCCTCCATTGCACATATCCTATCAGTTGCTTTTGTCTATGGTTGCATATACCCTTGCTAATGTCTTCCCCCTATAAATTCTGCTTAAGAAGCATAAATGACTAGGAATAATTTAGTATCTATAAAAGAAAGAGGAAATACTTTGCATCATGCCTACTTGCTGCTTTTTGTATAGCTGTTTAGTTATAGCAATTCTTGCTTCTTGTCTTTTCCTTGAAGCTTCCTAAAAGAAAATGACATGATCAATAGGGCCCACAACCTTTTCTTGTTGCTTGAGGAGTGGAGCCTCATGATTGTAAGTTCACCTCTGGTCCTCAAATCATTTCGTGAGATTTTGGATCCTCCCCGTTTCATAAAGAAATGGGAAATGCAAGTCCATTTTACTATACCCCCGTTTCACGGTTGTTTTGTATCTTACTAAAACTTGAATAAAAGCGTGGTTGTCAATAATATTTTTAGAGGTGAATGCCTTGCGCTTTCATTTAATTTTGTGGTTGGTGAAGATTTATTGGAATGGACCACCATTTCACCAGAGGATCAGAAGATTCCCAGGCTTGATCTCCATTCTACTTCCTACAATGGAACACCTGTGCTAGAAGTTAATGACACTGGCATTCTTCTTCTCACTATCAAATTGGCAACCGGACCTATGGGTAAGCCGTAAGCACTACTCAACTTACCTTTGGTCTCTACTTTCTCCCATTGTTGGAATGGCACTTGTTGTAATTACTATTTAATTTTATTTTATAATTTGATTGGCCAAAAATGATCTGTGAGGAGTCATTTGCACATTCTGACCATTGCAGATAGCTTCCCACGAGGTCCTCCTTCCATAGCTCATTTCAGAGCTTAGCTAGCTCTGGTGACGGTCCCCATTCCCGAAGTAAGGAGCTTTGACCATCCATCTAATTCTTGTCAATGCAGAGAAACAGGACAGGTGTAAAATCGGAAAGTGGAGGTTAAAAGGGGGTACTTTTTTGAAGTGCAGAGGAAGCACAGAAGACATGCACGCGGTACAAGCTCCTTGCAACCTCTACAGGCCTTTTGCTACGTCTTTGGCATATCCTGGATAGTTTTTATCTGATATGTGTTTGACCAATGGTTCCGCAGAATGCTAAACGGTCCGTCCTTTCCTCTGGGTAAGCAAAGAAAACCAATTCTTCAGTAGCTTAATCAGTTTTCAAATCCAAAATTAGCTCATTTTTCATTGTTGATTTCTTAATTTTCGAAAGGAGATGTAGATTGCAAGATTGGAGTGGAGAAGCTCCAATGCAAGCTCAATTGCGAAAAGAGCTGCCTTTGAGCATGGTTGGAATCCCCTCTCTCAAAACACCACACTGGACCAATTAATCAGTTCACGTTACAAAGTAGGCTATAAAGGATAGAAACATGGATGAATTAAAAGCTGAGAAAAGTAGTTCCAGAAAGCAGAAATAAAGGTCGGTGAGAACAAAAAATACATGTTGCCATCGTCTATTTGGGGAAAAAGAGTGCCAGAATTTCATTCAATTGGTTTTCTGATGGTTTCTCGCCTGTACATATTCCTGAAATGCTTCTTAACCACTTCGAAATCATGTGGTGATCTTCTGTATCATACACAGAAAAAAAAAAAAAAAACAAAAAATTGTCCCCAAGCCCCTTACCATTTCCTTCCTGTTTTGGGGCCCTAACTACACTAAGACTACCCTACACTAGAATATTAATCCCTAATCCCTCGGTCATCCTAATCTAACATTTTCTTTCTGATTCTGGTCGTTCTCTTTACACATGCTATAACGGCAAAAAACAAAAAACCCAAATCCCAGCCCAGAACCTCCACTAGCACTACCACCAGTTCCCCAACTTAGTCCCCAATCTGCACCATCCCAAACCAAACAACAAAAAAACAAGCCAAACAAACCCCACCAACTTCATTTGTTTTAGGTCACAGGGCCTCCCTTTGATTCAACAAACGGTGACTGTACGCTATCTTCGTCTGATGAACTCCCTGACGAGCTACCCGAATCCGAACCTACAATAGCAAGCCACATAAGAATAATATACATATCAATACATAGTCTTGGCACGGAAATTTCAGAGAGAGAGAGAGAGAGAATGGGCCTTTACCACTAGAAGAAGAGGAACCACTGCTGGAACTTGAGCTGCTAGAGCTGCTTGATCTACTACTGGCATTGTTAGCATCCTTCTCAATCTCCACTGGAGGATAATCGTGGACTGGAATGTCCTCCCCAATATCAACGTCCTCATCCCCAGCATCACCCTTCTTGCTCTTCTGAGCTGCTGCCTCGGGTGTTGGTTCACGCACTGGAGACTGTATTTCAATATGCGAAACACCATCGTTAGCAAAATATGTATCAGCAAATCAATTAATCAGCTCATGACGTTGAAATGCCGCCATTACCTTGTTGATATGTGCTGCCAAAATCGCATTGTTTATAAGCCCTTGCCTCATCATCTTGCTTTCTGCCTTCTTGTGATTACTAACAAACCTATCCAGTTCCCACAACGTCTCATTGTCAAGGGCCTCAATGTCAAGCTCGATCTCATCCCCCTCCGGAGTCATATGAGAGTTCCTCTTACTTATGATCTGCAACATCTGATCCATCTTCTCCGATGGCAGCTTCTGCAAGTTTAACCCCAACTTCGCCTTCTCCTCAAAGCTCATCTGCCGTTTGTCCGGATCCTTTGCTTTCGGCTTCGGCAGTTTTGGTGTAGATCTCGGAGTAACCACAGGTCTTGCAGTCGGCTCTGCAGGCATTGACACAGGCGCACTCAAAACCTCTACCTGAACTGACAGTGCGTTTGACAATGTCTCTTGCACACGCATTGGATCAGATTTTTTTGCAATCGTCATTGGCTCGGGCAAAGGTCTCCTTACATTATCCACCATTGGTACAGGCTCCTGTGCCGGAGCCTGGAGCCTTTGATTCACTTCCCCTGCAGCGACCACACGCCGGTGCTCAGCCTCAAACTTCTTATACGCCGGACTGAAAATCTCCTCAAACAAAGTGAGCAGCGTTTCTGCCATGATATACACATCTTGACCCTTGGGATTGTATGTCATGGCATTGTTGAATGTCAATCTCACATCGGAAGCAAAAGCAAGCGGTGATCCGTACTCTTTCTTGTTGAGCCTTGACTTCACTGTCCCGAGATCCATCGGATGCTTGATGAGCAGATGGTAATCGTGAAGCCCCAAACCAACCACATCCACCGGAGTATTGAACACCCAACCGTGCTTGTGCTTCATCAACTTCCCCAAGATCTGTGCGCACCTCCTCATCATACCGCTCAGAAGCTTATCCATAGGTGAATCAAAAGCAGCGTGCCGCTTCGAATCTCTACTAGAAAGAAACGAAAGGGCGCGTTTGTGCCCTGATGCCTTTTTGTTATTGGGGGGAACCACTGTCTTGCTCTTTCCAGTGATAAATTCGGCCGGCGGATAGTAGTGATTTGCCTTTGGAGTACGCTTTTCCTTCGATCCGGCGCCCGATGACTCCAATGCGAAATCCAGCTGAAGCGGAGGAGGCCGAGGAGTTATTGATGTGACATCTCTACCTCCTCCGTAGCTGCCGGGCAAGTGAGAACCAGGATAAGCGGATCTGGACTCGAGCTCTCGGGTCTCGATCTGAACCCTAAAGCTCCGGACCTGTTCCAGCTCCGAGCGCAGGCGCCTCTTAAGCTCCTTCAGCTCCGCTCTCGAATAGTCCACGAGATTGAAGGTCAAGTACTCTCGGTGAGACGATTCCCTGTGGCCGTGGTGGTCTTTTGGTTTCCGATTAAACGAGGAATCGTCCAACGCAGCTGCCGCCAGAGCAGCCCTGGACGGCGGTTCATCGTTCTCCCACGCATGAGCTTTACTCGTGTCGTGGATCAGTCTGCTTGGCACGTGGCTAGGGCTCGAATTTTTGTTAGGGTTAGGGTTAGGGTTAGGGCTAGGGTTGAAATTGTTGAAATGAGGTTTGTTGCTGGAGCTATTTGTGTATTTCCTCATATAAACCTTGCGTTCACCCCAGTACGGTTCATTTCTACTAGCCAAAACGGCCGATGCCATATATAAAAGGTGGGGGATCTGGTAGAGCTCTATGAAAGGATTAGATTCCGGCGGCTAATCCCCGGCGAGGAAATGGCGGGAACCCATGACCAGATCGCCGGAAATATCAACTGCCGCCGGCCGGAGAGTAACTTCAGGAATCGGAGAATGAAGCCTGAAAAGGAGGGAATCAAAAATCGAAAAGAAGGAAGAAACGTAGAGGCGAGGGTTTCGAAGACTCCTCAACCCAGAACGAGGAAATAAGCGAAGGGCACCCCTGTTCTTAAAGGCAAACCAGATCTGCCCGGTGACGAGTCGGGCTGAATTGTATCCGTCTATTGGATGCGTGGATGTAATCAACGGCCGAGGTGTCATTCATAGCTGCCCGCTTTGCTGACCAACCCATCTGTCACGGACGGCCTAGATGTAGGGTTGCGCACACGTGGCGAATGGAATGGGCGTAGATGGGAGTCGCGTTCTTTGGGTGGGGAATTTAAATTTGGGGAACTGGGTTTGGAGGGCAAAGAATTTTGGACACCCAAAAGCGAGTTTTCGTACAATTTTATTTTATAATTTCGTGGGAACCACATTGAGGTTGATGACGTGGAATTTGGAGGGAGTCCGTAGCTGGTGGCTAACAAAGACCGGCGAAAAATATCTTTTCTCCTTGGGTTTCAGGGGAGAAAATATTCCATGCAACTGTGTGCCACGTGGTTTAGCCCAGGTGGTATCACAGTCCAACGGAATGCTGCCTCGTGTTTTTGTTTTGAGGTATTTGACCCAAGGGAGACAATAAAAAAAAACAGCGCTTAAGTCACACAATCATTTTAATCAAATAGACGAACTACATTTCAATGCTCGAGGACCTTGCAAAATATGAGATAATTTTTATCAAATTTGGATTAATAGTTAATTGCCTTGTTAGAGTATTAAAATATGTAATAATACATTTTTTAATAAAATTTTACATAAAACCTTTTGTTATTTATAAAGAAATTACTATTATTTCTTTAATTTATTTTAAATGCTATAAATTGAGGTATTTTTGAGAAAATTAAAGCATACAAAAAATATTTTAAAAATATGTATTTGTCTATATTTTATGGTTGATGACATGAACTAGCAATATGCCAAATGGACTTATGAAACGGGACAGATGGAAATGGTTGGTAATACAATCCAAATTCCTAACTTCCCTCAGCTACTGATCTTAAATGTAAATAATTACTCAAGGAATGCGTAAAAATGTATGTTAAAACTCTGAAAATGTGGCAATGGCAAATAGCAAATACATTGTTGCTTGTCCTTCTATGGGAAGAGGGGAACTGAGAGAGAGAGGGAGAAATAATTTTTTTTGACTGTGACTGGAAATTGAGTAATCATGCTAACTTGAGAGAGAGAGAGAGAGAGAGAAATAATTTTTTTTACCGTGACTGGAAATTGAGAAATCATGCTAACTTGAGAGTTTATCTGAATCTTTTCTTTTTGGGTGAAAAATCTAACTCTTGAATATCTCATTTATACAGTGTACACTTTAGGGAACCCATAACCTTATACCTAAAAATGGAAGCAAGTCTATAGTACAATATAAAAAACTGTGGCAGCCTAAAAATTGCATGTAAATTAGTGCGGACGCCTCTAAACATGATACAAATATATATATATATATATATATGAAGCAATGGCAAGCCCAGCACTTGGGTTGAGGGGTAAATTCTTGAATTTTAATGATTCTTGGAAAATTTTTTAAATTTGGGAGGGGTAATCCATTGTGTCTTATTATAAACACTCAAAAATATATAAGCACTAAACAGAATTTTAAAAACTTAAAGGAGAATTTGTGCGTCCATTGTTCTAACACATGGATCAACCCCTAATAGGAAATGACGTTCATCCATAAATAATAATAAATAAAAAACCACATATAAGCACAAATACGCATGGAAAAAGAGAGGGAGAGAGAGAGGTGGAGATGGACTTGCGATATCCTCTGCCGGGATGAATTGAGCCACGGATGTGAGATGGAGAATAAGAGATCTTGTTGTTCTACCAATGACGATGACATCATGAGAGTTCACTGAATTCAGAAGGGGAGAGAGAAAGAGAGGCTTTTGGAGAGGTAGCGAGCAAGGGAAAAAGGATACACGAGCAGAAAATACTGTGAGTTGAGATTTTTATCTTAATTCACATAAAGTCACGTATTTGGATCTATTTTATTATTCTATTAGGTAGAGCCTGTTTGAAATTTGGAAAAGAGAATAAAAAGGAAAAGAAAAGAAGGGGGAGAGAAAATGGAGGACATGTATTTTTTCTCTTCTATTTGATTTTGTAAAAAAAATAAATAAAAATAGACAGAAAGAGAGAGAATATTTTTTTTCTCCTCTTTCTCTTCATTTCCCTTTCCTTTCTATCCTACGTAATATTAAGCAAGAAAAGGACAAAACTTTAAAATTTTTCGCTTTCTTTTTCCCTCCTCTTCCAAGTTCCAAACACGTTCATAGATCGTATGAATTTTGTTTTTATACACAAATTTTGTTACATGACATTTATTTCTTTAACATGCATTCTATATGTAATTAACTGGTGTTGTTGATGTAATTAAATGTCACATTGCACAATTTGATAGGAGTCGTATGGTATTGAACCATTTTCGTAAAGTATTAATCTGACGTGTGAACTAGCTAGCGATTAAAAGCATGCAGTAACTTTCCATTGGACCATTGGACACTTTGGACTATAGGGTTGTTCATGAGTCGAGGTTCACCTGCTATCCGATCCGATCATATCATGTTGAAGAATTTTGAAATTACACTCAACCCATAAACTCAACCCATAAAGTGATTGAGTTGATTAGAGTTGGGTAAATTGAGTTCAAATTGGGTAAAAAAAAATAAATTTTAGTATAAAAATATCGAATTAAAAAAATAAATGCATAGTACTCGAACCGAATATAATTGATTCCATCAAAATTTATCCGTTATCCATCTATAAAGCAATTAAAGTAGGTCAATTTAATATCCATTCAAGTCGAGTTGGTCAAAGCGGGCGATTTTTGAACAGCCCTATTGGACTGTGATTCCACAGGGGTCAAATCCGTTTCCATTGATATTCTATATATTTTGCCAGGTCACTCCTCAAATGGTCCATCGGATGGAGGACACGTGTGAGTACCAAAGCGTCATTGTAAGTTATTGTTATCAAAAATACTAATTTTTTTAAAAATCTATGCACAAAATTTTATCAAAATAATATAATAATAATAATAATATTTTTATAAATAAATTCATCCTGATAAATATTATATTTTTAAATAAAGCGTTTCGATTCAATCATATCATCTCGGTAAAAAATTATGTATAACCTTTTCTTGTTTGTATGTACGAGCCCTCCGCCCTAATTCTCGCATTTAATGCCTTCAACAGAGGGGCCTGGGTCATCTAAAGTTTGTTCAAAGTACCTCAGATGCTCCCCGTGAGGGATCCACGTCGGCTTATGCAATCAAAATCTGATAAGAACAGAAACACATGATAATAGAACACGATAATCCATCAATTAGAAACAACTTGCAAGATTCTACTGAATTGAACTTGGTAAATTTACCTGGGTAAATCAGACTTATCCGACCTGAACCTAACCGATCGATCAACTAATCTGGGGAAAGCAACTGAGTACGGCCACGTGCCCATCACAGGCTGCGATATCAGTCTCGCCAGTAATTATCACAATCGAATTAGGTATCAAACTGGTGGGGTTATTAATTTACAGTTTATTAATTTAATTAATATTATAAATTAAATATTTTTTTATTTATTAATATATTTTTTACTTTAAATATAATTTATATTACAAAGTAAAATAAAATAACTTAGGTAGAATAGGAATAAATGTTACTTAATTCTACTATTAGTTTCAAGTTCAACTATTATGAGTCGCAAATACATCAAATTTTTTAAAAAGGTTCAATAAATCAAAACAGGTCAAAGATTTTTTTAAAAATATTAACCGGTTAGTTCACTGATTTTTCAAAAAAATTGATGAGTTCAACTCGATTCTAGTGTATTTTCAATAAATTAATTGAATTAAACTAATTCATGATTTAATTTTTAATTCAACGGGTCCATCCACTCCATTCTAATAGTAATGGTCTCACCTCTGCATCCGCCCTTATATTTAGCCCTCGTGGGCTGGTACCAAGGCAACCGTTAGTGTAGCAACTTTCACTGTAGTTCTGGCTGTTAGCTCCTTTTGGCATCGGAGCTTCTTTCACCTTCAATAGTTCCTTAACTTAGGCATCAGTGACCGGCACGGGTACCTATTGTTTTGCAGGATCCATTTTTGATCAATACCATCGAATTTTCTGCTATATACCACCCAGGACACTGAAAGAGAGAACTAATAGAAACTAGACAAATTTTTTTTTATTAGAAGAAAACCCTACAACCGGAGCTAAACACAAACAAAAGAACAATTAGAGGAAACAATAGAAGACAGCTTCGACAGAAGGGAATAGGGCCAATGAGAGTGGGGAGAGAATTCTGCTAACAAGCCATAGCCACCCAATTAGCTGCTTGGATTGAAGATCGAGCCGTCCATCTAAATGACAAAGCTAACTCCACAAAGTTTTTTTGTTCACCACTCCTAAGACGGGTTTTGTTTTTTGGAGTACTCAACTTAAGAAGCACTTACCAAGCAAGAGGTAGGCAGGTTCAAGAAATTTGAGAAGCCCCAAACAAAATGATCCGATGAATGAGACATTCTATCAATGCATCACCTCCTCCCTTATTTGATGAATTTCGTCATCGTTCCCAGCTTGTGCTAGAGACACCCCTATTCAGTGAAATTTTGTGTAGACCTAACAGGTCTTTTAAATCATTGCAGCAACTCTCTCTCTCTCAAGGAAAGTTAGTTCAAAAACAAAAACTTCTGGCACCGGCAGTGTTCTTTGCCGCCCCTGAAAGGGATTTGAGCCAGCCTGCGATTTTTACACAAGATTATCAATAGAACTTCTATGAGAGAGCATAGAAAAAGACACATGTTGAGCCAGTCCCCCCAAGTATATATCCACATTGGGCAACAGTCATTGCCCCAGTGACTAGTAAGAACAATACTACAGCTGAAGCCCCTTCCAAATTGGCAACATTCTTGGCGCTTGCCTATCATCTCCAACTAGTTGCAACTTGTAAGCAAAACCAGGTTTTTTAAGGGCATGTTTGGACATCCATTATTAAAAATAGAATTGCTCCCATAGATGCTTCGTGCACAATTTTCTGGAAAATTGATTTCTCTTAAGACCTCACCAGGTATTAGTGGAATTTTCCTAAATCAATAATCTTAGAACTAAAATACATGTCCTTCAATGTAACACCTTTTAAAGTAATGAACATGAAGCTCCTATATGGCGTGTGTAAGTTTATAAACTTCAACTTTCGCTTCTCGTTTAACGGATTGCATGGAGTTTGGCTTCATAAAAATAAAAAAAAAACAAACTTGCGCCCGATAATGCAATGCGTGGAACCGTTCATTGTTCACAGGACATCCATGCAGTACTTACAATGGCAATCCAACAAGCCCCATGAGTACTCACTCCATTGTCTATTTGCCTGAGATGAAGAGTAATATATATATATATATATATATATTTATATTACAGGGTGCATAGGCTTTACTACTTATTACTCCATCAGACACATGTAAGGTCATCGTCCATACGAATCACGTAGAATTCAAGCATTACAAAACATTGTTGGCCACTGGTTGACTTAGGGGTGTTCATGTGTCGGGTTAGGTCAAGTTAAGTAGTGACCTACCAACTAAAACACCAAAGTTGGGTTCACAATATTTGAAAATTACCAAAGTCGGGTTCACAATCTTTGAAATCAATTTTGACTCGCTCGGTGGGTGATCGGGCTAGGTTCAAGTTAAATCAAGTAAAAAAGCATCTCTTATAGCCCCAAAAAATGTCGGTTCAGTTTGGGTTTAGTTGGATGTTTGAGATTTATAAAGACCCGATACACGAGTCAAAAAAATTTAAAATTTGAAAATCTCACCCGTTCAAGTGAAGAGTAGTTGAATTCAAGAACTCTGACATCAAAATTCACCTCCGCACAAAGTCCACCGTCTAAAATGCTATTCCTCATAAATATTTGACCAGAAAACCTACTTAGAATAATGTGCTAGCAGAAGCGAAAATTTTAAAAATCCGCACAAAGAAAAACAGAATAACAAAGAATTCATGTGAAGTTTTGAGCAAGTAGAGATCGAAGCGATAATAAGTTACTTGACACGATAACAAAATTATTCGATGAAGTGTCAACACTCGACACAAATACCTCAAAGATCATATAAAAATAGATAGAGAGAAGTCTCAGACACACATGCTTTAGATTTAAGCCCTCCCACATGAACACGCAGACATGAAACCTAAAACGAGGAAGATAATGAAACTAATTATTTCAAGCAAACAGGGCATAAGTATCAGCTGATGCAGATAATGGACGGGTCACAGCAACACTCATCGACGAGGAAACAGCAACATAAAGCTGCAAGGCTGTGACATCAAATCCCAACAATTATAATTTATAGACTGTTAGAATCAAATTCAAAAAACAAAAAATAAAAAACAGTGAAATGTACTCAGATTAAAACAATAAAAAAAATCAAATGACATAAAATGACTCAGATTAAAAAATAAAAAACAGTGAAATGTACTCAGATCAAATTACATCAAATCCGACACAGAGAGAGACAAATAATTCAAAAAACAAAAAATAAAAAACAGTGAAATCATTCTAGACTGTTAGAATCAAAATACTCAAAATGACACGAAGTATGAATCTAGAAAGTCTCACTTTCCAAGAATCTTTATTCTATTAACAGTCAAATGTACTCCGATTAACTAGCAATAATTGAGAGAGAGAGAGAGAGAGAGAGAGAGAGAGAGAGAGAGAGAGATGGTATGCAGAGGGGTAGAGCAATACATATGAGCATGTTGATACAGTAAATCTTTTTTTTTTCTTTTTTCTTTTTGTGGGGCAAAGGGTAGAGAGTAATTACCATCCCTCAAGGAAACCAGGTTCTCTCCTGGGCGGTGGTGGAGCAGCATAATATTGTGGAGGAGCCATTACTGGAGGCCCTTGGTAGTAACCTGAGGAGAGAGATCAACCCAAGACAAACTGATCAAAACCCAAAATATAGAGCTAAAAAATAATAAAAATATATATTATAATTGCCCTATAGTACTAGCACAGACAAAAATAAGTAAAAATTACTAAGAAAGTGATTCATTGAAACTAAAAATTAATAATCCATCGGATAAATGTATCAAGCAGAGAAACATCAAGCACCCAAAAAGAAAAGAAAAAAAAGGGTAAAACAAAAGAAAAGAAAACATATATTAGGGGAACAGAGAGGAAAAAAAAAAAAGAGAGGTGAAAAATGGAATAATTCACACTATTTCGGATAAAAAATGAAATTAATTTAGAAAAATATCAAAAGAAAAGTGAAAATCCATCATATGGAACCCTAAAAAATCGTTTAAAAGAAACCTATAATGTGAGTAATGAATTGAAGGAAAGACATAAAAAAAATATATATATATATATATATATGTTTTAAATATAAACTGAAAAAAAGATTGAGAGTGAGAGTACCTTGAGCAGGGTAGGGATAAGCGTACTTCGGGTCACTCATTCTTCGCTACCAAAGAGTATTAAAAGGAAAAATGGAAGTGAGATTTTCAGCAGATCGAAGAGGGTCTTTATCTTTTATATGACTCTGACCTGATCTACTAGTCTTTGTATATGTATATATATGATGTAGCATATATATCAAACAAAGAGAGTTGGTATGGATGCACTCACAGTCACACTCCGGCTTTATGTCTACGGCGTACCTTTTTCTTTTTTCTCTCTGTTATGTTTTGCTTTTTCTGTCATCGTTAACTTTCTTCTTCACTTTTTCTCAATAAAGACAAACGTAAAAAAAAAAAAGACTTTTTCGATTTTAATGGGGACACGCCATTTCCCTTTTAGCTTCATGAAGCAACGAAGAAGGACGACACTAACCATGTGTTTAGTGGAAGGGAGTTTTACTTTTTATTTGTTGTTACTCAAAAAGATGCATCAAAGCACTTGCAGCACATATTGAAAGAAATATATGATTTTTTTTTTTTAACGATAAGGGGTGTTAGGTACTGTCGTAAAATGATACTTAAAATTTGATTTATGTTTGATTCAATAAAAAGTTTGTTTGAAATCGATTCGTTATATAAATAAAATAATTTTAAATATATTAAAAAACTTGTTAAGTTTATAAACTTGACTCAACAAATTTATACACATTTTTAAGCACGTTAATATTTTTAAATCAAGTTTGAACAATTCACTACTTGATTTGATTCGACTTATTTATTGTCCTAGTCTAAATAAACTTGCACGCACCTAAACTAATCATTTCCTAATCCGATCAAAGTCAGGCTATTCACGTCGATACAAAAATATTCACAAGAGTTTAATGTCTTAATTGAAAAAAATTAAGAGCCATAACCAACCGGGTTAATGCCAAATAAAGTGTCGGTTCACTTTGAAAGGTAGATATCTCCCAAATATTTACCCATGAGACTGTTGAATGGGTTTTTATGTGTTCAATCACTGCGCAATGAAAATCGAGAATTGACTCGGTAAAGGATAGTGGAGAGAGAGAGAGAGAGAGAGAGAACAAGAGAATGTTTGCTGTGATTGATCCGTGTAGCAAAATAAAACTTACTAGAATCGAATTTTTTGAAGGGTCTTCCTATTAGCATTTGTCTTTAGTGAATTAAACGCCAAATTAATAAAAATAAATTAAAGCATTTGCATAATCAATTTTCATATAGAGCATTTGTAGCATTTGTGGACAAAGATCTATGAACTTGACTCGCGAAGTGGGAGTGGTGTAAGCAAGATTGGGAGTAAGGTGTGCGAGAACATTATTTGTAAAATTATTTTTAAATTAAGAGCGCTTCTAAAACTTGCTTATACATATATATATCTTGATATATTTTTTTAAATGTACGTAATTATTTATCTTTAATTTCTATTTATATTAAATTATAATCACCCCCCTCACACACGTATGTATCACCTTGTTGTAAGGATGCATAATACCAACGGAAATTGATTCATGCTCACATCTATAATGTCTACATATATATATATATATATATATAGAGAGAGAGAGAGAGAGAGAGAGAGAGAGAGAACAGCATTGAAAAGATTGATTCTGGGTCATAAATCTCTATAGAATATAGATAGAGCTTGACAATTCCATTTTTCTTTTTTTTTTTTAGTGTAAAAGGTAGAAGGTGCTACTGGAGTGGTTGACAAATTGGTAAAAAGCTAAAGGAGACTTCAGATCAGGTTTGGTAGTTCACATCACTAATGGGAGTTAGTTCGATGTTTGGACCTACTTTGTATTCCTTATTGATGAGCACCAGCATCTACAAAACTGGACTACGTATCCAAAAAAATGTTATCCAAAATGCTGGCACTTTTTTGAAATATAATATATTTGCATTTGGATGATTAGTCCATGTGAGGTTTGACAACCAAGCTCCAACTAAAGCACTAACCCATTGCCTACGTTTGTTTAGGAATTGGGAGGTGGGATTGAATTGTCAATTTTGTGGGTTCCACTTATCTCCCACTTAGCACAACGAAATACCATGGGATATGTATAACTTTTTCTTTCTTTCTTTTTGAATTATCTTTCTTTTCCTCTAAACTAAAATGGAACATGGTAAGGAAGGAAAAATATTCTTTCCTTTTCTCAAGTTTGAAATAGGCTGTAAAGTGTATTTTAATTTAAAATTTACATTCTCTCCATACTTTCTTACGTGTAATGAAGATTTTTTAAGAGAAAGGAAAAATCTTTAAAAATTTTGTTCCCTCTTTATATTATTTTTAATCCTACTAAGCCAACCAAACAAAAGAAAATACATTTCTTTAAAAATTTCTCCTCTCTTACCTTAAAAAAAGTTCTTTTATCTGATTAAGACTCCTGTCTTCTTTCATCTGATTTTTAAAATCAAAACTAAAAGAATTCCCGCATTTTAATATTTTGTATTCTTTCTTCTCATATAAGTGGCACCCATTACTAGTTAAAGGGATTCAAGCTACTAAAAGTCATGAATTTAGCCCTTCCCTTATTCCATGATTTCTGAACATTTGTTGCACTCAGTTGGAAACCACATTATTTTCTTGAGAGCTTTGTCATGATTTTTTTATTGTTGATTTGACGTGTCTGCCATTACAACAGCAATCATGCCTGAAAAAGTCGGAGAATTTGGGTTTTGATTTTTCTTTATTTATTTATTTAAAATTTATGTTGTGACTTGGGTTTCAATCACAAAATTATCTGCTTTCAACCACAAAACATGAATAAGGAAAAAACATGAATAAAATTATCTGCTTACTCATGTTTTTTTTCTTTATTTAAGCAAGAGATAATCTTGTTCATGTTTTTTCCGGAAGATTAATTTTGTGATTGAAACCCAAGTCTTGTATATAAGCACTTGCCATCATCCAAGTCCCTAGCTCTTGGAAATAAGAATGTCAAGCAATAATTTTTTTTAATAATAAAAAAACTAATACACAACCATATTTAAGCTAAGGGAGTCCAAACCCGAAGCCTACCTCCAAAAAAGGGTCCAACTCTTGAAGGAGTGAAGGAGATTTATCAGGCTCATTATGATAGATTGGTAAAAAAAAATGCTAATTTGAACAGATATAAGAAGGCCTAGACTTCAGATGGGCCGGTGTCACTACAATTTAGCTCCATAAATCCAATCAAGCATGACTTGGCCTGCTTGATGTTGTCATTGAACGGGGCCCAATTACAGAGTCACCAACCCGATTTGTGTTTGGATGATACACTTTTTTGTAGGGCGGACCATTTTTGAAATTTTTAGAACAAGAGAGAATATCATTCTACTTATAAAAAAAGATGGCTACTAGACATTTCGCAGCAAATAAAAACTTTTATAGTCACACCTAAAAAGGCTCCTATCATCGGTCAACCCCTCTCAACTTTTTGCCCAGTAAAAAAAAAAAAAAAGGAATTTTACAAGCATGATTTGGGAAATGAGCTATCTATTGATTTAGGATTTGGGGGAGAGAGAATTGGTAGAGTTTATTTATTGGCTGTCTTATTGTTAAGAATTAAGATTTCTTTCCAAATTAGAAATACATAACAAAATTTCTCTCTTTCTTAGGTATCATGCAATTTCATAATTAAGTTTTGACATAAATACAAAAATAGTATATAAAATAATATGACTGAGTTGTCCGTCTAATACTCTTTAATAAAAACTCACCAAGATATCCTTTAATTATAAAATTGCCACAATCACCTTATTTAGTGTAGAAGAATATCATTTTCCAGCATTCATCAATTTCACTATTTTCTTAATCTCCACCAAATCAAAATCAATAATTTCTTTTGACTTTGCAACAAACATCCCACGAACAAACATAGCTGATATTCATTTTCAATCCTTGAATCTCGGATGAAATTAACCAAAAAAATAAAAATAAAAATAAAGAATTCTAACCCAAGTGACATTTCGGGTTAGAAAATATCACCATAGTTTGCAAGTTACATCAATAGCAACCGTTCAAAAAAAATCCCCTTTTCTCAATCAAAAAGAAGAGAGAAGAGAAAAAGGGCATGATGTATACACACATTCACACTAATCAAGAGAGATTTTATAAACAATCAGAGAAAGCTATGCAGTAGTGTCAACGCTTACTAGGGTGGTGCTGCTAGAGTCGCCGGAATTTAGATATTATTCTCGGCGTCATGACAGAACGTCGCTGCCATTGTCACCCTCGGATGTGCAGACAAAGCACCTACAGCATTGTAGACCACCGACCTTCCACCATCATCTGTCGCCACGTGTGCAAGCCCACCCTCCTCCCATCCCAATTTCTGTTCCGAAGCGGAGGGCATCGGCGGAACGAAATTGTACACCGGCTGCTCCCGGTAAATAATTCCCGGCACCACTCTCACTGTCTGCATTCCATACTGTCCAGCTCCGCCCGGAAACCCACCAGTCGTCATCGGTATCCGGTAAACCATCTGCCCTGCTGCTGCCACTCCTCCTTCAGTGTAACTTCCGCCAGTCACGTGACTCTCACGTGAGAATGTGTCGTGCAAACCATCCAAGCCCTGCCCCGTAAATGTAATTCCCTGAATCTGTGCCTGGATCTCTGCTCCATTGAGTGGATCCAACCCGGATATATAGGGTCCAATCGTACCCAGACCCCGAGGAATCTCGGATTTCAGGATTGAATGTGTTTGATAATCGTAATCATACTCCTTATCGAATCCGAAGAGGAAGTCCGGATTGAATGGTGCTGACGACGGCACCACGGTGATTGGCTGGTCCAAGCCGGTTTTCATCGACGGGGCGGGGGAGAACAGAAAGAGCCTGAGCCTCGCCGGTTTGGACGAAACGGCGTCGATGCTGTCGTATTCGTTCATCATGTGTTCGAGATCGTCGTCGTTGATCACGGATACCAATGCGTCAAGATCTTCTCCAGGTAACTGATACTTGAAGGAGACATCGGCAGAATTACAGAGGGAGATTAACTTGGCAACAATATCGGACAACTTTATGTGGCGGTCGACGGCGATGATTTTGGTGTCGCCGCCGACGTAGGTGAGTTGGTGGTCGTGAGGCCTCTGCTGAATCTTCCCTCCGTAACTGCACATCAACTTCACCTTGTAATTCGATTTGGAGGCATCACCACCAGAATTTGCGCTGTTCTGGTTCTCCATCGGCAGAGAGAGAGAGAGAGAGAGATCAACGGTTCCGGAAATTCTGATAGATGATTGAAATCCAAAAGAAGGTTTCGTCTTACGAGTCTTTGCTCGACTTAAAACAAAGATTCGTTCATGCTAGATATAGATATAAAACTCTTATACGTCGTAGGATTTATGGTGTTGTGTGGGCGGGGTCCACGCGGAAACGATATTTGCCTACACTACTGCTGGTGGTTGGGACTTGGGAGTGGGAGTTGGACTGTGGCTGGGAATGGGATTGGGAATGGAGACCCTTATTATGGTTTATTTGAGCGGCAAAATCTATTTTCAGAAACTGAGACTTGACTGGTTTTGCGAGAGGATTCGGATCTTTTTCCTTTTCAAAGAATTGATTGATATATATATATATATATATTATACATATTTATATGTATTCTTGCGAAGCAAGTATGTAATAGTGTGTACTATATAAGATAAGATTATATGTATTTATTTATATCTATATATATAAGATGGATAACGTGTGGGGTATGTCTTCTCGGGTGGTGAATGTATCTGTGAGAATCAGAATTTTTATTCCGCTGTGGGGCAGGAATCAGAATATACCATTTTAGGTTTCGGTTGACTGCAGAGCACAAAACTGACTCGTAAAGGTCTAAGACTCTTCTGTTCTGCTGCATATGCCAACCTCCTAGTTAAATTATTAAAGTATCTTTAAATATATATTTCACTCCCGTGAATTTTGGGGCCCTTTGGGCAATGTGGCCTTTTTTCTATTGTTTCTTCATATGCGTATCAATGCCGCTCGACGACGATGCAGAAAAAGGGATTAGAAAGATGAGAGTTGGAGTTACAATTTTAGAAATAACAGAGACAGAATAATATTCTCTTTCCTTTCGTTCACGTGAGCAGTAGCTGTCACACTCGCTGTCATGAGCTGGTAAATTCACCTTTTGCGCTTTCTTCGTCATAAAGCTCACCAATGCATGCAGTAGTAGAATTTTGCTTTTGAATTTTAATTGGGCCAAGGCCCACGGTGGGAACGAAGGTTACTATTCAAAAAAACGACACTGACTCGTGAAGATGATATGCTGAACCCAACGAATGATATTGGCCTTTTTGCTTTTACATTTTTTTGGGCCTGCATACCATCGGCCCAATAGGATGGCTCAATTTTGGGACATGTCACGTGGGAGTTACAACATCATAGCCCAATCGTGGCTACCTCTTTTCAACTTGCTGCTTTTTCTTGGTTGTAATGTTTGCACGTGAAATCCTTTTTCCAACTCTAAGCAAAAAGATTAGCATAACGACACAAATTTTTTTTGGAAGAACTCATCTTAATTGATGATTAGAGTAGATAGTGTTGCATTGACACGAGAACATAAATATAAAACTCAGGAACAAGTCGAGGCATAAGACAACTAGAGTGAATCAGCCGAGAACAACCCAAAATTCTCCACCATGAGAAATGGTGGATTAGGACTAAGCAATCATTAGTAGCGTTAATGAAGTCTTCGCGTGTTTAATGACATCACTAATCTCAACTAGGGTTTTCCAACTGGACAAAATCACATGGTCCGTTGGATCAACAAGAAAAAACAGACCTGAATACCCATTTCATCAAGCCTTTCTCTTTGGTTAACATTAGTTAATTCTCCCATTAATTCAATCCATAGACTCTATCAGCTTATTTTACTTATTTTTTTTTTAATTTTACTCTTTTATAAGCTCTTATCAGCAATTACCATACCAATTGTCTCCGCTATTCATTATAACCTTGCAATGGTCTCCAAGCACATGCCTAATTTCTTATTGAATTTTTGCCTTCTTTGCTACACTCGAAGCAGCTTTCGTTTTCAATATTTTCCATCTAATTTTGGTCGACAGACTTGACAAAAGCTTAATATACATGTACAGTTGTAATTTGCAAAATCTTGCTTAGACAGATCAGTACTAATATGGAAGCTTACTCGTATCAAGCAGAGTCATGTGCCAATATAGCAATAATGTGGTTTGGCATTATATGGCAATTACATACACAAACAAATAAAATTAACTACTTTACCTTAACTATTGATATGACGAAGGAAAAAAAAAATTAAAATTATTGAATCCACTCTCTAAAAAGTGTATTCATACCCCACTCTGGCAAGGTGAATATGAGACAAATTATGAATATATACGAAAATATTAACCGTGAATTTGATAAACCCTTGAATCTGCGTTTGCAGATTCAACCAATGCTAGCTGTTATAAAAATCATAACAGTCTGTTTGGAAATTGGGGAGGAAAAAAAAAACGAAAAAAAAAAAAGAAAAATGTATTTTTTCTTTCCGATTGAATAATTTTTTATTTTATTTTATTTTTTCTCTTAAATAATATGACAAAAATTTAAAAAATTTTCCTCCACTGCCTTTCCTCCCCCTGGCAGTAAGCTGTTTGAGCTGAGACTTTGATGATCCAAATGCACTAACCATGTAAAAGCCTTTTCACTGTAAGCTCATCACATGCCTTTTTTTGCCTCTTTCTGAGACCCCCTCGTTGGCTTGTGCTGATTTAGACTGGCGAAAAGACGTATCAACAAGCTCTTTCACACACTCTCTCTCTACACCCAGAGCCCATCACCACGCGCGGTTTAATTGGTTTTCTATCACTGTAATAAGGGACAAGTGTGACTCATCTGATAGTTGCATGATTGTTTGTCAAGCATTGTAGGTAAGAATATTTATCATATTTTTTTTTTCGATTTTCCTTTGATATTTTGGATGGTTCTAAGGCATTCATGCATACCTTACAATTTCAGCCCTTCAATATATATATATATATATCGACTATTGGATAGAAATCTATGAAAAAATCGATGTGTTTAATTATAAAAATAGATGCCACAAATGTCAATCACAAGTACTACAAATGTTTTACAATAATGTAGCCTCATTTTGTAGCAAATATTATAATATTAAGCAATAAATATGATAATTAAGTTCAAGTAGTAAGATGTAGCAAATATTATAATATTAAGCAATAAATATGATAATTAAGATCAAGTAGTAAGATGAGTTCAAGTTATAACAATGCTCAAGGTACAGTATCATTGTCTTTTCAACTCAGAACAAGATTGAGTAATAAATATGATAAGTTCCCGTAGTAAGATCAGTTCAAGTGATAACAATACAATGCTCAAAGTACCGTATCATTATCTTTTCAACTCAGAACAAGAAAATTAAGCTAATATTGATTAATATACGGCCATTGTTCTCTGTTGGATATAAGACTATTTAGATGTTCATTCTTCTCAAGTACAGAATCCATGTTGCTTGATTCGGTTAGAGATATTGAGTACGTAATAATGGGATTAATGCATGAAAATTAAAAATGAAGAAGATAGAAATAACCATGACATGTAATATGTATTATTTTGAATGGATATTTTCTTTTGAAAAATGTAACAGTTACCGATTTTATTTACCAAATTATTAACACGGATAGACACAAACAAAAAATTTCACATATATATATACATATATGATAATGTGAATCTTATTACCTTATTTTTATTCGTAATGATAATCCGATATATAAAACTGACTTTAACATTACTCATTTCTTTTCTCTTTTTTTTTAATAAAGGGACAGAGTGCATGCGTGGAGATTGTAACCAGTTGGGAACGAGAAAAGGAGCGTGGAATATGTAAAGCATTTATTCACGAAGAATGCATGTACCTATGTAAGTAAGAACAATGACGTCCTAGTCGTCCACTCTCATGCATTTAGGGCTATTACCTATGGTCCACTCTCATATACATACACATATATAATCGATATGGGCTCTGCCCCCAATCGAAAGCAACAATACAGCAGACAGAAAGCGAATGAAAAGCAGTTCTAGTTTTGGAGAAAAATATTGTGGGCAGCAGCCTGAGAGTATTTACATAAAATGTAATGCAGAGAGAGAGAGAGAGAGAGAGAGAGAGAGAGGACACCGCTTTGTCCTAAGAAAAAAGAGGACACCGCATTGTCCTAAGAAAAAACCACTCACCTTAGGCGTTGTTGGGAATAAAAGCTGGTGTTTTTCATGAGTGCAGGCATAAATTCAGACCCCCGTACATGGCACTCGTAGTCTTGTAAAAAATGGTTTTTCTTTATTGGCCAAATCTATAAGTCATTGCTTGTGTCGACTGAGATTCACTGAATCGAATTACGGAAAGACAAAATCATGGTGGTTTTTCTATATCCACTCTCTTATGAGTGAAAGTGATGTAGGCATATGCATGCATATAGGAATATATAAATGAACATAAACTAATATAGCCAGCTTGGTTCCAAAAAATAATCTGACATTTTTACATTTATTCTGCGGCTATATTTTAAAGGAGTCTCGTGCCAAATTTGGTGTTCTTTTTCAGGTAGCTAGCTAGGTTCAACTGATCAAGGTCTTGCTCTTTAGTCTATTGATGAATTTTCTTTTATTCCACATCCAAAAGACACTAGCTTTTCAAATTAATGGAAAGATTTTTTTTTAATATTTTAATGGAATTCCATTTATGAAAAACTGAAATGGACAATCAAATATTGATTAATACATAAGCAATCGAAAACGGCTCTTCTACTCATAAACGAAATGTTCCAAATATTAGCCTTCGCTGCAAATGTTTTTGGATGCTTTTGGTTTGATAATTGGCTTCTCCTTACTTAATTAGTTCCCTTGATTACTCATTTTTGGCGAAAGACCGGTGTATGCAAGATGTGGGTTTTAATGCTAGAGAGTACGCAACAGCTGCTATTATTTTTCAAAACCAAAAGGTATGGCCGACTGCAAACTTGACTGACCAACTTGGAGAAACCCCAGATTGATCGAGAAGACAAAGTTAAGTTAATCTCTTTGCTGCCCTTGTTTGTCATGCTCCGATTGGGCGAGACCAATGTAAATATATATCGAGACAAGGGTATTAGGATATGGATATATGGATTTTGACATTTCTATATTTATCACCCAGCCTTGTTCAATTGCTTTAATTTTTCTATATATATACTTGTTAATTATTTGTCCATCACATTTGTAATTGTCAATATTGGTACATTCTTTTGTTCTCAATCCTTTTGCAGTGACACGCAACTAATCATCTGAAGACTCAATCTAGAGGAAAAATCCCCCTTTTTTTTTTTCTCTTTCTTTCTAGATTTCTATAAATTAAAGACGATGGCTTACTGGCATATTAACAACTGAAATTAGCCCATCAAATGTACTTATAGTTCTATTGATCTACATACAAACGCTTTGAACCATGAAAGCATTAATTGGTTTCTTTCCCTCTGCAAGGAAAGGGCAAAACCAACGTAGCTAAACACCGAAGAAACGAAATGATACATTAGAAATAAACTCTGCATAGTTTTCTATGCTTTGTGATAAGAGAAGTGGAAAAAAGGCCATTAATCAAACCCACGGAGCAGGAGATCAGGGCATTGAAATGTGGGACCCAACACAGTATTTCACAGAGAGAGAATTACTCTCACTCTCATTTAGCAAGAAGTTATTTTAAGGGGTTATAAAATGTACAGAGAGCCTAGTAGAGCCTATGATGCTAGCTCCATCCTTTTCGGTTCAGACAGATCTGTGGGTCAAAGCTTTCACATATAGCATTAACAACTATTAGTCCGTGTGATTGAAGTTTTCGGTGAAAAAGGCCAAAAAAAACATGGAGAGAGAGAGAGAGAGAGAGAGAGAGGGGCAAAAGCAGATTCCATTTCAATCTTAATGTGTAGGTGCTATTACAGAAAACTTGCCATAATACAAACTATAATGCATTTACTGTTGAAGAACCTTTTGTTGTATGTTTATGAAATAATAATCCAACTTTTTGCAACTTCATGTTGTTCAGACTCGCCTGTATGTGAGTGAGAGAGAGAGAGAGAGAGAGAGTTTATTCAACATGGTATTTTAGAGGAGTTATTAGCTCCAGCAAGAGAGGCTTGAGCTTTTCATCAAGCTTCCTTGGATTGACATCCTTTGTGCTTGAGAGAGAGAGAGAGAGAGAGAGAGAGAGAGATGGATCTTACTCAACACGGTCTCTTGGAGGAGTTACTAGCTCCAAGAAGAGACACTTGGAACACTTCTCCTCCCAGAGTGAATGACTACTTCTCTGATGGGTGGATCTTTGAATCTTTCGATGAGAGCCAAGTTTTCTCCACACCAAATCCTCCATTTTTAGGACTGAACTCACCAACAGAGCCCAGCTTTCCATGTCCTCTCAAGGGACTCTACCCATTTCTTGATGGTTTCTCAATCCCAGAGATTGATTCATCATATGAAAAGAACAGCACGCCTCCAATTCCAATCCACGAAGAGCACCCATCAAGAGTGGAGGATGGAGAATATGGCCTTGTTGGCAATGATCTCCACTGTTTGGAAGAAAGAATGAACAGCTGTAGAGTTGAGATGGAACCAGCTACAGATTTCTCAGTATTCAACGAGGGTTTGTGTAATGAGAAAAAGAGTAGAATTAAGAAGGTTGAGGGGCAGCCCTCAAAGAATCTTTTCGCAGAAAGAAGGCGAAGGAAGCGACTAAATGACCGCCTTTCTATGCTCAGATCTATTGTTCCTAAGATAAGCAAGGTGATGTGTGACTTTTATTTGTTTTATTTTATTTCATTATATTATATTTTTCTCACACATCACAACTATAAAGATTGGTATCGATTCCTCATTCATCATGGATATCACTTCTATGCTTTCCAGAGTTTTTGTGTACTTCAATGTTCATGCAGAAGCATGATTTGTTTTCTTTCTTGTTTTATTATTATTATTATTATTTTTTTGTGTGTGTTTAATTGAGGAATGCATGAATGAGCAGATGGACAGAACATCTATACTTGGAGATACTATACATTATATGAAAGACCTCTTGGATAAAGTCAAAAACTTGCGAGAAGAAGATACAGAAGCCAACATGAATCAAGTGAATCTAATGGGCAACTGCAAGGAGCTAAAGCCAAATCAACTAGAAGTGAGGAATTCCCCAAAGGTATATATGATTTCTGAGCTACATAAACATATACTCATATACCCAATTCCTAAAATCGAATTTTCTGCCACAAATTCCTCAGTTCGATGTAGTGAGGACAAACATGGATACCCGGATTGAGATTTCCTGTGCAGCAAAACCAGGACTATTGTTATCAACAATTAACACAGTAGAAGCACTTGGCCTCGACATTCAACAATGCGTCACAAGCTGTTTCAATGATTTTTCGATGCAAGTTTCTTGTTCAGAGGTACGTATATATGTTTGATCAAAATTGCTTTACATGATATTCTGCAACCATGCTTCATATCATGATCTTATGTCCCTATTATTCTCCTTATGGTGCCAGGGAGTGGAGCAGCAAAGAATGATTAGTTCTGAAGATATAAAGCAAGCTTTATGTAGAAATGCAGGTTATGGAGGGAGATATCTGTAGGAGGAGCTAGGATTTGAAAATAAAGCCTAATTAGGTTATGTTGCCTTTTTAAGTGTTATTTATCCAATAAGTTCATGATCCATCCCAAGCTTACAATGAATTATCTGCTTCAGTTTGGGGTATTTACTAATTCAGGGGTCAATAATTAATGTCCTCCACACAAAATTAGCAGATACATAAATAATGATATTCAGAGATTGTAGTTATTAGTTTATGTGGGTGAGAATGTTTCTGCTACCTACACATGACAAAGGAATGTTTTTGCAATATATGTGCAGAATTTAGTGATTGATCAATGTTCTTTTCTATGATGCTAGTTAAACTATATAACTACATTAGTTATACCCACAAACCAATATAATAGATGATTATATTAGTAGCTACACTAGTTATACCCACAAACCAATTATAATAGCTGGAATTTATATTGGAAAGAATAGCGACATCTTAAATATCATTCATGAACTACACATAAAATAATAACAGCAATACGAGAAATTCAACCAGATAGGCCAATAAGTTTAGTAATACGGACATTTCCAAGTCAATAATTAGATGGTGGATGGTGTAATGCTGAACTACATGGCAGTGAAATGATGCAGCCTAGCATGTGAAGAGAACCTTAATGTTGAATGAGCAATTTAAAGAAGTTACTGGCTCTCCCAGCGAATTTAAGTTCAGGCAATCTTGGAACCAAGTTTTATCTTGCGGGTGAGGAATTGTCCAATGAAAACTTAAACAGGTGATTTTTCCTAGATCAGCAGAGACACCTCAGAACCAAGTTTTGTCTTGCTATAACTGGAGTTGTCAATAAAACAAAATTCCCTTGCTTCTCCCTTCTCCGCTTAAAAATCTTCCTGTAAGCTACTGAAAATTGGTCTGGCCTCATCTGAGGATCTTAAGACTAAACCTGTGTCCACCGTGCAATGGTCATTGAATTATGCTGTAATAACAGGAAAACCATTAAATACAATTTATTATGAAATGTAAGATGAATGCCACTAGTAGATAACTCCTGAAAGCTTCTGTGATTCTCCCCATAATGTTCAATTATTTGGAGGGGTGGAAAGTCTTTTCAAATTTCCAAGCATATGGTTCCCAACTGATCAAAATTCTTTTCGTAATAAGATTATGCAAGTCCTCTTTTCTATATATATTTTATACCAACCATAGATGCAGTGTGAACAAAATGAAATAGGACCTACTTGAATGAGGTGGGTTTAGATTTTATCATTTTCTGATAATTTATAGACAATCAACTTCTTGTTCTTGAAGCTTCCATGATTATTCTACGACATTATTCATGAGCAAGGCATAAGAACCAAATAAGTCCAAACAGGAATATTAATATGAAAGCTAAAACATCCAGATAAACAAATGTCTTGAAGGAATTTTTTTTAATTTTTTGTCCCCTTTTAAATTCTTTAAAAAAGGCTGCATCATGTATGTACAAGCGCACAATTTACCTTACATGTTCAGATTGAGGTTACACAGTAAAATTTCTCCAAAATAAGCAGCCATTAGGTACTTTTTAATCTTTATCATACTTTTAGACAGCTAAGATGTGTCCTACCATTAGATTGCTATAGGAAGGTTGTCTAATCTGTATCGCTACTGCTTTTTCTTGCTCTGTTTCTGGCTCCATTGGAGTTCCCTGTATTTCACTCAACTCTGGTGTTCGAAGGCTTGTCTATCTCGTTCCTTGCATATATGTTCCAATCACAAAAATGGCAGCTAACAAGGGATCTTCCAAAATGGAGTTGAAAGATTTGCGCTTCTTTTGGAATCCCGATTTTTAGTGAAAAAAACAAAAAATAAAAATATGAAAAAGAAGTTAATAAAAATATTTTTGTTCACTTTTTCTTCATATTTTTTTTCCCACTAGATTCCAAGCGGAGCCTTAGTAACTATATTTGTGGAAAACTTTTCAGGGAATATGAACCATATTTGGCTATCTTCAGCAAGGTAGGAAAAGTTATTGATGTTTACATTCCAAATAAGGTTCGTAGAAAAAACCAAAAGAGATATGACTTTGTGAGATTTGCCTCGCAGAAGGAAGCTCTTGAGGCTGTAAAAACCTATAATGGTGTCTGGTTGCTCGAATTTAGATTGAAGGTGCATCTTGCTTTATATAGAATGGATCACATACGTCCACCTGGTCATGTTACTCAGGAAACTCCCTCCGAAAACGAAGAACAAATTCGATCTGGCCAGAAAGCTGAAGTTTCAATCAATCACAACTCTTTCAGGGACAGGAGAAGTTACAAACGAGTACTATCTGCTAACAAAGCACATTCCACCCCCCCAAGGAAAGATGATACAGGCAGACAAGATAGATGCAGAGTGGCTCAAAAATTGCGTGATTGGTTTCCCAAAGGATCCTAAGAGCATGTTTGGTATTGAGTAAGCAATGAGAAGGGAAGGAGTGTTTGACATCAGCACAACGTATTTAGGGGACAACAAGATGTTCATTAAATTCACCAATAAAGTCGAGAAAGCAAGCTTCATGCAAAACGGACGCGACTGGCTCTACCAATTGTTCTCAGTCATCCATGAATATTGGTCATACAGAGAATACAACCTTACTAGAAGAACTTCTCTGCTTATTTAGGGTGTCCCGTTACATGCTTGGAATGTTTCCACCTTCAGCAAAATAGGTAGTCAATGGGGGGAGGTGATAATGGTTGATGGAAGAACCTCTACCAGAATGGATCTTGAGATTGGCAGAGTCCTTGTACAAACTGATCGTAAACACTCAATGGATGAGTCCATCAAGTGAGTCTGAACCAGATGAATCATTGCATGACGCGGCCGACAGCAGATTAATAGGCCACTCCAGCTCTCTATCATATGCTCGAAATCAAGTTACAAATAAAATTCATTACTTCGATAGGCTGCAAATCCAACACAGCAAGTCCAAAATGAACCAAAAGGTTGAAGATGATGCTGACTTGGCAATCCTTAGCCAGGTGGATGAATAAAAATTGGGCAGCTGTTCTAGCGATGCTCACTCTAGTCCACATCACCAAAATTCAAATTCAATATTTGAAAAGGACATTATTGCTACCAATTAAATCCCAGGTTGAAGTAGTTGCAATTCCTGTCGGATCCAATACTGGACCTCTAGTTTCCACCCATTCTGCTGACAACAACCAAGCCCATTCCCAATCAAACAATTCTGCCCAAGCCCATTACCCCATTCAGAAGAAAATACTTTAGTATCAAAGGACGACTCTTGCAGCAGTGGCTAGTACTAATATAAGTAACAAAGTGGGGAAAAAGAGATTGAAGATAACTCTCCATAGCACTGGAAAAACAATCAAAGCAGTGGGAATCTTTGGTCAAAAGAAGAGTGCTCCTTCCTGTTAACTCATGGTTGATGATAACCAAATCTTATATTATTTTACTAATGTGTTTACTTAGTGCATAGATTAATAAAGTTTATAATTTAAACTTAAAATTCAATCTTAAGTCTAATACATGTCAAAGTGAATACACAACAAGTCCAGGATCAAGCAATGAACTCTAAGAATTATGCAATGAAACAAACAAAGCATTGACGCCTATTTCTACCTGAAACAAATGCTTTGCATTCGAAGAGATTGAAGATGTTCAAATAAAAATTTCATCAAGTATGCATAGACTCAATGAAGCTGTCTTGCACTCAGAAAGATTGAAGACTTCGTCAGAATGTGCAAAGATCATTGGAGATGATTTAATTGTGAAGAGATTAAAAAAACTCAAAAGAAGACTTCATTAAGTGTGCAAAAGGTCAATTCAAGATAATGTGATTGAAAAAATGCTTGAGAAGAGAATTCATCTTGATTATCTGATCTCTACATGGAATCCAAGCAAAGAATTCTTCTAAGATATAAAGAATCAATGAAGACAATATGTATGAAGAGATTTCATCAAGCTTACAAAAGTCTCATTGAGGTCATTCGAAAGAAGAAAGAAGATTTGCTGGCAAAGAGAAGAAATCGGCAATGAAGCATTTTGATGCTCTACATAAAAGGGAAAGCTTGGCATTGAAAGAGAAAACTCCATAATGAAAGAGGAAGCTTTGTAACAAAGAAGAAGAGATCAACATTGATAAGATGAAGCCTTGACAGTTTGAAAGTCAAGAAAAGATGAATATCAAGTGATCGATTCAATCCAAGTTGAATAGAAGTTAACTTTGATAAGTTAAAGAGTTTGATTGATCATCATACCTCAAAGAGAAGATTCCTTTAAGATCTTATAATATGGCTAAAGATGAACTTGATCATTGGAAGACAGAATGATGATTTATGGGAAATGAACCGACTCATAGAAATGAAAAGCCGACTCATGAAGACTGAAGTAAAGAGTTGAAGATCAAATGATCAATGAACCGACTCTTGAATATAAAAAATTGACTTATGAAGACTGAAGCAAGATTTCTGTGCAAAGAGTCGACTCATGGAAATGAAGAGCCAACTCATGAAGACAGAAGCAAAATGACTTGAAGACAGAATGATTAATGAGCCGACTCATGGGATTGAATAGTCAATCCTTGGAGACAGTGAACAACATTTGAAAAATGCAGACCAGAAGAGTCCACCCATTAAGCCTAAGAGTCGACCCTTGGGATATAACGGCTAGTTTTTCTAACGTTATAATGGATTGGACGTGTATTAAATGAACCCCAACAACCTCCAACGGATGAAATCAATACATGGGTTTATATACAAGCTTCCAACTGCATTTATAAAACAAGCGACACAAGAAACAAACATCCACTGACTGATCAAAACTGAATATTCTGAACAATTTCTTTGTCTTCACTGTGTGAGTTTTGATTGTTTAATCCACTCTTGTTAGAGAGTTTGTACATCATCTGTATATCTTTATACACTTGTAAGTGAGAGTTTGAGAGTTCTCTTGTAGAAGAAAAACTCTTGTAAGTTTGAATAGATCTTGGACAAAACCAGTTGGTGGCTGAAGAACTTAGGAAAAAGTTCTTGTGTAAAGAGTGAGCTAAGCACTTGGTCAATTAGCATCCATTTGTAATTAGAGATCACATAGTGGAAGAAGACTTCAAGGGGATCTTGGGGTGAGGACGTAGACCACAGTTTGTGGTTGAACCTCGGTAATTCTTTATGTTCTTTCTATTGCTCTGTTTTCATTCTTACTTTGATTACATTACATTATATATAGATTGATCACTGTTAGATTGATTAGATTAATTTTAATTGCTTTAAATATTTGAGAAACCCAATTCAACTCCCTTCCTGAGTTGCCTTTTGGGCCAACATTTCCATTTCTGGTAACGCTTCTGCAGGCTCCTCCCTCCCTTCACTTAATATAAAAAACTGCTACTCTATTATATTGAAGGAACTAGAAGCTACAATCCACAAAGAAGCTGAAGACACCATTTCAGTAGGAAAGTTACCGGGAATTAACTTCAAAAACAATGAGAAGAACATCTATAACATAATTCGAGCCAAAGCATAACAAGAGAAGAATGTTACGAAAGGAGTAGACACTGGGCTTTGAAGATAGCCAGTACCTGCCTCAAAGGTGTCCACAGTTAGTTCTCAATGAAGAGTCTCTTTTGTAATGTTTAGGAAGGGGAAAAAAAAAAAGAAGAAGAATGGTAAAAAAAAGTATGCAAAAATAAGGCAGTGGATGTACTGTTATTACAAGAAACGAACTGGTCCTCTTGTGATGACAGAAAAATAAGAGCAATCTGGGGAGCTGGGAATTTTGGCTGGTTAGCAGTGGATTTTGTGGGTGCTTCTGATGGCCTCCTCTGCATTTAGAACTCAGATAAGTTTTCAGTAGAGGATAAGATTCTTCACAAAAATTTCATACTGCTAAAAGGGAAATTTTTCAATAAAGTAAAGTGCTTTATAGTAAATGTATATGGCCCAAGTGATGATGGAGATAGAAGAATGGTCTGGAATACTTTGTCAGGGATCAAAGGGAGCAGTATCCTACCTTGGTGCTTAGGGGGGGTCTTAAATATTGGTGAAAGGACAGGTTACACCAGAATAAGCATTGGGATAAAGTGTTTCAAATAATTTCTGGAAGAAGCAAAGGTATTGGATCTACCTATGGTTGGTAGAAGATTCACCTGGTCTAACTTTCAAAATAAAGAAATATAGAGTAGGTTAGACAGATTCCTGGTTTGCAACAGCTAGCTGCAGTGCTACAAATGCTCTCAACTAGTTTTACCTAGACTACTATCTGACTATAGCCCTATACTCTTGTTAGATGAGGAAATGGATTCGGGTCCCCTGCCTTTTAGAATCTTTGATACCTAGCTCTATAAGTAATCCTTTTAAGGATTTAGTTCATAAGGAGTGGAAAGAATCTACCTTTACTGGTTGGGCAGGTTTCGTTTTATTGAAAAAGATGTAGGCCATCAAAAGTAAAATTAAACTTTGGAACTCTGAGGATTTTGGTAACATCTTTGAAAAAGTCAATCATTTAGAAGGAGAGATTGCTAACGTTGACAAGTAATTGAGGAAGATACCAACAACACGGAAGCCAAAGGGGATAAAAGAAAATTGGTGGGAAAGGTCTAGAAGGCTTACAGAGAAGATGAGAGCTTCCTTAGACAGAAATCTAGGATGCTGATTGCGTTTCAAAAGTGCAATTATAAGACCTTAACTTGTACTTTGTTACCCTTAGTTTAGGATTGTAGATACCTCTTTAGTTATATTCTAGTACTAATTAAGTCTATTTTGATTTCTATAGGAAATAGAGCTAAAATGGTGGCTAGAAGTTGACCACTGAAGTCATAGTTCGGACGCCATTCAGACGAAGGCTAAAGATTCAGAGAGTTGTTTTGATCACTGTAATGGCCGTTTGGACCTTGGCGGGCATTGTTCAAACGTCACTTAATACACTGTTTTGATTGTTCAGACGACCATCAAAGAATTTCTCAAGAAATGAGATCTCATCGTTTGAACGTCAAATGCACTGTTTTGGTCGTTCGGACGACCAACTAACCCAGCTGCAGAATTTTTATTTTCTTATTGGTTTAGGACTCCAAACTTAATTATATATACTTGTAATCAAGCCCTAAAAGGAGGGAACTTTTTTCTAGGTTTTAGAAGTAGTTTAGAGTATAAGTTTTTATAGTTTTCATTCAGTTTTCAATTCCTATAATCAGATTACTCGGTCTTTTAATAAAATTACATATAGCTTTGTGTATCTATAATTATGATGAGTAGCTAAATTTCATCTTGAAATCAGTTGTGAAGATCAATTGAAGATCTTGGATGAATAATAGAAATAAACTAGTTTTCAATGTTTAAATCTTCTTTATCTTAATTATTTAGGATCAAACCCTAGATATTTATGAAAACTTAGGTCTTTGACTATGTTTACCAATACTTATGCATAAACCTGTGATCAGTACTTGTATTGCACAAATTAATGGTATGCATCTTTGATTCTAAAACTGATTCAATCTAAAGTAGATATTTACGAAAACCTAGATATTTTATTATACTTGGCAACAAGTCGATGGTATGTATCTTTGATTTTAAACCTGATTTATTCTACGTTTAATTGTTAAAGAATAGTTTTTTTTATTGCTAAATCTTCTGAATCAAAGACTCACAATGTAGTCAATGATTTGAGCTATCAAAAGCCTCCATTGGAATTTCGAGTGAAGCGATTGATTGGCTCAATTAGTTTCAAGACTTTATTTTATTATTTTTATAGTTTAGCTTAGATAAATCAAGCCTTCTCAACACTATTTTCTTTTTTATTTTATTAAAGTGTTTTCCTCAGAGTTCTAATTTAAGGTAAGTTTTTCTTGAATACACTAGCCCTCTTCCCTGTGGATCGATCTCATACTTCACTGAGTATTATTACTGTATAACAACTGTACACTAGCGGATTTTAATCACACTAATTTGGAGTGATCAGATGCTATGGTTGCAAAAGGGGGATGCAAACACTAGTTTTTTCCATGCTTCAATAAATAAAAGATTCAGAAAGAATTACATTGGTTTTGTAATCAAGAATGGTGCTTTGATCTTTGATCCAAGTTGCATCAAGGAATAAACTCACAACTTCTTCAAATCTATTTATTCAGTGGAATCCCTAATCAGGCCTATCTTGGAAGGTGACACTCAAAAGAGGCTCGCTTGGAAAGCAGGGATAGGCTAATTGAGGTTCAGTGAGGAAGAAGTCTTCCAAGCTTTGAGCAACTGTGAATGATGGAAAGCTCCCGGACCTGATGGATTCAACTTCAACTTTATTAAGAAATTCTGGAAGCTCTTGAAACCAAAGGGAATGGCCTCTCTACTGGAGTTTCAGTCAAATGGTAAATTAACAAGGGGCCTCGATTCTTCTTTTATAACCTTGGTGCCTAAAATGGAAAGCACTGATTCCTTTAATCATTATAGGCCAATTAGCTTGATAGGATTCATGTATAAATTGCTTGCCAAGTGCTTACCTAATAGGCTTAAATTGATCACGAGTGAGGCAATTGGTGAATCTCAAAATGCATTTATCAAAGGAATAAATATCTCTAATGGAATTCTTATTGCTAGTGAGATATTAATGATTGGAAGTTAAGGAAATTCAAAGGAGTAGCTTTGAAACTAGACTTTGAGAAGGCCTTTGAGGCACTAAACTGGGACTTCTTATTGCCGTTGATGGTAAAAATGGGATTTAGCAGTATCTGGTGTTCTTGGATCAAAAAATGTGTTTCTTCTGCCAAAATCTCAGTCTTAGTCAATGGCTCCCCCTCCAATGAATTCAAAGTCGAAAGAGGCCTTAGACAGGGTGATCATCTCTCCCCATTTTTATTTATAATTGCTGCAGGAGGACTCAATATATTGCTTAAAAGAGCTTCCTTTCTTAACCTAGTGAATGGGACCAAAATTGGAAGAGATGAAGTTCACCCTCTCCAATTATAGTATGCAGATGACACAATATGCTTTAATGCTACTAATTTTGAGGAACTAAAGAACCTTAAGAGGATTCTAAGATGCTACGAACTTCTTTCTAGTCTCAAAATCTACTTTCTCAAGAGCTGTGTGTATAGGGTAGGGATAAATGAGAATTTCTTGAAGTCAGTTGCAAGTTTGTTCAGCTGTAGCACTGGAAAGCTTCCTCTCTTTTACCTTGGAATGCTAGTTGGAACCAATCAGTGTCTTATGAAGGGCTGGAAAGGAGTCATAGATAGGCTCAGCCAAAAACTTTCAAATTGGAAAAGGTCTCAATTATCTACTGGGGGAAGAATTACTTTATTGAAATCTACCCTTTCCAATTTACCTTTATACTTCCTCTTTCTTGTCAAGATGCCTGTAAATGTTAGAATGTTAATTGAGAAGCTCATGAGAGGCTTCTTATGGGGTGACAGTGCCATTAAGAAGAAGGTTCATCTTATAAAGTGGGCAAGGGTCACTCTAAAAAAAGAATATGGAGGCCTAGGAATCAAACCTATTCAACTGGTGAATGTAGCCTTACTATCCAAATGGTGGTGGAGATTTGGTATAGAAAGAGATGCCCCTTAGAGGAAACTGATTTGCAGTAAGTACAACCTGGACAGCTCTAGGTGGCTCTCTTATGTAGATAACTCTGTAAAAGTTTCAGCCACCTGGAAAGGAATCATTGAATCAGGTTCTGATATTAATAATGAATTCAGCAAGGAGTTGAAGGAAAACTTACATATCTGCTTGGGATCTGGTAATGTTTCACAGTTTTGGTTGGCTTATAGCCTTAGTCAGCACCAAGGCCAGGGTCAGAGATTGCTCTGTGAGCTATTCCCTAAACTCTACTCTCTTTCCCTCAATCAACAAGTGCTTATTAGGAATGTGTGTGAAGCTCAGGCTGATGGAACATCAAATTGGAGCTTGAAATTCAAAAGGAATCTTAGAGCCTGGGAAGGTGAGGAACTTAACAGGCTAATTCATATGCTCAATTCCTTCATCATTGAGACAAATAAATCTGACTTCCTATCTTGGAAAGCAAAGCCTTCTAATATGTTCTCTGTTAAATCATTCTGCAAATAATTTCAAGACTCAATGGATATTCCTTTATGCAACATCCAATTTGTTTGGAAAAATGCAGCTCCTCTCAAAATTTAAGTATGACTAGCCCTTCAAAGAAAGATTTGCATCACAGATTTACTGCAACACAAGGGTATCCTGCCTCCAAACTCTAATGTAAGGTGTGTGTTATGTGAGGAAGATGAATGCTCTGATCCTCTGTTACTTAGGTGCAAGATCACATGGCTTATTTGGACCTCTGTCCTTAACTGGTGGGGAATTCAATGGGTTCCTCCTTCCAAACTGTCAGTTCTTGCTGCTTGGTGGTATGATATCAAGCTCTTTGGTCTAAAAAACTCTATTTGGAGAGCTCGTTTCCTTACTGTAATATGGAACGTTTGGCTGCTAAGGAATGACATCATCTTCAAAGGCAAAACGCTTGATTGGCAAGAAACAATTTACTCAATCGAGTTTCATCTTGCATTCTGGGTGAAAGCAAAAGTGGAAAATACAAATTTCAGTGCTATGGAATTCATTCACAACATTGTAGTTGTTAGAACCCTTAGGTGCACCTCCATTGTATGGAAGAGTTAGTTGGTTTATTGCCAACCTCCTTCCTCCACCTCCCTGTTGTTTTCCCTTCTGTCTGTTTTTCCTTTAGGCATGGCCAGACTTGGGTTCCCATCACAGTGATGCCTCCTCTTATTCCTCTTCATTATTATTAATGAAATTTCTTCCTTTTGCTGATTAAAAAAAACGATGGGACCTAATTAGCAACAATGATGGTGAAACAAGCGACAACAAATAAGAACCTCAATAACACCTATGAATTAGACAAGAATAAAATTGCCATAAGCAGGAAATATATATCCACAGAAATAAGATTCCAAAACAATAGCTTGCTGTGCTGCAGAGCCCGCAGATCAGCAATTACAATGGGAGCGATTATCTCAAGTTCTCAACAGATACTGATACAATTCAACAAAAGGAAAATTGAATTTATCAAGGTTCCTGTTCACCTTCATCATCATCGGCATCAAAATGGGAAAAGTTGCATGGAGCATTATCCTTTAGATGTTGGAACTGATTGATTATGCATAAAAAAACCAGAGCATTTTTTGCAGCGTTAATAGCATCAACTTTCTGGACAGCTCTTCTTTCTATCCTCTTTCCCTGGAATGGATTTTACTGTCCGTGCAGATGCTGCCTTTCTTTTAGCTTCCCTGCAATGTAACTGATAGATATATTTCTCATGTAAGGCCTTATTTTTAACCTGCTTTAGGACCGGAGGGCTCACAAGAGTTGCTCCATACGTGCTTTGGAGTCGTGAAAGGTGCTTCTTACAGGCTGAAGAAGATCTCTCACACCATTTCTTTAGATATCCAGGCTTTTCTTGTTCACGTGTCGGAGTGGAAAGTATTATACCCTGCCGGAAAGCTTGAGTTGATGGATTAAAAGTGGACTCAAGAACAGAGAATAAATCAGCATCAAAATCTTGGTCCACACTATGATGCTTTTGTAGTAATTGTCTCACAGTCTTCTGTGCAAGATGGCTCTTCTGTTTACTGCCATTTGGCCTTTTAGTCTTTGGCTCTGAAGATTTAAGCAATGTACTTGCTGAGAGTGAAAGGGGTAATGAGTTTGTTTTGCTTGCCCTCGAACGGATGCAAGGTTGAGGTGGTGTCAAGTGGTCGGAATGCACTTTATGGAAACAATCATGTGCAGACTTTCCATGCACCTGCAGGTTTTGCAATGGTATCATCAGCTTAAAATCAATCTTCTTGGAATAGAACATTACAGGTGATAAACTAGATTTGATATTTTAAAGATAAAAATATGAGTTCACAGCTTATATCATTTACAAAAGAAGAACATAATGTTTACAATTGGTTACAAATTATATCTATACACCTTTTTCAAATATTAACATGATAATTTTTGTTATGCGATCAAACTACCAGTATTCACAATTGTACTTGATATTACAATAGCATATGTTTTTTGTTGCACACTTCAACAATTAAAGAGAATCAAATTTTTTTGCTCGACGTCTTTAACCTCATGTTTTGACAATCCAACAGAGACCCAAACCCCACAAGTGTCTCAAAACTATAGAAGTAATGAGCTTCAATACAATTTCAAAGCCAAAAAAGTCCATTGTGTTTTCAAAATTTTAATGTGGTAAGATCTTTCCCGCTGGATCTCCAATACTGAAGCACCTGACTCACAACCATGGCAACATATACCCACTTCCAACAAGTTACAAATAATGCTTCAAAGGGCTTAAGAAATATCAACCCTTCTCCATGCTTGGAATAATTAACAATCCTGGCAAAGAAACAAAATTTTTCATCAATTGTATACCAAATTATTGGGAAGTGTTTGGCAAAAATAACTTCATAACCACTATTTAGCTCAGCATTTCATACCTGCATTATAAGACATGTAAAACGTATGCATGTACAAATACATACAGAAAGATAAAAAATAAAAGTAAAAACACACCTAGTGTCACTTTTAGCTCTCTATTCAAGAATGAAGTGAATCCTAACTGCAGTGAGAACTCTTTAGGGCCAAATACTCCATCAAATGACATTCTACGATGCTTATTTCACCATCTTAAGCACTACTCTGTTTAACCTTCTTGAAAATCCTTAAAGAGTGTCTTCTACTTAAATTGTATTGTTCCCAACATAACAAATTGCTAATCTATTAGCAGCTACTGTTGCTGTACCCAACAAAATCCTGATCCCAAGTGCCTGTGGTAGGCAATGCACCATTTTGGCTTTACAAGTTCAAAATGAAGCATAAGAATTAAATGTTAAAATATCCTTTGGGTGTTACATTTTGTTTCTTCCGAGCCCATTACATGTAAAACTCCCTCTAAGGCTAGACTTTCCATCAAACCATAGGCCATCATGTTGTATCTTCTTCTCTTGACCCGTGTTATCTTGGCCTTCCTCCAACACCTGTAATACTTAACTGACCTTGAAAAGTGAAGCCAGAGGCTTCTTAGAGCAGAATATCTTCAACATATATACGGATTGAGAAAATGCCTCCTCACACAACGCCTATTCGTCCAATCAAATCCTAAAAAATATGTACAATGTGAGGGTTCTTACAGCTTGTATTGTTCCTTAGCACATACACTCACTTCAACTTAATCACTCAATAAGACATGCTTGCACATCCATAATACCCAAATGCACATGAAGGGACTAGCTTGCACACTGTATAACATCTACTGCTGCTTACTCGACAGACCTTAACTCCCAACTGCTTGGGATCAGCTATATAAGAAATTTTGACCATTCGATTCTACAAATGCAGGTGCCATTGTCATAGAACTTTTCAGGTACAATTTTTATACTTTCCTCTGCATGGAAAATCCTGTCAACCCTATAATTGTTTACATATCTTCTATAATTACTTCTCCTGCTTCAGCTTAAAAGTAGGGGAAGAAATTTCAAATAATGATCTTTTTTCTTATAGTTCAGGAATAATTTTAAATAAACATGCTTGTTACTAGAATCATAAACTGAAATAAGAAAACATCACAACAAGTATTAAGAGCATCTCCAAGGGTGCTCTTTATTTTGGAGAGTCAAAATATATTACACTAATGCACTTTTTATTTTGGAGAGTCACTTTTAGAAAATGACTCCCATCCCATTTTTTATTTTAGCTAGTTATTCGAATTAATTTTTATATTTTTAAAAATAAATAGTATGTTGCATGCCATATCTCATTGTAGTGATACCATGGCACCATAATGTGCCATGTCATGTGTCATCAAAATTAAAATGGTCAATATTTTTCTAAGGGGTCGTATCTCCAACGGTCCAATTCTTCAAACTTTTATATAAATAAGACCCTTTTCTTATCTCATTTATACAAATCTCAAATCTATTTGCTTTCATATTTATTTTTAGGTTAAATTCACTTTATACCCCTGCATTATACCCTCAGTCCCACTTTAGTCCTTCTATTTCGACAATTGGCAATCAACCTCTTAAATTTTTATTCAAGTGTCACTTTGGCCCTTCTGTTAACCTACCGTTATATAATTAACGAAAAATTTTAAAAAAATTAGTATAATTCTAAAACAAAGTATAATTAGTAAGACAAAAATTAAATTTTTAATAAAATAACTTAAATGGGTGTGTTAGTTATTTTTTTTTGTGAAATGAGATTGTATATATCATCTTTAGAATTAATTATTAACACACCCTTTAAAAAATTTTCATTAAGCATATAACGGCAGGTTAAAAGAAAGGTCAAAGTGGCACTTGAACAAAAATTCAAGAGATTAATTGCCAATTTTTGAATGAAGGAACTAAAGTGGAACTGAACATATACTGCAGGGTATAAAGGGCATTTTACCCTTTATTTTTTCATTATTCTTTATGGCTCACAATCGAAAATGATTCTCGACGACTGACTCCGATGATGAATTGGAGATCTTAATGATTGTTGTTAAGGAAGAAGAGAGGCTCAATCGTAAGAGGCAAAGGGAATTACGTCATGGTTCTATTCAGGGCAGCAATGGTGAAGGGGGAGGGAGGGACGTGAGGGGAGGGGGTCAGATCTGTTGCAGAGGAGGGGAAGCGAGGTCAGCGGGGTTGGGATTGGGATTGGGATTGAACGGGGGAGGGAGGGACTGTGAGGGAAGGGATTTTGGGTGGGTGAGAACCCGCGCACCAATCAATCTTGCAGATCTTCTACACCCAGTGTTTGATTTCTTGGAAATCTTCGACCCACATTCTGATTCGTCAACCTTCTTTGAAACTTCTTCCGGGCAATGTTTCTAGGTTTTCTTCAGAGAACCCTTTCGTGCTGAGCTACGTGGAGGAGGATCCGAATGCGGGACCCGATTTGGTCCTCGATTTGGGGTCTGGGTTCTTTGGATCTTCTAGTGCAGTTCGGTCCTTTGGAAGGAGTCTCGGGGATCTTCGGAGAGCGGTGGTGGGCTGTCCTCTGCCGGTGGAATTTCGCTGGGGCATTTTCACAAACGCATGGTCGTCTTCTTCTTTCACATTCAGAGGGCTTCGAGAGGGGAAAAAACCGTTGTTCAAACGTTCGAAAACGGAAGTCGGTTTCACGTGCCAGTGTATGCAAGGCTGAATGGCGGGCACCCAAGGCCTAGGTCCAGGCCCATCACTAAGCTGATACGTTACATTTTTTTTTTTCCCTCATATGAACTCCAAAGCCCAAATACCAAGGTGTCTCTACTGCACCCGTCTATCCTGTCTCCAAATTTGTAGTTGAAAGGTGCGACAGGTGCGAGCTGGGTGCCTAAAATTGAATCTAACAACACATAAATACTTGATAAATAAATCTGACAATTAATAAATTCTAACTAACTAAAAAAAATTTTGCTCAAATTTTTTATTTTTTGGTCTCTAACCGTATAAAAAGAGCCAGTTGAACTGTTTGATTTCGTGGACCCTTTTTTGTCCCCTTTTGCTACTTTCCGCCTTGAAGAGAAGTATAATTACATTTCGCCATTATTTATCTTTTTACGCAACGCTCTCCACCTCCAACTTCAATCATCATTTCACTCCCACACCTATGCCCCTACAGCTATGCCTTTGTTCATAGCAATAAAACAACACATCACAAGCAAGACGTGGGATCCAGATTTAAGAGTTAAAATTTTTTAAGACGCATCTCTCACAGCATACTCATATATAATATCACGATGACACACTTTATGCATAAACTAAAGTAACATGTTATAGACTGTTTATTTTCTCGTTCAAAAATTATTCAGTGTTCTTGAAACATTACATGTTCTTCAAACTTTTCTTATATGAGGTAGGTTTCTGACTTACTAATTACTATGTGAAGCATTTGATCTCATTTAATAGGGAACCCTATTATAACTTAGCTTGGTTCATTATGCAGTTCTCAAGTTATAAATTATTTTAAAACCCTACGATATTAGTCTAAATTGGATTTGAAGGGATTTTTTTTTTAGAAAACATTTAGATATAACTTGACAAACAAATTCTACGTTTAACAACGTTGTGATAAATTGTGGACCATCATAAAAAGCTTAATAAAAATGTTTCAGAGGATAAAAAAGCTATTTTTTTTTCTCAAGCTATACACATATAAACAGAAAGAAAAAAAACTAAAATAAGCTAAAATTTAAACTTAACAAATTTGTGTTTAACAATGGGTAAAATAAATTAAGTGATAAAATTGACGACTTACGAGGATTGCAATGTCTCATATTTGAGAAGCAAGACTTTTCAATAGTAATTTCTATTAAATTATAACACATGATATTTTCTTATATCAGTAATATTAATTTTTTTATAAAAAAAAGAATTTTAAAAGAAAAAAACTCACATGACAAAATCAAATAGGAGTCACCAATATTAATTTGTTTTTCTTTTGATCTATTTCAATTTGGACTCTTATGGGATTTGCTTCTTTAAAACTGCCTTTGCGTTGCACGGGCCTCCTTAACTAGCTTTATCAAACGACCCATGGTAAAGTTTATTGGTGATTGTACCGAAAACTATGGCATCCTGCCTTAATATGTGTTAAAGTGGCCCTCACTAATCACCAATTCACTTACAAATTTTGACGGAAAACAGAAATAAAGAAAGAAAGCCTACAAAAAGAAGAAGAATTTACTCCCGTTGGCCTCTCTTTTGCAATTTAAATTTGAGTAATGTTATACAATTAAAAATTTTAAATAGAATTTATTTACAAAATGAAATGGTTGAATTAGAGAATTTCACTTTAAAACAAAATATATCATGCGATTAGCATAATAGTCAAGACTTGGGATCGAGAGTCTACTCCTTTCAAGGACACAAATTCAAAACATTTTAAGTGTTATCAACTTGTTAGGGCTATCCACAGATAGGGGTAGACATTAAGTTTGTCGGGCCTACACAAAAAATATTATCCATTGGGTCCAAGCCAAATCTCAAGTGTGTCCAATTAAAAAAATTATATTCACAAGTTTTTCTAAGCTCACCCATTTAACATAAAATTTGTTTACTTTATATTTTTTGTGTATAAATAATATTGAATAACATAAATTTAATTACATATATAGAATATCAAAATATAAAAATATGTTACTTTATATATATTTTAGGCCGGGTCAGGCCAAGCTTCAAAGAGAATTTCCAAACCTGCACATTAAATTAATCGGGCCTAAAAAAAATTCTTAAGCTCTATAATTTATGAACAGGCTTAGGCAGGACTATCAGGCTCTTGAGCCCAAGGCCACGCCTACACCCAAGGTCTTTGGACCAATAATTATCTAGTTTATGTGAGATGGAAGGACTGCATAGGCCTTAGGATTAGTCAAGATGTACATAAATTGACCCGAACATCCAATTAGTAAGAAAAAAAACATATCATGAAGTTTTCTATGTAAATTTTCTGAAAGAATAACATTTTTCTTTAAATTTTAACCACTCTTTATTATATTCCCGTAAAAACTATTTCAAGTATTCTTACGTGAAGCGTTATTAGAGGCTTAAGGAGGAATGCTTTGGGCAGTATTGTTAACGAGGCTTAATGGAAAATACTTCCGCAAAGCAAGAATTCTCATCCAACATAAAGTAACCCTGGTATTTTTCAAGAACACGTACAATGGATAGCTTTCTTGTTTTGAAATGGTTTTATGTGATTCTCTTGTTCCTCTCTTTTCTTTTCTTTTTTCATTCTTTCTTTAGCAATACTAATTCATCATAATATGTTACCAATAGACCACAAACGGCTACAGTTATCCATAAACAACTTAACTAGAGACTATAAATATGACAAAGCGTGATATATCAATTATATATACACGAGACAATTCATCAAATTACCGACCAAGTCTAATAACTAAAAGTGTATTAGAGTAAAAAAAAAAGAAAAATTACTCCACTTCCTAACCCGAGAGTTCAGTTTAAGTGCAGTTGATTCTCATACGTCACTAGACTCCACCATCACGAGAGCTCCATGTTGATACATGCAATCCAATTCTTCTTTTCTGTTTTTTTTTTCTCCTCTGGTCATGGGTCATGGTATATAGTAGATGGAAAGAAGCTACCCTTTGAAATACTACACAACCCATAGTTTATGAAACTTGGATCTTTCATGCCAAGAGGGGACAAAAGGAAAAGCCACCGAGGAAATACAAACAAAAAAGAAAGGATTAGGAAAAAAGATTGGCTATGAGGATTCATTTTAGGTGAGCATTCCACTCATGCAAGTTGCCATTTTGTATGTATATATACAAAGTACAAACCACCTTAGGATACCTGATGAAATGGTGACACTTATCTATATACATAATTTTCATGATTGGCTGCCCAACCACTTAAACCTCAAATCTGATATTACTATAAGATACCCTTAAATGAATTGGACAGAATTTGGATTGCTCGGCCGGGAAGTTTACCATCATACAATTCAGATAATCTACTACCTAAACCTGAAAAACAGATTCTCAACACTATGAGGTCCTTAAACCCAGCTCAGATAGCAAAAATAAAGCATTAGAAAAAAAGGGGGGTTTTAACTATACTTTACATGATATATACCTAACTTTTTTGCAAGGATTTCCACTACAACTTTCATAGCAAAATAAGGCATTCCTGGTGCCTTGTGCTTATAGTACCACACTTCGTCTACATCAGCCTCTTGACAGGCAAACCCTAATCTTTCAAACTATGATTCTCTTATTTATCTTAATGTATAGGATTGCCCCATTTGAGAGAAGTTTTACTTGTTTATATAGGATGTGTTTGGGGATCGAGAAACAACTATGATTATAGCTTTTTTTCCTTTTCCTTGATCAATATTCTAGTTAGTGGGAGTAAAAAAAAAACTTAATTTATCAACTCCACATCTGGGTCAGTCTATATAGTATCTTATCCTTCATTATTGTCCTTAGTGCTCAAATATAGAATCCATATATATTATGTAGTATATATCTATATTTGCAGACAACATAGCTATATTCCCTAATAATGTGGCTAGTTTTATATTCCATGGCTTTGAAAGATTCTTGATTGTTATGATATCGATCGATTATTGACACCAAAATCAAAAACCTCATCATAAGTAATATTAAAGTTAGGATTTTCTTTTGAGGCCGGCTATTGACTTTGGTCAAAACAATATGTTCGTCATTGGTATGTTTTTTTTAATCAAAATCACTTTCGTTCTGTGTTTGTTTTTTTAATACTATAATTAATATTGGAGTGGTGGTAAGACAGTTAATTAAAAATTGATCTGCAATACTAATCTTACAACGGCACTGAAATGGAATGAACCAAATAAATTGGTTATATCACCATCCACTGTAGAGATAAAGAGCACTGAGAGAAACCCACTGAGCACTGTCGTTTGAGACTTGAGAGGGCCAATCCCCATGTGGTTTGGGTGTACAAGGGCCCCTTTGGCTATAAGGGGCGTGGTTATCGATCATCCGTACATTTACAAACCCTGCTTTTCACTTCTTTCCTTTTTTTTTTTTTTTTTTTAACAATTTTTGAGGGGAATATAATTGGCCTGCTTGCTTTATGATGACAATCTTTGCTTTGTTATGTATTGGTTTTTCAATACAAGGACAAAATGTAATCAGATACAAGGAGAAAAATACAGTTGGGCAGCTGGGTTCTTAAAGGTTTATCATTTATTTTATGCTGCTCAGAAGCAATAGGCCCTACACATCTAATGCCACAATGCAGTTGTGCAACAGCCATGATCGAGTAAGCTCAATCAGAGAATGTTAGATAGTAATGAATAGCTAACAATGGTCCAATATGCAATTCGTTTTAGTGTTAGCCTTTGTTTTGATTAAGGTTCCGTTTTCATTTCCTATATTTTTATAAATAAATAAAAAAAAGAAAACTTTTTATTTTTTATGTTTTTAAAAACAAAATAATGAAATCATCCATAACACCATCTTTATCATTTAAAAAAAAACACTTCTTTTTTTAAAACTAAGATGTTTTTTGCAAAATTTTGAAAAATAAGTTTAAAAATAAAAACCCAAATGTGGTCTAAATGAACACAATTTCTCAAATCAGTTTGACAAATGAACAAATTTTAAAAAAACCACTTTTCAGTTTCTGAAGTAAAATCAATGGGTATAGTGCTGAAGAAGGATCACCGCACTCCAGCAATGGTATTGGGGGTCAAATCAAAAAGAGAACTATATGGGAAAAGTGAGAGGTTGGGTACCCGAAACAGCAAAAACAAAGCATCACGGAACTAGTACAAAACTCTTAATAGTACTGATTACAGAGACAGAAGTGGGGTTTGGTAGAACAAAAGCAACTCTGGTGAACAGTGAAAGTAGGACGAGTGTGGAGACAAATAATAAAACTAGTCTTTATTTGTCATCATCATGTTTTAATTTGGTGCAATTCTCCATTCAATCAATACCTTGAATTCTTTTATTTTTACCATAAATCTACCTCGAATCATCTCAAATTCTTTTGATCAGGGTAGGGCAATCGTGACTGTCAATCAAACGTCCTTTGATCGACGCCTCATTAACCTAGCCCATCTTAGCATTTACCTCTTTCGATTGACCATGTGTTCATTTTTCCCAGGGCTGCTCCGCTTGTCCTATTCACTATTCAGTACCATCAAATTTCAAGATGGGATCAATTGCTAGATTTGCCAATATAGTGTATAGTAACATAGCAGACCACACAAGGCTTTTAGCATCTTTTTTCTAACTTGGTAGACTAAAACATGGCCAATGGTCTTTGAATTTCAGAAAATACTCCAACAACCAACTCAAAGATTTGCAGCACTCGTCAACCATATATCATTAGCAATTGAGATGGTAATTATGGGACATTCACTGGTGTTGCAACAGTGTAAAAATAATAGCTATTACTACGTTATGTAAATGAAAACATCTTTTATTTTTTAGTGCCCTTAATTACAAAATTCTAAGAGCATCTTCAAGACTACTCTCTAAAATAACTAATCAAAACATACTTAAGAACTTCATTCTTTATTTTAAGAAGTCATTTTTAAAAAAATACTCTAACAATACTCCCTATTTTAACTAGACACCTTATGAATTATTTTTTTTTTTAACTTTTACCCTAATAAAAGAGGAGTGAGAGTGAGAGTGAGAGAGAGAGAGAGAGAGGGATTTGTAAACTAAAATTTAGAGAGACAAAACTTTTAGCTCTTTAAAGGTAGAGAGTCAAAATAAGACTCTCTAAAATAAATATTCATATGAAGAATCGATTGAAAATTTTGAAATTTGGTACTCTAAAATAATTAAGAAAGTCACTTTAGAGATTTTCTAATAAACACGCCAGGCAAGTTTTGAACCATGGCTAGCATGAAGACAGTGAATAAAGTTAATTACTTCTGGGACTATAAAAGCCAAATTGAAGAACTTTCAGCGAATTAAGTACCGCAGATTAGGACACTTCAATTTGCTGAATGTGCCAAGGATGACAGATAATGCAAGCTTTCGCCTGATAGAGGCTTAATTCTGGTTATGCAAAAACATTACTGAAATTTTGGGAAAAACTGGTTATCCATCGCTTTCCATTTATTTCTCATTAAATTGCAATGTTATTTATATTTCTGGGGAACGGATATCATTTCCGTTTTTTCTGCAAGGTTGTGGGTTTTTTTTCAAGATCTTTTAACAATCCCAGCTGGTAAATCAAAATCTCTCACTCGTTTGACCGACAAGTCCTCTCTAACAAATTGTTTTTATTTTTACAAGAATTGGATTTTCAACAATTTTTTTTTTTGCAAAGTCAAACCTCACGCAACCTACCGGTTAAATTTTCAACAAATGACTTTCAAGTATCAACCCCCTCAAAACATTATACATGTTCAGTATCTGGATTTCAAGGTTGGTACTACATTTTAGTCCCTAAAAAAGTGCCAGAAAGTACCTAAAAATCGTTAAAACTGCTGCTTATTTACACCGACAATTATGGAAAAATATAAAAGTGGTGCTAAAACATGTAACCAAAAGCAATGAAACCTGGCCGCTTTAGTAAGTTTACTAATGATAAATCTTTTTACAAAGTAAGAAAGGTCTGGATTTACTTAGTTGCACATATGATATATATATATACACATCAAATGGTCATCAATTTGCTAATACAAAGGCACAGCTATGCGCGGCGGCTTGGGCGGCATCTGCACCTCTACAATGACTTTGCCCAGTCGTGGAGGCTCGCAAGGACATGGCAATGCTATGAACTTCGGTATCCGATCGCCAGGCATTAATACCGGCAAGCTTTGGCTTTGGTCTTGCTTTGAACTCTATTTAAAAACAAAAAAAGGAACCATCAGCACAGGGAGAAATTTAATTTCGATTGTATTTCTATAATATTCTAAGGCACAATTCTTATTAATTTGTGAAGCCAATTCAGGAAGAAGAAGAATATTACTACGTAAGTAGGTTTAGGTTTCTCGGGCGATCCATCGTTATCTGCCTCGAGATCCTCGTCGGCAGAGAAAGATCGGCGGAGAGACCGGAGCTTGTCCCAGTGGTAGCAACAGGAGAAGACTCCGCTCAAGCTGAAGATGATCATCAAGAGGAGGGCTGTCCCAAGAGGGAAGCCTAAGGACGGCCGAGATGCGTCCACGAGGGGCGGTGCATAATATGGACTCTCCATCACTTGTACTATGACTAGATCTCCCTTCGTCTCTCATGTGGTAAGGGAGGAAAAAAGAAGATCGAGAACAATGGTAATTGTGTTGAGGAGGGAATTGAGATGAGGCAAGTATGAGAAGAGAGGGGTGAGAGAGAATTTATAATGCGGCGGGGGGGTGAGGGGTACGTGTAAAGGGTACGCCTGCTGTCCGGGCCATGGTACGGAATGATGGTGGTGGGGTCAATTTATTTTTTGGTTTGTTTTGGCCCCATCTTGCTTTGGTGCTTAGCATGAAAGCTTTGTTTCATTTGCTGCTTTTTGTTGGGTAATAGACAAAAACACTTTGTAAATGTGAAAGCAGAAACAGAAATTAGAAAACAAGAATAAATGCCCTTTAGCTGGCATCTATAGTGATCTATATAATCTGCTCTTCCTCTTTTATTTCTTTCATTACTTCGTCCCAACTAGTGTGTAGTGCTGATTTCTGATCCTTCACTTACAATTCCAGTATGTCATTTGCCACTATGTTTGAAAGGCGAACTGCGAGAGGTTTAAAGGAGGCGATATTATGAAGGATTTTTTGGCCGCTTGGGCTCTTAAAGGACAATACACAACTTATAAATATATATTATGCACACGTGTATTTGCAAGAACATATTGAGGAGAAGCAGGTTTTTTATTTTTTTTGCTGACGCGGAACTCACCCGGTTTATCGTCAGGGTCAATCTCCAGTGTAATCGATCGGTAAACCATCCCGAACCCACGCAATACTCCACTAATTACGTGGCCTGTTTAAGATGCAAGGCTTACGCCTTAGGCTGGTGGCCTCAAGAATCGATCCCATGACCTCCAAATGAGAAGTAGTTCTACTTAACCATCTGGGATACCCATTGGGGTTGCAAGTATGGAGGTCATTTTAGTCATTTCACTGCATGATTAAGTAACCTATGAATCTATACTTTGTCCGTTATTATTAGATTATGGCACAAATAAAGAGAATTTTCAAAGATATGGAGGATTAAGGACAAAAATTAATGGAAAATTGCAATAAAAAATTTTTTTAAAAAAAAAGACAACACCACATGGAGGCACCGACCAGAAGAAACATGTAACGTGAGCCATGAGCCTCTCAATCCTCGTCCTCATGATTAACGGAAGCCAAGAGGTTGTTATCTGGGGAAGATCCGTCTAGTGGAATTCAAATTTGAAACGTCTAGAGAAGTTTTGCTAGTTTCAGATTCTGGGATTTCAATTCTCATGCATGCTGGTTTTTCGACCCCCACCCATTTTCCTCCGCGATACTGACTTTCAAGACAAAGGTAAAAGTACATGGTAAGTGCATATCATTCGTTACTGTACCATCATAAACTGACCTCCTCGTACTGATCATGGGAAGCTGCTGAGGACTAAAGTCGACCAAACCCAACCACAAGGCTAGTACAGTGATCAACTCAATTTCTATGCAAATATATGAAGTTTACATATTTGATATGAATAGTGATTATGCATAAACTTAAATATCATGTAGCCAAAAAAAAAATTCCCAAGCCACAAACTCAGTGCATTTAACGCAGCACAAACAGGTCCACTAGCAATATTAAAGCTCAATTTGAGCAAGCAAGGCTAAAGAGAGTTATGTTTTTCACCACAATACAAATTGTACATAGAAAGGGCCACTTTATTTTATTTAATTTTTTGAGCTTATTTTTTTGCAGTAATTAAACCCAACACAACAGGAAGTGATGGGAAGGTTTATGAACTCACACACAGACCCAAACTCTTCTAATGTGTAAGAGTCAGTCCAACACAAAATCTTCATGCGATCTTGGATCAAAGAGCACCAACACACTTGATTTTTTTGAAGTAACTAAACTCAACACAACTCGTTAAAGCAAAAAGTGATGAAAATGTTTATAAACTCACACGCGCACACACCCAAACTCTACTGATGTGAAAAAGCCTTATGGGCTTAATTTTATACCAAACAAAATAGGTTTTTTTTTAACATTAGGCAGTCACTTTATTGTTTAAAATTTTTGGAGCCCAAATTCATACTAATTATAAACATCAAAATGCCATGACCCCCTTGGCCAAGTGTGGCCTCGTCCCCTGGCGAGCTTGGTTTGATGTGTCTATCCTTCTAGGACGGAAAAACCTTGAGCTGTAAATCGGAGTCACACAGTCAAATGCGCGCTGGTCACTTTCATGCTTCTTTTTTGGCCTTTTTTTAAGTCTTGTCCAGTAGACCCCACCGGCACTGGCCTTCCTTCCTCCCCAAGAAAAGGAATTAAAATAGAGTGCTTGCTTTTACTTCAAATTGAGAATGTTATCTTGTACAAACCTTTTGTGCAACTTCTTTAATTCTTGCTTCCCCTTGATCTTATCCTCTGTTTCCATTTCGAGAAATTCGGTATCCTTATGGAAACATAGAAGTTGAGCAGTCATTTCGGCTTTGACAAAAATTATGAACCTCAAATTTCACTTTTGCCTTCAATGGTTATGCAATGTTACACCCACTTTCTTCCTCTTTGCAAATCTGGAACCATTGCCACCTTTTTAACATTTCACTCATCAATAACACGGTTGACAACTTCTGCAAACCCAACCCAGAATTTAGGCTTTCCCGAACCGGGTGGAACCGCTCAGGAGTCCGAATGAGCGGGTTTCTTGGCCGTCTCTATCTACGTGCATGGGTAGACGTCGAAAATCAAGGAAAATATCTGCAGCATCAAAATCAGCTACTAGGGACAACAAGGCGGCAGCAGCAGTTTGAACCATATACATCTTGGACAGATGCTAATGGTAGGTGAAACAATCTTACTCATTTAGCTAAAACAGTAAAAATAAATAAATAAATAAACTACTTAATGGAACAATCTATTTAACTGATCATCTAGTTTATCCTGAATCAAATCTAATTCCAGTTGGATAAATTTGAAAAAAAAGTTATGTACGACATAATACATCAGTCGAATCCCATTAACAGACGTGACTGATAATTCATCAGTGCACTACATTAACTGAGTTTCACTAATAATTTATGAAGTAATACTATACAACCAGAATATATAACCTGAAAATATAATCAAAATGATATGACTGAGTTGTGGGCCTATCACTTTAAAGTAAAGAACTCACCAAGATATATTTTAATTACAAAACTGTCACTCTTACATCATTTTAATTCAAAATTTTATATAAATTTTTTAAAAAAATAACATTTTTTCAATTTATGTGAAACACTTAACCATCAGTCACGTCTACCTTAGTCGTGCCCAATATATTTGGCAAAAGATACTAATACAGAGTACCCTTTGAATTGATTGCTACACTTGATTATCGACGTGAAAAGGCCTTTTACCTAACCAATTTGACTTTTAAGAACCTGCCAGTGGCTCTTGTGACAAGATTTGTGGGAGATTAGGGCAAAATCAAAATCATGATTAGGCGCAGCCGTACGAGACGAAGATGATGCGAGTGTTGGGTAGTGACACCTTCAAAGTTATGGGGCCCAATATTTGATGAGGTCCCAGTGTAGACCAATTCTGATTTTTATATCCTCGAGTCTTGATTCTATTCAAGTACCTGTGATCCAACCCATCACCAAAATTGAACATCGGCCTTGTTTGGTCAGCCCAAATGCCCAATTGGGTTAACTTTCATTAAATTTAGTGCTAAGTTTACCTTGTAGTATGAATTTTATTTTCCATTCTTGCAGCAGCTGAATGAGCCTAGTTTGTAAGATCACTTCAAAGAAACACATAGTGCAGTGGCAAGAAGTTTTCATAATTAAGAAATCCTCCTCATAGGGCTGTTCAAAAATTCATTTGACTCACCGACCCGATCGACCTAACCCAAACTAATTCGAATCCAAACCAAGTCGAAATCTGTTCCAATATTTGTGAACCCGACTTTGACAGTTTGAGTGGTGAGTTACTACCTAAAACCAACCTGAACGGTATATAATGGTTGAATTTTAATAGTGTATAATTTTTACTAAGTGCTTTCAATTTATTTGTTATTTAATTACTTATTCAAATTTTCTTTTTTGCAACAAGGGATAAGTTTCTAACTCGAACCAGCCCAATCCGAATTCAAACCGAGTTGAAATCGGGTACAATGTTTCTAAACCCGACCTTGGAGGTTCAGTTGGTGAATCACTGCCCAACACAACCCGCGAACACCCCTACCTCCTAATGGACGCACGTGACCCTCGTTATGCATTATCAGTTTTAGTTGGGTTCAATATAATTTCTAGTTTCATAGGACAAGATGAGTGATTGCAAACCAAAATTTGGAATGTTTTTCATAAAATGGATAATTTTTTTTTTTTTTTTCATGTGTGTTGAATAATGGATAGTGGCTGAAAAATTATGGACAGGCTTAGATTCTAGTTAGAGGGCTTACATAAGGTTTGGGCCAACCCACTGGTGTTAGACTCATCATGACCAGCGTAACCATATAAAACGGGCAGTCTTGCGAGGGTTGATGACTAAGCATACATAAGAGTGGTCTAATGATTGCTGACTCTAGCATGAAGTCTCCACTTTCATTTCTACTCCCGAGCTATTTCTAGTTAGCCATCATTTATTCAATTTTTGAAATTTACATAATCCCATAATGATAGGGTCGACATTAATTGGACCAGATTTATATTAAAATTTTTTATTGAGTCTAAAATTAAATTTTAAATTTCTTCAAAATAAAAATTATGAGAATACATAATTTTAAGCCAACAGTTTTACACACGATTCTCAAATTCTTTCATTAAATTAATTAGACTTAAAAAAAATATCAAATACTGCCAAATTACCGTCAAAATTTGAATTTCCTATAGAAAAAAATACAAAACAAAACAAAATAGATTCAATGGTAAAGTGGACCTATCCTAAGAGGCCTTCAATCTACACATAAACATGTATGTATAGCCTCTATGCTATGCTTTGTCAGTCTGTCAAACCACGTGCCTTTAATTACGTCAATAAGTTTTAAAGGGGTAACGTGTCAGGTTCTCATTGGACTGATACAGAAATTTGTACCGAGTCTTCGGACATTATCTATCTAACGGCTCAGCTCGGTACCATCACAAAACATCTCTATTTAGGTGTGTTGGGAAGAAAATTTAAGGTGGAGAAATTGAGAGAGAAACATTGTAAAAAAAAATGTAACTGTTTTTATTTTCTGATTATACAAAGAAAAATTAAAGAAAGTGAAATAAAATTAACTTCCTCTTGTTTGTGTTTAGAGGAAGAAAATAATAAAATAGCTAAATCTTTTTTTAATCTTTCTAATAGAAATTGGATTGTAACTTACGTCAAAACTTGAAATTAAATATATTTACTAAGCATAATTTTATTTTTATTTTTATTTTTATATTTTGAAATTTTGGTACTCGTGTATCTTTAAACTTCTTACAATTTTTTCACATCTTTTTCCCTTTAATTTTCTTGCTTCTCAAATTAGAAATCAAGTAGAAGAAGGGAGAGACTAATAATTTCCTTTCACCTCTTTTTTTTTTTCCAAAAATTTCAAACATATATATATATAAAAGGATGAAATACAAGTATAGCTAGCAAAAAGAGACGAGTTAGTTGGTGCAAAAAGTTAGTAATTTAGTGTAATAAATCCTACATGGAGTAAGCAACAAGGAAAGTAAATATTATTTGTCACAAGCATTACGCTCCTGGTGCGATTCGAATCCTTGACTTGGCTGAAGTCGAGGTGAGGTTATGACCATTGGCCCAAAAGCCCTAGTCTCTAAATATATTCTAGCAACGGTTAAAGGACATGCTTAGGAAGTGCAAAATAACCCAATATATAAGATTTCATTACCACCCCTATCGGGACGAATATAAGATGATGGTAATTGAGACGAAATTGATTTGAAAATAAGATACAATAACCTGTTCTAATCTGATCCTGTTCTATTTATCTATATATTTATTTTTATATGTACATATTTTATAAAAGTACAATTATAGTGTGTTTTTTAATTTTGTAATTCTACCCCTTACTTCTTTCATAAGATATTTGATAAAATAACCAACATTAAAAAAGGGCATGGTAATTGTGAAAGGTGACATTATCATGACGAGCGGACGATGGACAGGGGTAAGCGGCCCCTTTTCCATCCCCGAACATGCTTAACCATGTTCAGTATTTGAAATGTTTTGAAATTTTTAACCATTGTTAAATCAGAGTCACCGGCGAAAGCAGATGTCTTCGAGCATTGGGTCCCTTTGTCGTGGCACAGCCCCGCAAAAACAGTGGCTGTAAAACAAGCAACCCCCACCAAAAACATTTTTTTTTTATTTCAATTCTTAATTATCCTCTTGCAGACGTCACATTCGCATACCCATGTATACACACCGTCGCCTTTGCATACATGCACCATCTTCCCGTTGATTTCCGATCGGAGGGCAGGAATGTGGAATTGATTAGGTGGAGATGACGTGGGGTGATTTAAGGGAAGGTCATAGTTTGACAAGCGTGCAGACGGCAGTAGCAGCTAATGATTTTTTTTTTGTTCTTTTTGTTTTTGTAATTGGCAGCTAATGATGATTGATAGACCAATGTTAAATATAATATTTCACAGCTATGATATATAATATATATAAGAAATATTTGATACGCGTGGAGGAAAAATGAGAAAGAAGATGAAAGAAAATTATTATTTTTTATTTAATTTTATAAAAATAATAAGAAAAAAAAGTAGAAGAAAAATTATTTCTGTTATTTAAAAGTGAAAGAAAAGATAAAAAAAAAAAATAACACGATGACTACTGAAAAACAAAAAAAAAGGAAAATGAAAGCGGACCTCACTTGACGGCCGCATTGCTGCCCGTGGGGTAACCAGGTAGGTGGAGCCACGTGGGGGAAGGGACGGAGGATATTTTTGTCAATTTGTAAACGAGCATGATTCACGTGTAACGAGTGGACTGGTTCACTTTGATATTTTCGGCTAAACAAGTTGCAGAGGTCACCAATAATATTTAGTTTAGTAATTATTTTTAAAAGAGTATTAAATTGTGTATTAATAAAAAATATTATATGTAAATTATTTTTTCACTTACTCTTTTATCCATTAGATATAAGTAAATAAAGTCTATATAAGTAAATAAGGTATATATACACTTATTAATTAATATAATTTTCATATACATTGTGTTTAGTGAATAAAAAAATAAATAATTTTTTTTTGTATATAACATTGTTTGAAATTAATTTCAGAAAAGCGTTATTTGGGCAAAATACTCTATTTTTACCATTGTCATTTCTGTAAATTTCCAATTTGCCTTCACTTTTTAACTTTTTGGTGTTCATTATCTACCGTACTTAGATTACCTGTTAAATTAGCATTATGCCACTCAAAAAGCTATTGCCAGGCATTTACATTATATATGAAATAAGCAAAAGGCTAAAATAGGATAAGACCAACTCTACCCTTCAAAACGGTTTTTATTGTCTATTTTTAATAGTTTAAACTTGGCATTTTTCCCCTTAAGGCATGCGTATGTCTTAGTTAGGATGTAAATTTTGCAACTCTATTCTTGGATTTGTAACCAAATGAAACCGGGTTTCAGGGTTTGGTTCGTTTTGTACTTAAAATTTGTAAAATTTATCAATTCAGTTCAATTATTGAGTTAACTGTTAAGTAGTCTGAAAGAACTTGAAAACTAATCCAAATCAACTTGAGAATCAACCTTTTATTTATATTTTACAAAATACTATACATTGTATAGTCTAATTGACATGTCTCAAAGTCATTGGAGATTATCATTTACATAGATACTTTTCTGCATAATCCTTATATATAATAAATATTTGGCAAAAATTAGATTTAGACTAATCCAAACCAACCCGAAAGTTTCTAGGTCACAAGGGTTGGTTTTATTATGAGTTTGGCTCTAACTTGAAGTAAATTGACTCATCTCTAATTGTATTCGAACTATTTATTGTAAGCCTATTGAAATTTCATATTTCGAGCGTTCAAAACTAAAAAGCAAAGCCATAAAAATAAATTTTATTAATTTAGTTGGATTCATCTACAGGTAACCTGCTTGCTGACTCGTTGCCCTTTCTTGCAAAAACATGCAACATATATAATCACACTTGCAAGTATATACCCAAATAATCAAATAGACATTTTTTTGAATATTCCTATTTACTAAATCTTTCCCTATCCTATACTCAATTCTTACAAAGAAAGTAAATATTTAAGAAAGGGCATATTAGTAATTCGAAATCAACAAGGGCATATTCGTCATTTGCGTTATAAAGCCCGGCCATTATAGCAGCGCTGAGACTAAAATCAAGAGCCAGAAACTATCTTTACGAATCATAACGCCTGCAACAAAGAAGTCATTTTTAATTTTCCCGGGCACCTGGCTCTGATTCCCCTGGTTTAATCAATCTCAGCCGTCGATCAAATTCCTCCCCCTGCAGATCAGCGCAATATAAAACATTAAAATTTGGGCATAGCTTTTTCTATAATTTTCCTTTTTGCCCGCTTTGGCCTTTTTATCTTTGCAAGCATCGAGGTTCTAGGCGAACAGCTTAAGCTTCTGTTTGCTCTCTGTGTAATGGAGGGACCTTAACACCTCTCTCTCTCTCTCTCTCTCTGTAACTCTACTTTTTGTTCTTTGCATTTCGTGCTCGTTGTTGTGATCTCAAGGCCTATATCGATATTATTCTGTGCTCGTGAATAGAGAAACTGTTAGATTATTGTTAATTGGGCTTATATTATTTGTGGATGTTTTCTAAATACAGATTGGACCTAAGTTTGGATGAGACAAATATGATAAGTTCAATAAGGTTGTGATCTATTATACATGGGCTAGTGTGCACCTACTATCAATGTGGGTTGACGGTAATTAGTGTGAGCCTATTAAGCCAATTGAGCCTTTTATGGAAGAGCCCAATGTGGCTAGGGTTTTTCTGTATATAAAGGCTAGATTCCCTCTCTTCCCACAATCAAACAGATTTCCATAAACTTTCGTTATACAGTAATGGGTACAGAGAGGAATACCAGTCTCCAAGAAGCTTTATTCGAGATTAATCGCCGCTCCAAAGAGATTCATGAAACCATGGAGCAAACAGGTAAGTTTTCACATTTAGTTTTGTTTCCTGTTAAAGTTCCTATATTCACATATGATCTAGGTCAACTTTTATGATCTGTTTTGAAATTTACATGTGGTATCAGAGCCTAATATATGTGGATTAGGGACTTATTGTGTGATTTAAACTCGTTAAACTTGATTATGAGTTATTAATCCCGAATCTTGCATAATTTAATCTGAACAATAGATAACTTCTTTTCAAAAAATTAATAAGGGGTTTTTGTTCCTCTCTGAACAACGAACGTTTTGATATAAAGACTGTAACCTAACTCTGTTCGTAGAGAAAGTTATGATTTTTTGAAATTTCGGGTGAAAAACTTGAAATTTCTTATAAAATTCTTGAATATGATATTTTTCATGCATATCCTTGCATTATGTTACATATTCTTGTTACTGAATAGCATACGAATCTGTTAGTACAAGTTTTATACAAGAAAAATTGAGTTTTGAAACCCTAGCCGCCATAGTCGAAACTAGGGTTCTTGAAAACCCAATAAATCTTGTGTTTCATACCTCAAAATTATCATAAACATTATCCTTGATGTCTACATAACTTATTTATGTTATTAAATTGCATAAATTGTGCCTACAATGAGGATTTAGCGAAGAAAAATGGGCTGAATCATTTTTTCCAGCAACCGGGTCTGTTTTGCAGAAATCCGGGTCGAATTTGACCCGGCGGGTAAAGAAGATGACCCAGATGGATCAAGGGAGGCCAAACAAAGCCCACTCTCGGCCTATGGAAAGTGTGGGCGCGTGAGACAGATTTTGGGGTCGATCAAAAAACGAAAAATGTTCCTCTTGGATTGAAAATTCTAAATATTATTTTTTAATAATTTTAGGGACTATTTGGTATTTTTTTAAGCTAAAAAAGTGCATTTTTTACATTTTCTCAAAAATCGTGGGCAAGTTTTTGAAGATTTTTTATAGGTAACATGTGTTCAACTCTTTAAACATCATGGAATATTGTACTCTCTCTAGTTTGATACATAAAATAATAATTGCTATTTAGAGTTCGTTTTTGGCTCATTTTAGGAGTTTTTTTTGCGTTTTCTTGAAAACCGTGTGTACATCTTGGGTAACTTTCTATAGATAGCTTGTTTTCAACCTTATGAACCTAATGGTGATGAGTACTATTCATGGGTACTCTTGTGTACATTGTACTCTCTCCCGTAAGTCCTTTTAGGTGCCTAAAATTGTCATTTCATGTTAGAAATTGCAATAAATAGTTTTGATACATGGCTCAGGCCATACATATATGATCACTGGGTATTTTTGGCTATGTGCCCATAAGGATGTGATTGCAGGCATTTTGATATGCTTGGATGTGATACAGGGCACTTTTACATCAAGTAACGTCATGACAAGAACTTTGGATTAAAATGGGTGCTACTGCCCAAAGGGGTACACTCATTAAATCTGATTTTCTTGCATATGGTATATGACAATGTCCATTGTGTTATTGCATACAGTCGCCTGCCCAAAGGGGGTTATTGTGTGCTTTAATGACAGGGATGTGATTTAGCAGCTGAACCGAGAGTGCCTAACTTTTGAAATATATGTCTGCCAAAAGGGGAATATTTTTTCAAGTGCTTGGGCAATCTCGTATGGTGGCTGGCTGGGAGGGACCTCATAGCATGTTGCACTCTCTGCCCAGAGGGGAGACGACAATGATGTACCGGGGCATCCCTATTATTTTTACTTGATATAATTACTGCCCTCATTCTATTGATATGTTGCCTCTTTTGTTGCCATGACAGTTTCCTTTGCAATTAACAATAATAACACTACCGTTGTGCTGTTAAATGGTTCAAACTTTAATAAGTGGAAGCAGGATATAGAGTTTGCCTTGGGTATTGTTGATCTAGATTTGGCCTTGAGGGAACCTGAACCTGCTGCAATCACTGATACTAGTTCTGTTTCCGAGAAGGAATTATATACAAAATGGGACAGAACAAATTAACTCAGTCTCATAGCAATTAAGAGATCCATTCCTGAGCACCTATTGACTGGCCTGCCTGAGACTAACAATGCCAAAGTACTGTTTGAGGCTATAGAACAGAGATATCAAGTATTCAGCAAGGCTGAGACTGGAGCCTTGATAAATAAACTAACGAGTTTGAGGTATGACAGCTAGAGTGGGTAAGGGAATATGTCTTGAAACTTATTTTTCTCCAATCCAAACTTAGAGGTCTAAATGTTACCCTCCTTGATAATTTCATTGTCCATCATGCTCTTTATAGCCTTCCACTAGAGTTTAGCCAGATAAAGACTGCCTACAACACCCAGAGTGAGTCTTGGACAGTGAATGACCTCATTGCCAAATGTGTCTTAGAGGAGGACAAGCTTAAAAAAGAGAAAACTGAATCTGCCTTGCTTGTTTCTCATTCCAAAGTCACTCCTGAGCAGAGTCATAGGAACAGAAAGAACTATAAGAAACCTAGTGCCAATACCCCTCATAAAGGTTAAGGTAATAAAGGGCATGGTAAAGGTCACGGTCAGACCCACAATCCTTTAGGTCCTAATGCTACAATTAAGAAGGCCATCAAGTGTTTTTTCTGTAGGAAAGAAGGCCACATAAAGAAAGATTGTCATAGGCACAAGTCCTGGTTAGAAAAGAAGAAGAAACAGAAAGGAGGTAACTCACTTGCCTCAACTTGCTTTGAATCTAATTTCGTTAGTATCCCGTCAAATTCTTGGTGGTTTGACAGTGGTGCAACTGTTCATGTTGCCATATTTTTGTAGGGATTCAGAAGCAAGCGGAGGCCAAGTGAGAGTGAGGTCAAGCTTAGAGTTGGAGATGATAGCACAGTTAGGGTCGAGTTCATAAGAGATGCCATTTTAAATTTAGAAACTGGTTTTCAACTTATTTTGGAAAACACTGCTTATGTATCGTCTTTTAGACGGAATTTGATTTCTATTTCTTCTTTGGACAAACTTGGATATGGTTTTTAATTTCAAAATGGCTTAGTTGATTTATTTTACAACTCCAAAATTGTTGGCTATGGTTTGTTATCTGATGGATTATACAGGATGAAATTAAAACAGGATAATGAGTATGCCTCCTTCCATGTTGAAAATAGTGTATCCAAGAGACCTAGAATTAAAGACCAGTCTTCCATGTTATGGCATAAGCGTCTAGATCACATTTCTAAAGAAAGAATTCAAAGGCTAATTCAAAATAACATCCTTATATCACTTGATTTTGGAGATCTAGACACTTGTGTTGACTGTATTCGGGAAAAATTGACCAAGACTAGGAAGAAAAGTGCAACAGGGAGTGATGGCCTTTTAGAAGTCATACACACTGATATTAGTGGACCTTATTCCTCTACCTTTTGTGAAAATAAATACTTTTTGACCTTTATTGATGATTTCTCTCGTTATGGCTATGTTTACCTAATTAAAGAGAAATCTGATGCACTTAAAAAGTTTAAAATTTTTAAAATAGAAGTGGATAATCAATTGACCAAAAGGATTAAGGTTGTTAGGTCTGACCGTGGGGGTGA
>CM065385.1:40140000-40277500 GCA_033060915.1 Euryodendron excelsum | reverse complement strand
TCATGATTCAGTTTATTGATAGTCTTAAGTTTGGTTTGACTTAAGCAATTCAGGATATGTCTTGTGTTTGCACCATAAAGTTGTCTCGAGACAGTTGTGCAAGACATATGGGTTTCATTAGAAACCATTGGAATTCTCTTGCTTATTGAATGAGCATACAGTTAAAGAGAATTTGAGGACTGATTGAGGATTAGCACTATTATCAGATCACATACGGAGTGCTTTTTCCCACCACACTACCACATTTGATCCATGTCGATAGAGTTATTAGTGTTTGTAATTATGAGTGATCTTGCATGGACTAATAATGTAATGACTGCCTTGATTCGATATTGATAGCTTTGTTGGACCGGATTGTTTTAGGTGTTGTTTCTCATTCTACTTGGTTTTTTAAAATTGTGGTCACATACAGTTATTTTCATGTTCTAACTCGAGAGTCGTTTTTTTAAAATTTGTTTCTACAATTAATGTTGGCTCAAGTAGGAGAATGTTAGATTATTCTTGATTGAACCCACATTATTTGTGGGTGTTTTCTAAACACGGGTTGGACCTAAGTCTGAATGAGACAAACATGATAAGCCCAACAAGGTTGTGATCTATTATACATGAGCTAGTGTGCACCTATTATCAATGTGGGTTGACGGTAATTAGTGTGGGCCTATTAAGCCAATTGAGCCTTTTATGGAAGGGCCCAATGTGGCTAGGGTTTTTCTGTATATAGAGGTTAGGTCCCCTCTCATCCCACAATCAGACAGATTTTCATAAACTTCCGTCATACAGTAATAGGTACAGAGAGGAAGACCAGTCTCCAAGAAACTTTATTCGAGATTAATCGCCACTCCAAAGAGATTCGTAAAATCATAGAATAACACAGGTAAATTTTCGCATTCAATTTTATTTTCTATTAAAGTTCCTATATTCACAAATGATTTAGGTCAAGTTTTATGATCTGTTTTAAAGTTTACCGAAACCTGTTCATGTACGTTTCTGTGACTATCTAGCATGCATGTATGCAAGTATGTTTTGTTTCTGCTTTGTAATGAGCTTCGTTTTAGTGGAAATCAGGTTTGAGAACTTGATGCTGTGCGAGTCTCGTACTCTCGTTTGATTTTTGTCTTAATTTCAGGGGTTCATTTATGTTGTTCTGTTTATCTTCTCTTTCAACGAATCTTCTTCTTCTTCTATTGTTCTTTTATTTTATTTTTTCTGAAAGTTTATGCATATACTGGTTTGAGTTGGAATTTTTTTTGACATTTTGCTTTGTTTGATGATAAAATTTTGAGTTGTTTTATTGTGGTGCTAGATCTCGTGAGGAACAGATTTTTTAGGCTAATGTTTTGTTTATTTATTTTTATTGCTTCGTGTTTGGTTGCCGAGAAGACTGAGGAAAAGCTAAGGTGAATCAACCGGCAGTTCCTTTTTCTTTTTCTTTTTGTTTTTGGGCTGTGGTTACCCAGAACTACAAACTCCAGCTTAGTAGCCTAATAATCTCAAACCTTAGCTGGCTCTCTCTCTCTCTCTCTCTCGTTATCGTTAAACCAAACAACGGTGAATGATTCCTTTACTTAAGTCTTCACATTTTAGATTATGGCTTTTACGCTAGGTTGTGTACACCAGATTGTTCGTTTGTTGGATTGGACTTTTTCTATGGAAGTTTAGCTTTCTTCTTCAATCATCTGAATTTTTCTTTGTTGATTAAATTAGGGCTTAGGTCGGTTTAATTCAACTGATATGCTGATCCTTTTATTTCTTCTAGTTAGGTTGTCGACATCATTGAATCTCCGGATAATGGACGTATTGGGATCTTCTAGTATTCTATATATTTTCTCATGTTGACCATTTGAAATTGTTGGGAGGGTCGGCAAAAGGTTCTGTCTTTGCTGTATGCAGATCCTTCTAATTTGTCTTTTGCTTTTTCACAGAGCTCTACTGTGTCTCCTGGAGCAGTACCTTAAAATAGTCTTGGGTGTTTGTCCGAGCCCCGAATGAATAGTACTTACATATAAACACATATGCTTAATTCCAATTTGAGTAATTGTTTGTATTTTGATAGTCCATTGGAACCTTTGGAACTTCAGTTATCTGTTTGATTGATACAGTTCTTGGCTTTGCGCATGCACATTTGGTCAGGAACTCAGCATACCTCTAAGAATATCATGGGATAAAATATGACCTAATAGAACCCGGCATTATTAACTGGTTTTGATCTCCAAACCATAGTTGTTGAGAAACTCACTTGGGAGAGAAAAGAGCGTTTTCGTGTGGGTATGTATGATACTTGTTCGAAAATTTTGGAGAAACGTGAGAGAAACTCTTGGAAAATTTTTGAAAAATTCTTAGAATACTTAACAGAAACTCTTGGAAAAAGTTAATTTTTATACTTTTTTGTCCTTTAAATTCTAACTATGTATCTATGAAATTAATTATATAGATTTTAACTAAGTTTTTCAAAGGTCTTAACTAAGTTTTTTAAAGATTTCTTTTGAGTTTCGTGAAAGTTTCTTAATAAGATTGCTATTAAAATTTCCAATCGTTTCCTGGTCCCCTTTCCCCCTATATTTTTTGGATGCATTTCCTGTTTCCTCTTCCCATTTTGGTAATTATGCTTCAAAGGCCTTCATTGAGGTCTCCTACTGCCCTCCATAGGAAAAAATATTTAATTCAACAGTAATGCCATGTCATTTTGTTGATGGGGTATTTTCTCTCTCCATAGGGAATATATATGATATACTTTTCATGATTTTTGCTTACAAAGTATATATGCTTTCTTTTCTCTGTGTCTATTTGAATTGCAACCTCTTATACTGTTCCGTAAACACCAACAGTGTTTTCTTTGTTTCTACGGCATGCCCAGTTTTCTAGTTTAGAAGCGAAATATATTTCTATATTATGCTTGAAAACAATTCTTAGTCTGGAGGCTAAAGATTAATATCAAAACGAAAATTCCCTTTCTTCCCTATTAAAAAATTGACATATTGATTATTTATTTATTTTTTTTTAAAATTCTCCTTTAAACAGTTGGGTTTTCCTGAAATTCAACTTTTGTAAACATGTGTGTGCATTCAGTATACTCATATGCACAAATTTGATAAATGGAAACTACATCAATCAGCATGGATGGTGCTCCTTATCTGAGGAAGGTTAGATTTGAAGATGTACTCTACATATCAAGAACTTTCTTCTGCTCTCGAGAAGATGTTCAGCTGCTTCACCATAGGTGAGCTTTTTCCAAAGTTTCAAATGTTTTATAACTCATGGTTCTTTGATTTCAAGTATGCATACTTATCTAATCCATTCAGTTAATATTTAAGAAAAGTACATTACGTAACAATGTTGATAAGGATTGTTTCTTCCAATCTTTTGTAATTTCAGGCCAATGTGGATCCCATGGAGCTCCAGGGAAGGAAATGCTGAGTGAAAGCAAGTTGAGGGACCTTCTGCATGGGTCAGAATATGTGCTTACATACGAGGATAAGGATGGTGACTGGATGCTTGTGGGGGATGTCCCTTGGGAATAAGCTTACATCAATGCCATTTGTTTACGACTTTATGTTTCTATTTAGTACATTTTTCTGTGATTCACAAAATAGATATCAGTAAACTGCAATAGTATCTGTACATCTAAAAATTATTGAGTGACCATTGATTCGAGTTCAAACTCCAAATGTTCCATGTCATTAAGTGACTATGTATATTGAGCATGATCTAGCTAACTAAGAAAACATCATAAAATAAAGAAATGTGAAACAAGCTACATTCATGAAATCGAGAACTTGGTTACCAGGAAACTCTATTTGATTGGAAATGCTCTTCCACATTTTCGATACAAGTTCAATGCTCTTTTGAAAATTTTGGGGAATCGTCCCGGATATGGATACTTGAAAATAACACGGTAACCTGGCAAGAAATCTATGGAAGCTACTTGGAAACTTAATAGAATTTCTACAGATTTCTTTTGGAGAGATTTCTAGCAAATATAAAAAAATTCCTTCTAAAAATGCTTAAAGAAGTCCTAAGAGAATGATTTGAAGAATTTTATTAAGGCACATAGAAAGTTCTTGGACACTACTTTGATAAACTTTGGAAACCCTTTCTGGAAATATATCATTTGAAAGAAGAGTTAAAATATTTAACTTAAAAATTTAGAATTATAGGTTTACTCAATAGTGATATTTTATTAATGTTTAACTGAACTTTTCACTTGCTATGTTAGCATAATGAATGTGGCATCAAACGTGTGTTGGAATGCTTATGCAAAAGTTACTATATATTACCTTGTCAGCTTGTTTGTCCACAAATTGTATATATGTCATCTGATGAGCAGCTTTCTAGCTGTGCACACAAGCGTTTGGTGCTCAATTATGTGTCTAGGATTTGATTTGTTTGACCTTTGTCCCAGGTACCCATATCTTAGCAAATTAGGATCAGAACAATGCTAAATTGTAAAACTGCCTGGTATATAAATGTATGCATTTACCATTTATTCCTTATTGCAAAATTTTGTGTGTACTGTGGCGTGAGCAGCATGACTACCTCATTCATTCAACATAATTATTTGATACAGGATCATAACTAGAAAGTATCAGTTCTCTAACTTCATTTGGTTTACCTCACAGGATGTTTATTGAATCATGAAAGAGGCTGAAAATCAGGAAGAGCTCTGGTGCTATTGGATTAGGTGCGTATTTTTGGTTTACTGATTCTTTTTGCCACAAGTACCCATTGAGAAGTTTTTATAGTGACTGAACTGAAACGGTTTTTTTTTTCCCGATAAGCTAAAAAAATGTCAAAAAGAGGTTAAAGAAAAAGGAAAACACTGTCTCATAAAAAAAATACAGAAAAATGAGAACAATTCCCTTTAAACATTAAATCAGGGTCTCTTTCTCTCACCCCAAATGCACCACATCCGCATGGCATAATTGAACTGAAAGGGTTACATGGTTTTACTTCTAAGAGCATGCTTTTTATAGTGAAGAAATTTGGATTGGGATAACTTGAAAAAGTTTCACCTCTAACTATCTTTTATGCCTGATTGATGTTTTGGAATAGACTAAATTGATTTGAAGAAGTCGAGGAATCAAACTTATTTTGTGTCTATGTCGGGAAAATATTGAAATTTTAAAAAATTGTAATAAATCTTGAACTTGTTTTTTCTTGTGTTTTAAAATTTTTATTTGTTAAACATGCTTGCTTGCTATGTTACCTGGACTCTGGTATGAGAGTCGGGTGCGGGTACTAGTCCAAGTTCCGGATTTATCTAATTCTCATTTTCAAAGGCACTCAGACACGGCTAGATTTTAATTTTTTTAATACTTTTATTTTTTTTAAGGTTGTAGCATCTACAAATTAAAATACAGCATTTCATCCATAAAATGGTAGTTTTGTGCTTAGTTCTATAATAAACTCAATTAGTTATACGTATTCAACTAGCTATATTAGACACATATCCCATACTCTTATTCAAGTGTCGAGTATTCAACACGGGTATTTCACATATTTAAAAGAGTTTAGGTAAACATAGCTTGCTTGTGTATTGTTCGTGCCGAATGCTGTATGGGAGTCTCTACTAAGAGATTGGAGTGCATATAGTCTTATGATGATTGGATGAGGACAGCAGAAAAGAATGGTTTCCATCAGTATTATGTTTAGACCAGTTCCCATAGCCGCATTCTGCAAAGTAATTTTGTTGATGTTTGTATTTCTGCTTGTATTTCATTTCTTTCTTTTCAAGTTAGTAAAACACTAAATCTGAGTTGTTCTATTGTCATTCTTTTTGGTCCACAGCTCCTAGGGCCATGGAAAAGATCCAAGAACAGGGTCTAATCAGTGCTCGGATGTGATGAGTGAAAAGATTCATTATTAGGACCTCCTTATGATGTTAAGTAGTTTACCGTTTGGGGAGTATATATTTCTTATAAGGAACCTTGGTTGTGCTTTGTATTTGATTTGTGTGATAAGAACCCCGTGGTAATTATACGCTTCGTCACCCACTCCATGTTTTTGACTGCCATGTTTGATGGATTATGTTCATTATCGTCCAAGTTCGACTAACTGATTTCTTTTATGCAATGTTTCAATGGGTGGAACGATTAGCAAGATACACTTTCATGTGCTGTGATAACAAAGCATAGGCACAGTAGGACAAATTATTAGTATGAAAATGAATGATAAGAGAAGGAGAACACAGCAATTTAAAATTTGGAATTCATTCTTCCATCAACTCTCTAAGGTGCTTTCATTTATGGTATTCTGTTTGTTTTCAAAGACACATATTACACCTCGTTTAGTTGTGGTCACCATATCTGTTTTCTAGTTTCATTTTTTGTGTTTTAAAACCAGTTCTGATAATAGTTGAGGTTTATTTTTCTAGAAATACTCCAGTTTTGAAAAACAGATTCTGAAAATTGTTTTCTTTACAATATAAAAAATGACTCTGTTATTGAAGTTCCCACGATTTCTGTTTTTGAAAATATGAAAATCGAAAATAAAAATTTTGAAAACGATGCCATGTAGGCAATGTATATAGATAAACTCGTTGTTCCTCTTGACAGAAGGTGGACACCCAGGGGAGGCCTCTTGTGCAAGTCCATTCTCAAGCAATTTGCGGGTTACCAGTCCAATGCGACATGAAAATCACTTCTGACATATGCGAATGCCATGAAAGTCCAATTAGCCAGGGCAGAAAAAATTTTAATTTTAATTTTTTATTTTGTGAAACTGTCCCTCATGTGTGAACATGATGAATTAAACACCCAGAAGGTTAATAGTACTCTTAAGAAAGTAGGATATTAAAATAAACCTCAGGTCTCTTGATCCTATATACAGCATTAACCAATTACAATTTTTCTAACTCTTCAGAAGTCTAAAAGGAATATGGGGTAGGTTGGTTTTTGGTGGTCATATTGAATCCCCTAGAAAATAAATCATAGGATTAATTCCGTAGAAAATAACGTACCACGTTGATGGTCGTACTACCCACAATTTCAATTGTCATGTGACATTAAGCCTGTATTTTTATGCTAAGTTATGTACAAGCACAAAGACTGAAGAATGGAGACGCGTATAGGGGAGCATGAACCGCGCTAGATGGGCCTTATGTAGGAGATTGTTTCTGCTGGAAGGGCAAGGAGCATTTATTATTATTATTTTTTTTTGTTTTTTCTGAGTGAAGGACAACTGGCACTTGGTCTTGAAGTGAAACTTTCTGATGATCCTTGGATTTTTGGATTTTGGATTTTGGATGACCTTAATTGGTACAATACCCGTTTCCTTGTCACTCTTACAAGGTAAAAGGGAGAATACCAACCCCAGGGGTTACCTCAGCTGGTGAGTGAGTTCGCTCCTCACTTAGCTGGCACTAGCGTAATCGGTTGGTAGAATCAGATTTTATTGTCTAGGCAAATCGTTTTGAACGTGGATTTGACTCTATGCCGCTGCACCAGTCCGAAACACATATTAGGGTTTTTGTTTTTACCGAGGTGACCGGCGAATGTGAAACAAATTGCACAGGACACATCCAACAACCCGATATCATAACATAGGCAAATGCTAATATGTGTTTTTTTTTATTTTTTATGATCAAGCGTTTAGATTAATTTGTATTCATTTTAATAAATTTCAAGACTTGTGCAGTTTCTTTGTCTTACACAAATTAAATAATTATCGAATTATAAATTTTAAGATAATTTAAAAAATTAATAGTACTTAAAAAATTTTGAATTTAACATCTTAAAAAGAGTAGACTCTAAACTCTAAGTCTGGACCATCAGACCAATCTCTTGAGATTTCTTAATATGTGTTCCCAATGCACTTGTTACATGTTAGACAAGCATAACAAGTGTTAGTAGTGTGTAAAAATAAATAAATTATTCAGTTCTCGCGTTTTTGCTAAATGTACAAACTTCAAAGTATGAGTATATAACATGTTTAACTTATGGCGCCACCTCGGGGACGTTTGATTTTGTGCCCAAGTACATGAATACACCTTTTACAAATTTGTTAAAAAGAAGTCTTACTTTTGAGGGTCTAAACAACTCTTTATAACATTATATTTACCTCTCCTCTTGATCATAATAGCATATTTTCGATCAAGTAGTGTAGAGATTTTTCTTTTAAGAATAACAAAAAAAAGTATATATTTATAACCTAATAAATAAGCATAGGACTTGAACCCATGATTTGAATTCATGATCATGAGAGAGATAATGGGACACTCTTTGCTAATAGCATTAAATTATAGATGGAAATAATTATACAATTGAATACCATAATAACATACTATTACAATTGAATGCCGTAATAACATACAATTAATAGAAGAGGTGGAAGCCATTATAAAATTTTAATTGGCTTGGAGATTCACTAAACTGATATAAAATCATAAAAAGAAAAAAATTGAATTAGTGCAAAATTTTTAAATTGAATTGGAGGTAGTAACATTACAAAATTTTAATTGACTCTATAAGAGTATTGTTGGGTTTTAATTGATCGAATTACTAAATTTGATAATCATCTTTGTGTATACCCACATGTTCATTAAATTGATCTTATGCGAGTCTTTTGCAGAGATAAATTTGTAATCAATATTCTGTTTAGTTAAAAAGCAGAAGGAAGAAGAAAGACCAATTTTTTTATCAAGCTAAAAGTTTTTAGAGCTTTTTCGTAAGTTTCTTAGTTATAAAAAATACATTTGGCCCATTTTTCTTTAGATTGTGTTGGATTTTATTACAACTATTTTGAGTTTTAATTTTCAAAGTAATAGGTACTCTTATGTGGGAATAGTAAGCTCACGCTTACTCATAAGAGAAAACAATAATTTTGAAAATAGGTATTCATTTAATAGGGTAAAAGGTCAATTTTAGCATACTATAATGGCTTTCTAATAAAATATTTCTCTTAGGGATGATGTCACAGTGTTAGTTTAGAAATTATTTTCAAGAGAGTGTTAGATAGGGAATTACTTTTAAAAAGAATATTATTTTGGCAAAAATAGCTCTAAAATTTAATCAAATCAAATTAATGAACCAAATAAAAATCAATACAATCACTTTTAATTTAGTTTGATATTATTAGATCAACCATATATCAGCTAACTTTTGTCCTATATTTTTTAATCAATTAGATCATCTTAGAGAGAGAAAAATGATTACATGATATTTCTTCTTTTCTCTACTCAAATTAAAAAGATCCTTTGATGCTGCCACTTGTTTCGAAAAGGTACTAATCAATATGATCTAAGTACTCGTATATTGGTATGGAACATACTATGAATGCTAAAAATCATGGTTGCCGCCACAGGACTCGCACAATGTAACATCCTATAACAAGAAACTAAATTTATTCCTCCCTAAAATAAAAAATAAAAAAATCTTCTAGTGGGACCCACCCCTCGTGACTCGTATGAAGATTTTAGAGTTTCCAATGAAATTCACCTCTAGGCTTTCACTAGAGGTAGCATTGCTTTTAGGGGTGCCCTTTCAAATTTTGGGACAACCAAAGAATAATTAAAAGGCACCATGTTTTGCCTGTTGAGTAATCAATGTAAATGTCACACCATTAAGGGAGCATGAAAGTTGCCAACTTTCATTTTCATCATTTCATTGCTACCTGTAGATTATAGAATAACAACCTCTAATACTTATGGTCCACGCCAGTTAAACTATTAGGAGCGGGGGCTTGATGAGTTCATGTTCACCATACTGTAACTATGGTCCCGCCATTTGACCCACTAGGCAAGAAGCTTTGCATATAATTGATGGATAAGGACTTTGAGCTTTCACGAGAGAGAGAGAGAGATGCTATTAACCATAGAACAAAAGATAAATATTGTTGCAAGGTAACATGCGCTCGTTCTTATAATCTTTTGTTGTTGCAGATAACCGTTATTCCTATCCTCTCCTCCCTACCAGTAATGATAGAATCACCCAATAAATGTCTGAAATGACCATCATAACCACCACAAACCCAATCATGAAGATCTCATGAAATTATGAGCAAGAGCAACAAATCGAGATCAACAAGATACCAAATGAATGACTAACCACCCGAGGTGGTAGTCTGGAGGCCAGGAGAAGTCTGGTAAATATCTCAACTGGTTCAGGTTATGGGTTTAAGGTGTGTGCTCGACTCCTCCTTTACCTATAGGTTTGGACCATCTTCTGGTTCACTTGACCTTTGGTGGTGACAAGCTCGCTCTCCTAAGCAATAGTTATAGTTAAAATCTAATATTTTGCAACGAGAAAAAACTCTTATAATCACGCACAGAAATCACTTCCATCGGACACCCTTTCCCCCTTTTTACTTAAAAAAAAAAAAATACTATGCATGGGTCGGTGTGGGAAGTCACGGCGATTAATTGATTGATTTGGGGTGGGGATGATGGGTTTCAGGGTGGTGGAGAGGTACGTTTTTTGTTTCTTTCTGCTGCTAGCCTGCCACTTAGATTATTAGTATGAAATTGTCTTCTTTCGTCTTCTTCTTTTTTATTAATTTATTTATTTTTGGTGATTCTGCTAAGAAGAATGTGTAAATGCTTTGCAACAAACGAACGGCTTCTTCGTTTTTTTTTTTTTTTTTTGGTGCAGCTGGGGACAAAATATTGCCAATTCCCAAATGATTACTTATTGATTAGAGGGATTAATTCAACAGAGTTTGTATGTACCTAATTGGTATATTTAACCTAGTTGACCAGGATCCTAACCTTCTTGATTCCCTCTCTAATTTAGACATTCCCTAATATAATTCCTTATATGTACCAAAAAAAAATTAAAAATTCCCAGCGCTGCAGCCTCAAGATTTGATTGATTGAAGAACACAAGAAAATTTTGTTAAGAGTAAATTTGGGCCCCTAACCCTCAAGATTAAATTGAAGACTTCCTAGGGCAGTAAATTTCCCTATATAGTAATCAAACACTAGCCCTGCATGCTGCCGTGAATGTCGCTTTTAATGTTTACTGGTGAATAATTTTTTTGTTAATTCTAGTATATGGTATTTCAAGCTGACTTGCACAATTCAATTCAAACTCTTAATGATCTTTAAAAACCTTAGTTGAATCTCTATTGGATTTGTCACTTATTTGTCCCAATTTTAATATTGCTTGAATAGGATTAAGATCCTCTCCATTCCATGGTTAGAATGGAGATCTCCATTCTATTTATTAAGTTGTTGACACGTCAACTAAAATAAAAATTAAAAATTCAAATGAGTTGACTTGAAATAATAAAAAAAAACGATTTTGTGATTGTATATAAGAAAATGAATTTTAATACAAAACGGCGTCAATTTGACAAGATATTTAATAAGGCTTCATCTAGATGGAATGGAGATCTCCATTCCAATCATGAAATGAAGAGGATCCAAATATGCCTGAATAGACCCAAGAAATTAAAACTTCTGAGAGCAACTCAAAGTCATTTCCACGAACAATTATCATTGAACTACTCAGCACTTCCCAGTCTTAAGCAAGAGACGAATTATCTCATTAATTCTCATATAGCAGTACTACCTTCTATGAGCAAAAAGATAAAAAGCAATGACATGAAACCTAATGAAAAGCAAAAGAGTGATAGATATAGATGTACATGTCTATGGAGAAGTTATTCAATGCACTTAGAGCATCACGTGTCCTTGCTCGTAATCTCACATGAGGGTGGGTTTCAAGACCCACCTCTATGTGAGACTGGAGAGGTGGAAAAGGATGACGTGCTACTTGAAATAGTTTTTCCTACATATTGTCCACAGATGTTTACTTTGGAGGAAACTTGATGATATTACTGAAATTGCGCGCAGCTTTAAGCTTTTTGAGAGGATACTAATGAAAGGTATAATCTTTTTTTTTCTGGTACTTTCTGAGTGAAATTCAGCAGTGTGGTATGATGATATGATCATACAATAAAAATTATTCGGACAGTGCCACAGAAGATTACGGTGGTGAAATCTCTAGTAGAGTTAAAAAGTCATTTGCACATACCTCTTTCAAATGCCCTCCGGAGGTTGAACACCAACTTCACCAGCTAGCACAGACCACAGAGAGCAAGTCCAAGTCTTGAAGATCCAAGGACGGAACTACATTGCAAAGAAGAACAGCCCAGTTAAAATTTTGCCCCATAAAAGTCCCTACATTAAAAATAAGGAGCCTTACTCCAGCCTATAATGGTATAAATGCGGCTTACTGCTGGGTTAAGTTCCAAGTATGCCTTCTAAGTAGCAGTTTACTAAACAACCATCATGCTTTCCCATTCCTCAAATGAATGTGCAAAGAATTTCTATGTACACTGAATACATTAAGCAGTACACTACAACAGACCAGCTTTCGCCACAACCACCACCATGACCAAATTCTGGCTAGAGTTTCACCACACAACATGATTTACTACATTTTTCTGAGAAAGAGAGAGCAGTCCGATACCACCTGTGTACATATTTGGGTACACATCAGAAATACAACTGCCTACACTGTCCTACTTCAACTTCAGATGGACAGTATGGACACTTGAATGGCCTTGTGATGTTATTCTTTGACAGCTTTGTGATAGACTGCTTGCAGAGCACGTGCCCACATGATAGCAGCATCGGTGGGTTCTCTTCACTTGCTTGGTCGCGACTCACTGGACAAACAAAGATGGAATGGAATTGAAACTCCCTATCCAAATCCACAGGCACGGGTAACTGCTTAATTGACTGCCATTCTTGCTGCTTCCCTGTCATCACATTCATCAGCTTGAGAAGGGTTGGCAACCCTTGGACTCCGGCTGCAATTGTCACGCCCAATGGGTTCTCATAAGGCTGTCCCAAAATATTGCAGAACTGTTGGGTCAGCTCCTCAGCCAATTTGTCCCAGTGGGTTGTGGACAGCAATTCAGAATAAGGGGAGCTATCAAGCTTTCCAGCCCACAGTAGACATGCCATGAGCTTCTGGACTTCGGCCATATGGCTGGAAGCAAATGGAGCGAGGAAAGTTCTGGCATACTTGAGAGCTTCATCTCTTCCTCTCTTCTGTAAAATTTCCCCAAACTGCAGGCGGTGAAGTTTCAACTCCAGGTCCGAACCACTTTGATATAATTTGTCACGATTGGTGGCAGCCCAGTTCAGTGCTGGCTCCAAGTTCTGACACCTCATGGCATCAAGTATCTGATACATTTCCAGGAATGAAGTTCTCATAACAGCAGCTTCCGTCTCGTTGGCCTCATTTATGAAGCAATCACCAATATCAAAAAGGCCCTCCCGGTAGAAATAGCTGGCAATTATCTGGTTAACTGTGTGTGTGTCGAAGTCAACTTTTCTATAAGCTTTGGATATGTCAGGATTGAAGGATTTTTCGAGGAGCTTCGGGTACTTGCTCAGTGCTATATTCAATTCCTTCTGCATGCCCTCCAGCTGACTGAGTGGAGCAACACTCAACTTGGTTTGCAGTTCAGTGAGGATCGACTTATGATCAGGCGGGGACGTAACATCATTGACTGATTGTACTTTTGATAATGCCTGTTCTATTTCTTGGCCAAGTTGTTCAATTACTTCTTGAGATTCGGAAGAGGACAGCTTTTGCTTCTTTGTAACACGATCAAATGCATCTTTGATGGTATTCAGCTCCATTGTCAAACTGACAAATACACCTTTTGTTTTATTAGCTGAATTTAGAAATTGAAAACCGCCTGCAAGAAAGGGATTGAAAAAGGAAAACCACCACAAATTAAGACTTGATCTAAACACAATTTCATCAGTATGGAAACATGTAGATCACAGCATCATCAACTTACCCACTTGGTAGCTGTTAACAAAGAAAGTATGCCATATCGACGTGACAATAGAGAAAAATATTAAGCATTGACATCCACAAAATCTATCAATTTGAAGAAGATAGCAATCTGTAGCAGTTAAAGATCTCAAACAACATGAAATGCCCACACATTTAACTTTGTAATGAGAATTCTCAAACTTTGGTATGAACCCAGAAGAGAAGAGGCAAAAACTCCCAATCAGGATCCAATGCAAAAGGAGGCATGCTGTTTCTTACTTTACAAGCTAATTATTATGACGTATAAAAACTATAGTGCATACACCATCGTTACCACAACCATTTGAAAACATTACCACTGTAATTCTGATTCACCAATCTAAGTATGTTGCTGTGATGCTGTCAGCTGAACCAAAACTCAAAAGAGCTATCTACAGCCATCAATCAGCACCATCCAAAACCAGACCATTCATGCATTCAGCAGTAGCAAATGACCTCTGTCCCTTAAGTAAGTAAAACTTCTCATTATGGTGGGATAGGCAACAATTAGTTTTTCATGGATGATAGACTTAGCAGGTAAAGTCAGGTGTTCAAGTCAGGTAAAGTCTTGAACTTGATTCCTTTTAATTGAAAATGAGATTCTATCACACACAATTGTCATAATTCTATTCTCAGCCTTCATGCAACCAAGCAAGATTGTCTCCCTTGAATCATCATTGCATAATTAGCAACAGCAAAATAGCCCAACAGGTGGTCCAGGCAAGCAAAAGAATTTCAACAGCATCACTAGAACAAATTACTTAAAAATATTGCATCAGAAAGAGCCCACACTTCCCCCCCCCCCCCCCCCCCCCCAAACCCAAAAAAAAAAAAACAAATAAATAAATAATTAAGGAGAAAAAAAAGGAAAAAGAAATGAAGAAGAAAGCTGAAAGCTGAAAGCAATCATCCACACTAATAAGCTCAACAGCCTTACTTCCAAATGGTCAACAAAACTGAGAAGACTTTTGTCTAGTCTTTTTCTTGAACAAATGCTGCCACAAGTTTGCAAATGTATTCTACATATGGCATATATTCTATCTTCTTGTAGTTTCTTATTTTGGTAGGCATTCAACAAGAAGTTAATACTCTCATGATTCTACTCTAATTTAACAATCCTAGTTCCTAGACCCTACCCTCTTCAATCTTCCCATCCCTCTAAATGCCTCATGCCCGACAGCAAAAATGATAGCCTTAATTTTCCCCCTTTTTCTCATTTATGTTCCAATTACCACTGAACTTACCTCCTATGTAATCAAATGCCAGTCCTGCTCAGCAATTCTTACTAGTTCCAAGTATTCTACCTCAAACAAGTTCGGCAATAACCAGTACCAGAAGTAGGGCTCAGAGCTGATTTTTTATATAAACCTATTGTGATTGTGAGAGAGACCTCAATAATGACAAAAAGAAGTTACAACATTGTATATCAACCACAATGTGATGGAAGGTGTGACATCATATAATGTGAACAATTGAATATATCTAAGAGATTAAAGAGAACCACAGATACGCCTGATGTCACTGTTGGAACATCAGTGATACATTTGAGTTGCATATAAAAAGTATGCACATTCAGGATACCCCCCAACAGGTAGGGTCACATCCATAACTTGCCGGAGAAAAGAGAAAAAGAAGAGAGAGAGAGAGGGAAAAAAGCATGGAAATGGAGTTAAATGCAAGTGGCTTATTGTGTTATTGGATGTTCCTTGGGTACTCAAATATGAGCATGGAAGAAGATATACGGTTAAGAAACATTAGATCAGGCGTCTCCAAAGTAAAGCTCAACTTATTCATTCCTCACAGGCATAATGGAGTCTGCACTCTGCACTTCTTTTTCTGGGGGTGGGGGAGAAGGGGAGGTATTATGTGGCTACACGACTCATGATGTGTTGCTAGCCAATCCACACCTGCTGGCATTCCCAGTGATGTGCAGGATCACAAAACCTCTAGTGGAATAGAACTCACAGAAAGAAATTTTACTATTAAATATGGTCGAAATACTAAGAAATGTAATTTGTATCCCCAACACAACACAACTTGTAAACCGTTTCACAAAAACTAGCAATTCTATGAATTTTGAACATCTATTCTGCATTTCAATCATGCTCTTGTCATCCACATAAAATGGATTAAGTTGCAAGATTCAATATTTCTGATTGTAATCACACAACATAGCAAAGGGAACTTTGGATAGATTGGAAGAAACACCAAATATTTAACTCTCATACCAGCTAAGATTTCTCCCATTTACATCATGAGGCATGTTAAACGCAAACACGAACTCTACCATCACTATTGTAGTCTACTAGCAAGACATCTATTTTATAGCTAACAGAACCATAATACAAGTACCAGTAGTTACTGAGGTGTTCAGATTATGCAAATAGAGGGACAGGAGGTATAAGCTTAACAGCAATTTCCACAGCATATGGAGATGGACAAGACATGATGAAATCCTTGAAGACATAATTCCATGAACAATACTAACCAAAAGGTATCAAAAAATCATATGGCATTGTAAGTCAATGATCAATAAGCAATCTTGTACTTTACTGAATTCAACGAAGATATAAACAGGCATCATAAGGCAATGATCAATTAGCAATCTCGTACTTTTCTAAATTCAGTGGAGATTTAAAGGTTCCCCGTAATAAAACCACAAGATTTGTTCAATAATCGGATAAGTCGGCTTTGCGAATTTCTTGCAAATATGATTTCAAATGAAACCAACAACCCGTTTACAAACCAAAATCTCAAGAATGTCTAATTGTACTATTAATTATCACACCAAACCTCACAATTCACAGGAAAGGAATCCATAATACTTATCATTGGCAAAACGTATACGCACGCGCAAACGAATCTAATCCAAGCGAATTATTTCAACGCAGAGAAACACAACCATAGCCCAGTACAGAAACATGCTTGAAATATCATATCCATCGGAGCATTCAAGACTAATGACTTTCGATGAGGCTACAAGTATAAATGTCCAATTACCTTAGAAATTTCAAGAAAAATAAACAAAAATGCAGTATTAACAAATGAAATAAAAAAAAATGGACTACAGCTTTCAAAAGTTAGAACACGCGTTTCAGATCCAGAGTCATGAGAACATCACTGTAGAAGAAGAAAGACACTAATTCACTCGACTTATACCTCAAAATCCAAACGAAGATCTCATCTATGTAACTATATATATATATATAGAGAGAGAGAGAGAGAGGGAGGGCTCGTCCCTTACCGGAAGAGAGGGCGGACGAAGGTTGTGCAGAGACGAAATCTTTCAGTTCCGTGAAACCTTGGCAAGAGAAGCAAACGCTCGGGAGGGGCAGATTTTTCTGGTTGCTTAAATTTTTAGCTTTTATAATCATTCGTTTTATAATTTTATTCCCATTTTATCCCTTTCTTTAAGGAGGAGGCAATCGTGTACGCAAAAGCATATGTTCTCTGCTTCACCAATCATCACGTCAATCCACGCTGTACATTTGGTTTAATCGGTGGTTGAGTCGTGTGCTTCTGTGTGATCGATTGACACGCGAACTACAGTAATTTTGCGGAATGGCGAAATGGAACAAAAAATTTCTGAAATTACAAATTCCGTATGGAGTAATTTTGTAATTTGAGCAAGGATTCGAGAATAATACTGAATACTATGTAAAAACGATGGTAATAATAAAACTATGCTCAAGACTTGATCTGCCTTGTTTACTGTGCGACCCCTCAGCTTCAATTCTTTTGGAACTATATAAACCCAAAAATGCCACGTCAGCCTAAAATGTTTGTTCCATAATTTTTATTTCTAGGTTTAAATAATTGAACTCGAGGTATAAATTTGTATTTCTAATTTTTTTATATTATTCATATTTATTATAGAATAATTATTTGACGATATATATATATATTTTGTTTTTAAATTAAAAATGAGGATATTGTACTTCAATCTCCTTAGAAACCTGTAACTCAATTGATAAAGATTACTAACATACCTTATTAGCTGAGTTGGTGGGAGTATTCCATGAACTTTCATAACTTTCATGCTTAGTGGCACATGTTAAGTGTTCATAAGTTGTGAAGTGTAGAAATTGTGAAAAAAGTGTGGACTGACGACCCAAAATGCATGTTTAATCTATGTCAGCATTTGTGGGGATAAGATTAGTATAATATTTTTTGAAGAATAATTGCAAAAATGTAGTATAAATTTTTTCGTTCATATGCTCATAGTGCTATTTAGGGATAGTAATGGACCGAGACAGGATAGAGGTTGTGATTTTCATTCTAGCCTCCACCTAAGGTTTTTATTTTTATTTTCGCCTCCATTCCTGCACAAAGATTAATTTGAATCTCCATTCTTGTCTCCATAGGTCCAAACTTGTCTCTATTCCTGCCTCCACTTTTGGTCCAAATCCAAATCCAAATCCAACCCCAAGCCTACGTTCTTTTTTTTTTTTTGTTCTTTTTGATACAAAGAAAACAAGCAACACAAAGTAAAAAAAAATTAAGGTATCAAGAATATTAATAATAATTTAGCTTGCATATACATCAAAATAGTATTATTGTATAGTAAAAAAAAACTAAAACTTAAAATAATAAATTAAAAACCCATCAAATAAACAACATTAAAAAACTATTAAATATAAGTTAGACATCAACCAATATAAAGTTTAATGATTGTATCACTAACAAACCAATCATTATAATACACTTCAAACGTAATAGATGCCTAATTTGATAAGAAGGATAAATGTTTGTGTGACTACTACAACAATAAAAAGTTAAAAGTAGCCTATATAAAAAATTATAAAAAAAATGCTCAAAGCAGGAGATGTGGGGTGGGAAAAGGCGGGAGAAAAACTTAATCCATTCCCGCTTCCTTTCCTGCATAAATTTTTATTTTGACCTTTATCCCCGTCTCTATTTCTATTTTGTATCCTTCATCATCACTTCAAATAAAACGAATTCAGTCAGACCTCCACTTGTTCTCCATTTATTACCATCTCTAGTCCTATTTAAGGGTGGTCAAACGGTTATCAAGAATTTGCTATGCGGGCTTGGGCCAAGTGAGTTTTTCTGGGCCTTTTGCTCTTAAAGAAAAATTTTATTTGTATCGAATTTGTACATAAAAAACTCTATGAGAATGATATGTTAATAGTATTTTTAAAATTCTAAGTTGGTGTTTTGACTTGAAATAAAAGATACCCAAGCAGCTATGTCATTCTGTATTCAAAGAAATTGCAATTTTTAAGTGAGGACAAAACAACCGTGCATTGTTGTAAGCAGCACTGTTTGGGGAATGGGCTTCGCATAAATCATCTCCCACATCTTGCTCCTCCTCAGTCGAAATAAAGATGGGTATTGGGCATAAATCAAGGGCCCTAAAAATTTACAGGTTGGGTGTACCTAAAGCCCATGTCAAGAGTGATGGTATCTATTTGACTATTCTTTCTACATAAATCGTACTAGTAGACACTACTGACACATACTATTAGAAGAAGAAAAAATGGTCACATCTCCAAATATACCAATCACGTATTGGGAATGTGCTTATTACTTTCTACAATGTGTCACCTCTTTTTTTTAGTGCTTTAACAGTATAAAAAAGTGACTACTGCATATGCACATATTAAAGAGTACAGTTTGTAGCACTTGACTAGTACATTTTAATCACTGATAAGTATATTAGGACATGTAGCTCTTCTTCATATTTTACAATATTTAGCATAACATATACCCATTTAATTTTGATTGATTCCTAAATAGTGCCAAAAGTGAGTGATTGAATTTCATTTTCAAGAAAAACTGCTCTTGAATTCCATTTTCAAGTCCTCCCATTTCATTAATATTATTTTTGCGAGAAAATAATTATTGAAGGTGAACTTCGATAACTCGAAAATGCGTCATCGAACCTCACCCATGTAAGATAGAGGCATGTGAAAACTTAGGGGAGGGGGGAGTGATTACTAAACATCTGAAAAAGTACAGATGTAAATTTGTACTTCATAGACTGTTATTTTTTAAGAAGTAAAAATAAAACCTTAAAAAGAAATTTATGTTATGCTTGGAATTCGAATTTATCAGAGAAAAGAGAATTAAAATGAGATATTTTAAATCCTTACTTCTTTTTTTTTTTTTGTGTTCTTTTACCATTTAATTTATCTAATAATCAAACATACAATGTGATTTTATATCCTCTTCTATTTATTTTTCCTCAATAAATTTTTAATTCGAACACAATTTTAGGGTCTGATCAATAATGTCAGCCAAACATTTCTTTCTTGTGGTGCTGGGCCAAATCGGGAATAGGGAATCCAGTAGGAGAGGTGAGGACTTATGCAGGTCGCGAGCGGGGGAGTGTTTGGGAGCCTATTGGATTCTGAACAAGGTCTTTCACATATTGCCCTGTTTGGGTATAACTTTTGCCTCTTGAGATATACACCCGCTTCAATAAAAGTTCATAAAAGAAAACTACATCAATCAAAAAAAAATAAAATATAGAGGGCCTCCAAAGTCAAAAACTCATTAAAAGTTGCATCCAAACAAAGAGAGATTTGTGTAATAACAAAATGAGGTTTTGACTAGTTATGAAAAGCTACTGTGATTGTTTCAATTGCGTGTCTAACTGTGTATTGGAACTTTGAAACCCCCGTTAGAAAAAAAACAGAAAGGAAGTGTCAACTTTGACGCAGTCATCCAATACTTTTAAGACGACATAATCTACCATCAAATGACCATTTTTTTTTTTCTTTTCTATCGTCCAAGAAAAGTTTTACGATTGCGGGTCTCAATATACACCCCATCACAGAGAATTAATCGATCTTTGTGCGGGCGATCTATGACTACGATAATAAGTGACATAGGATAGAAATTCGAAAACAGATGTAGACTGAGGCCGTGAATAACATGATATATATATATATATACATATATTGTAGTTGGGATTCAACTCTCAAGATATTCCCTTCTAGATTGATGGCGGTAGATGGCCAAAAGTTGCCCAAACTGCTATTGTAACATGTTTTTTACTTTTTAATGTTATGATTTTAGAGAGTCTCCAGACTTTTGAATGACTTCTCTTGAACTCATGTAATATTGATCATACAAATTAGTTAAAATTTTATGTATTATATAAATTATTTGTAGTCACATTTTCTATTCTTTTTAATAATTGGGTTAATTTTACTTCGCACCTTTACACTTTACTTTCAGTCTCATTTTAGTCCTTTTATTTTAAAATGTAACAGTCAATTTTTTGGAGTTTTGGTCAAGTGCCACTTTGATCCTTCCGCTAGCTACCATTATATTACTTAACGGAAAATGGTCATATGAGCCTCATATGTAAAAATTTTAGGGGCAATATAGAAATTTTGCACATTATGTTTGAAAATGAGAAAAATGATTGAAAAATAAGATTGTATATATCATCTTTAAGATTAATTATTAACACACCCTCTGAATTATGAATTAGTATATAATTGATCAATGTGAATCAGTATAATCATAAAAAAATGTACAATTAATAAGACAAAAATTAAATTTTAAAAAATAACTAATTTCACTAAAAAAAATAACTACACTCCCTTTTAAGTTATTTTTTTAAAAATTTAATTTTTGTCTTACTAATTATACTTTGTTTTTAGGATTATACTGATTCATACTGATTAATTATATACTTATTGTTATCAGTATATAATTAATTATTAGCACATCCTTTAAATTATGAATCAATATATAATTAATCAGTGTAAATCAGTATAATCTTAAAAATAAAGTATAATTAGTAAGACAAAAATTAGATTTTTTTTAAAAAAAAACTTAAATGGGTGTGTTTGTTATTTTTTTAGTGAAATTAGTTATTTTTTTAAAATCTAATTTTTATCTTACTAATTATACTTTATTTTTAGAATTATACTGATTCACACTAATTAATTATATATTGATTTATAATTTAAAGGGTGTGTTAATAATTGATCCTAAAAATAATATATACAATCTTATTTCTTAATTATTTTTCTCATTCTCAAACACAATGTGTGAAATTCCTATATTGTCCTTAAAATTTTTACATGTAAGGTCCATATGACCATTTTCCGTTAAGTAATATAACGGTAGCTAATGGAAGGACTAAAGTGGCACTTGACTAAAACTCTAAGGGATGAACTGTTATATTTTAAAGTGGAGGGACTAAAGTGAGATTGATGGTAAAGTACAGGAGTGCAAAGTGAAATTAACCCTTAATATTTTGCTAAGGATTTAATTTTGATCAATGGATAGTTTATTTATATAAGGAATGCAATCAAATATGACACATCATCGTATACAAAATATAGAATGAAATACTCATAATGTGTCACATTTTGGTATCCGTTCCTGTAACTAAAAATTTACACTAGGAGTACATCGATATTAGACATTAATCACATCCTCTCCCCTGAAGATTACTAGCTTGTCTCTGTATTAGTTTTGGATATCGCCATAGAGTTTGTGTCCAAATGCCTCTACCATAGAGTTTGCCCCTACTAGTTTTTGCATCCCTATATTTTGGAGTCTGTTTCACTCTGGTTCCTCCAATTTTTATTGTAACGCATTAAATCCTATAGCTTTAAATTGGTTTAGATTAGGTTTAGTTGTCAAATTTTAAGTAGAAATTTATACAGAAAAATACATGTGAAAGCTCTACGTTGGTTTCAAGTGATATTCATATAAGCTCATCATTGTAAAAAAAAAAAAAACTTATTTCCAAAACTGCTATCTAAAATAGCTAGTTAAAACATACGTAAACGTTTCATTCTTTATTTTAACTAGCCTTTTTTAAAAAAATGCTCTAACTATACTATCTATATTAACTAGCACTTCATGAATTATTCATTTTTTAACATTCATCCTAATAAAAAAACAAATAAAAGAAGCGAGAGAGTGAGAGAGATTTGTAAATTAAAATTTAAAGAGTCACTTTTGGCTCTCTATATTTAATAGCCAAATGAGACTCTCGAAAATAGAAAACTAGTTAAAGGGCTATTTTTTATATTTGACTATCTAAACTACTTAAGAGAGTCCTTGAAAATACTCTTACATGTGTTTTTTTATCCAAATTTGTAACAGATTGGGGAGTGACAGTTGGACCAAATTGAGAGAGTGTGGATCGAATGTCATAATTGCAACTATCGGGATTTAAAGTAAACTTTTGTCCAGTGGAAAATTATATTTATCCCCCCTTTTTTTAGTTAAATCACTTTACTTTTGCACAAATTAAAAACCGAATTAAAGTCATGGTCATTGCAGTTCATGAACTTCAGACTCTAGCAGCCAAATCCATTTTCGGACTAGACAATTACAATGCCTAAAAAAAAAAGAAGCAATAATCATCAATTCAGATGTTTGGGTTGCCAAAACAAAACTAGTTCAAAATTTAATAATTTAGGAATTTGAAAAGCTTTTTCTAAGTGGTGCACTTCATGGAAATAAGTTAAAATTGCATGATCCTCTTTCAGGTATTGTCATACAACAAAAACATTTATACATAATTTATATATAGAATAATGTGATTGAGTACGAGCCTTTCACTTTAAAACAAAATACTCATCATATAACTTTTAATTATAAAAAAACTATTACCACATCATTTTAATAGATATTTTTGCACAAATTTTCTGAAATAATAGAATTTTGGCACTATCTAGAATAGTTGCTACAACATTCACGCCCACAGCTTCTGCACAGCTAACCTCCTTCCATGTTGCTGCTGTGTGAAAGATCATAACGTATGGAGTGGGGTGAAGAACAAGAAGATAAAAGAAGAGATAACCATGAGACATTGTCTGCTTTTTAGTCTACAAATTGTGGAATTTATTCCCAAAAGCAAAAACAAGATAAGTAACCTTGCTAAAGATAGTGGATGATGCTTGTTGGAAGGATCCACAAGGATTTTGTTGCGTCTCTAATAGTGTCAAAGAGGGCTTTTCTTCTTGCAGGAGTCATGACACTTTCTAAAAGATTACATATAAATTTTTAAAAGACTCATTATGCTATTTTTTAATTAAAGTGCATCATATTATTTTAATCACACTAACCACTCAAACTAATATGATTCAATCTTTATAGGAAAAAAAAAAAAGAAAGAAATTAACGACGCGTATAATTTTGTTTTTTAGAACGCGTTTGCCTTACTAGGGGAATAGAATCCTAAGATGCTCAATGACAGTAAAATTAAAAGGATAATACTATATAAATAAAAAATTTATTAAAAAAAATCAGAATGATATACATGAATGGGAATCATTTACTTTACACCGAAATACCTATTGTGATATATCTTAATTACAAAAATGACACTGACACATCATTCTAATAAATTTTTTTGTATAAATTTACCGAAAGAATAGTGTCTTTTAAGTGAGAATAATGCAGAGTAGTGATTGTTATTCAAATTTATTTCACCTTAAAAAAACCAAATAGAAATACTTAAAATCAAGACATGATCTCAAATCAAGACATAAATTCAGCTGCCACAAACCGCCCTTAATTGGCACCCACACTTACGTGACCACCAACACATCCACGAGAAAAGCTCTAATAAATTATCTGTCTGATCTTCTGGGGTCAAGAATAAAGTAAAAAATTCTAACAATCCTTTAATGTTGGGCCAAAATTCTAACAATCCTTTAATGTTGGGCCATGCATGTAGATGTGTGAATTCTCTGGAAATTTCAATCTCCCCCAAAGCTTGGAACTCTCCCCCACCTCACCCCCACCACCCACCTCCTTTGTCATGTATTATTGAGAGAGAGAGAGAGAGAGAGAGAGAGAGTACCCAGTAACCACCTCCCCCAAAATCAGACGAGACCTGGCCATACCAACCTATCCAATTCCATGCAATCCCCTTATTATAGACCCATCAATTTCTCACACATTACCACAAAATCATAAAAGGCAGTGTTTTTGGACCGTTACCACATATGCCCTTCCCTGGTATTCATCTCCTCCACGCCATAGTCCATACCCGCTCAATTACTGCCCCTTTCTTGTAAAGTTCCTCCTCAGATAAAACTTTACCCCCTTCCTTATGGTGTCTGTCATGTGAATGGGTCGTGAGTTACTTCGTAGTTTTAATGCAGCCCCGCAAACGAACAAAGAAAAGGTGGTTGAGAGAGAGACACAGAGAGAGAGGTATATATATATCAACAAATGCCACTGCCCAATAAATATTAATGATCAAGAATACGCTTTGTTTTTTTTTTTTTGCTTTTATTTGAAAAGATAGTAATGTAAAAGAATTTTGTTTTTAAAAATTAACAGTATTCTATTAGACTAATCGTTATTATTTCATCAGTTTTCAGTAGTAACAAAATTAAAAAATAAAAATGCTTTCCATTGAATGCTTTTAAAAAGTGCTCTAAATTGAAGTGAAAAATAATAATCAAAATGATTGAATGAAATTCCGTTTGCTTATGAAATTTTGGAATTTATTCAATTATGCTCTTCATTTTAAGCCAACCAAACTATACCATGTCTAGCAAATTGACAGGGCTCAATAGACCTCTCGACATCGTACACTATAAGGGGAAAGCAATGAAGATAGGAAGAATAAGATCTGGTCAAGATTTTCTCTTTTTTTTTTTTTTTAATTTTTGTCAAGAATGTGGCTAAACATAAATCGTTTGAATGCTTGGACTTCCACCATGTTTTTATTTTTTCTTTTAACACAACCAAAGATAAAACCGAGTTGTTTTTCAAAAATATGCCATTAATCAAATGCTTGGATACAAAAAATAAATAACATGAATTAAATTGATAGGGCACAATATTCCCCTGGCTAGGTCTAACTAGCCTATGGCCACAGGATTTTGTATCATGGAAAGATGCTTAATTAGGCTGACAATGGTTTGAGACTTTATGCTTACAAGGGTATTTATTCAAAGGATTGATCTGCATGCTTTGAAATTAGGAAACAAAAAAAACTTTTTCTTTGAAGTCGTATTACTTGGAATTTATCCAAGTAAACCATTAGACCCAAGTTTAGAAACTAGAGTTAACAATAAAAGAGTAGGAGGAATTGTGACACACGGAACCTATGACATAATTTTCTATTCTCGTGTTCTTGAAAGCCCCAAGATCAAACACGCCTTTTGCATTAAGATAGACCAAGAATAACCTAGAAAGGGTAATTTATTATATATTTTAAATGAAACATTACGTTAATTTTTTATTAACATTTTTCTTTTATTATTTAAATTAATTATTACTTTTTCTATATATTTTTTCCGGGCGTAATCATGGACTGATGGTGGTCCAAGACTCTAAAGTCTTCATAACTCTCTGTATCATCCATAACAAGAATCCAAAGCCTCGCTGACCTCGGAACCGGTACTTTTGATGAGTGTGGGGACGCTTAAACCTCGGACAGTTTGCTGTCCGAGTCATACGACGTGGCGCCACATTAGGAATTTGCGGTGACCGAACGATAAGCGCCTGACGTGGACAATGATGCGATTAAAAAGGTTAATCGATTTCAGATAACATTAAAATAACATAAACACTTAGGGCCCGTTTGGTGTATTTTTAAATTTTTTTTATTTTTTTATTTAAAAGTAGAAAGTGAAAAAAAATTATTTTTTTATTTTTATAAGTTAAAGATAAGTAAAAAAAAAAAAAATTTTGACTTTTTTACTTATAAACTAAAAAAAAACCTAACCAAACAAGTCCTTATTAACCATTGACACTAAAAAGGAGAAAAAATTTACTACTCCTATTGTACAATGTTATCTTGTTGATGTGTTATAAAAAGTTAATATGTAGCCATAAATCAGGTTAGATTCTAATTATCATTACATCATTTTATTTTAAGATAAAATTTTACTTTAACCATAAGACTCTTATACTATATTTGAAATCAAAATTCATCAAGGAAAGAGAAAATAAAGAGAAAAATATAATAAAATGAGATATTTTAAATTCTTATTTTTTCTCTATTTATGTTATTTTATTTTTTATTTTTTTTAATAACTAAATACGCGATGTTACTTCATATTTTCTTTCTTGTTTTTTATCAAATCATTGATTCAAATACAGCCTTAATAACTTTCTAATTTATTGACTCATTGTATTAAGTCAACATAATGCCTGATATAACGATTCTAACCAATATGTACACCACTAAAATGATTTGCAGCCCTCAATTTAAGGTGCGAAAACAAGGTGGAGAAATGCTTCAGTACTTTTAGAGCGTGTCTTTACTGCTCTTTTCACATAGAGTGAATCGATGATCATCGGTTGGGTATTATGTGGAGTCGATCATTATGTGAAAAATGTAGTAAGAACGACGTTACAGCATTGAATACTGTTTGGTATTCGAGTATGGACTGGCCAAAGTATACATACTTACGTGCGGTGGCATCCACTACCGTATTATGCACCTAAACCTTTCCAGCTACTAATCAAGTACTCAATAGACTCATAGCCTCGAATCCCATAAAACACAGAAGTAACCCTGCTAATTACTCTTTAAAAAGTAACCATGATCATGAAGCTAAGACTAGCCCCACTTCACAGGCCAGAGCCCTTTTTCTGTGGCGACTTGATGCAGAGATACTTTCCCAACCACCAAAGCATTTTTTGCGTTCCCAATACACATCATTCACCACAACACTAATACTAAATCAACCCCCGCTAAATTCACTAATTACTTGTGTACAGTTAGTCAAACATTACAGCCAGATAAAGCTCACGAGAACATCGACGTCCTTTCCGGAAGCGAACAATGCATTTTAAATTCCGAATTTCTATCCTCTTTTCTAAATTTTAATATAAAAAATATTATTCTTTTAACAAATTTATAAAAAAAAATTTAATCAGAATAATGTGTCAATAATATTTTTATAAATAAAAATTATATAAATATTTTATTTTTAAGTAAATAGTATTTATTTAAACACATTATTTTTTAATAAATTTTGTATAATTTTTTTTTTATATCATTATCCGTTTTACATACGAGAAAGAGAGAGAGAGAGAGTGAGTGTACAGTGTTATGCGTGGACCTGCGTGTTCGCTTGCAATTGTTTTGGAATTTTCCGATCACCTTCCGAAGCCGGACAATGGAGATAGGATTGTAACCATGGTTAGTCCAAACTCGAGTTAAGCAGTGGGTAAAGGGGGCCCACTTGAAGCCTTTAAATAGCTCCTTCGGGCGCTTCATTTTCTCTCATCACCTTCTCTTCGCTTTCTCCACATATCTGTTGTTTGATGGTCGAATCCTTCATCTTGCCCTTCAGTTTTCATTAGTTTTCGTTATTCATTCTTCTTCATTTACGTTTCTAGCTCAGAGTTTCTGGTGCGCTCTCTCTCTCTCTCTCTCTCTCTCTCTCTCTCTCTCTCTCTCTCAACATCACTATTTCTCTGTCCAAAATTCTGTCTGATCAGCTTTCAAGAATCTCTAGCTTCTATGAAAATTGGTTCATACAATGAATAAACGCGCTATTTTCATTTGCAATTACGTGATAAAGCTCCTATAAAATTAGAAAAGACTGATTGTTATTATTGTTTGTGCGTGTGGGTGTTTTTGTATATATGGGAATATGTAATTTTGATGACGAGTATATCAAATATTGCAGAGAAGAAATGGCAGCGAACGGGAACGGAGAAATGAAGTTTGCAAACGGGAACGGAGTGTCCGCAGGCACAGGACGGAACGGACTGGCGAAGATCGAGACGCAGAAGAAGCCAAACGGGATATGTCACGACGATAGTGCGCCTCCCGTGAAGGCTCAGACGATCGATGAGCTTCACTCGCTTCAGAAGAAGAAATCTGCGCCCACCACCCCCATTAAAGGGACTCAAGGTGCTTTTGCTACCATGTCCGAAGAAGAACGCCAGAAGCAGCAGCTCCAATCCATCAGGTATACATATATATATATATATTTATATATATAATTACCCAAAAAAAAAAAAAAAAACCCATCGGATCATGATACAGTACACAAATAAAGACATGCAAATGCTGAAAAGAGCTGTACAGTTAAGAGGGATTGGGATTTGGGACCCACGTTCCATATTGAGGATTCGATGATGATCAGACGGTGGAAGATGTGATCTTGGTGGACTTTTTTGTCATGAGCTAGTGCTTTCCTTTAGGTCCGCCATTTATAACCGGTGTCGGCCAACCCAAGCAGCACGGCTTGAGTTTTGGTGCTGGGAGATAGTGTACATACCAAAATTTTTATTATTTTTACTTTATTTAAAAAAAAATTAGGATCTACTATATATTTTAGGCATTTTATAGAATTTGTCTAGATGTATTATTATTTTTTAATTATTTCTTAAAAACATTTTTAAAAATATTATAATCGTCAAATTTTTTTTGTATAGAAATTAGTGGGCTTAAATTGTTAAATAGTATTTCTTTTTTTAACATGTGATTTTCACAATGACCCTTGTTAAGTGATAGTTTCAAAGACGCTGATATTGCATGACTGAGTAGATTATGACTATAGTAAAGCCTTATCCAGGAGCAGGGATGCCATTTTTTGAAGCGCCTACGGTAAATTACGGCACAAAACAAAAATTCCCACATAAATCCTGTCCACAAAAGATGGATTTGTGTAGCTTTCTAATTTTTCTATTGGTTCCTTTGAATTGATTTTAAAGACAACAAATTTTCCTTAAAGATTGTCGCAAAAATAAGGGTCACAAATAACACTTTTAATTTTTATACACGCATAACTTTGTTACACAAGTAACATTAAAATGCGATACTTATAAATATATATTTTTTTAATGTTGTAGTTAAATATATCGTATATTAAACTCAGACAAAATAAATAATCTATCTTGTTTTTGCCTTGTGATGAATACTTCTTTGTTATTATCTATTTTAGCAACTTGTGTTCATTTATGCAAAAAAAGGGAAAATTAGGATGATTTTAATCAACTCGTAAGAATTTATTTTCTTCTCTTTTGTATATATATATATATATATATTCGCTAGTACTAACTGATTGGTTTCTTTCTTTTCGATCAGCGCCTCTTTGGCATCACTGACGAGAGAAACAGGGCCCAAAGTGGTGAGAGGAGACCCAGCAAGACAGTCTGAGGCCCCAAAGATCTCGCACGTGTCGCACCACCACCACCACCACTTCACTCCTACCATAAGCGTTAGTGACAGCTCTTTGAAGTTTACCCACGTTCTCTATAATCTCTCACCAGCAGGTAAACATTTTGAAAATCGATTTGTTTTTTTTTTAACCAGAGTTCATTTGATATTTTCAGAAATTTGAACAAATAGCATTTATATGAATAATGGAACTAAGTAATACCAAAAGCCTACTTATGCTAATAAGTGGTTTGGTTGGTGTGTGCAGAGCTATACGAGCAGGCCGTAAAGTACGAGAAAGGATCGTTCATTACGTCGAGCGGCGCATTGGCGACCCTTTCAGGAGCCAAGACAGGGCGGTCTCCCAAGGACAAACGCGTCGTCAGGGACAACACCACCGAGAATGAGCTTTGGTGGGGCAAGTATGTTTTACTTTCTCGATCTCGTCGCGATTAACTCCCTAGCAGTAGTAACCCAGCTTTTTCCACCATGAATATCAGATGTTGGACTGGACTGTTTTTAGTCGGGCGGAGCCACAGGCTCAGAGGGTCACTTGTCCCTTCCTTCAATTTTTTAAAAATTTAAATTTTGCCTTACAACTTTTCAAATTATATTCAATTTGTCCTATTTGAAAATTTATAAATGCTCTCTACGTTTTTTAAGATCTTACTTTGAGTTATAATTTTAAAAAAAAATTTTAATTTATTTTATCTAAAAATTAATAAATATTTATTTTTAAATACTTAATTTATTTCAAAAATTCTTATATATTATATAGTTATATGGAAGTCAAGTATTTTATTTTTTATTATAAAAAATTATTTTTATAAAAAAATAATAAAAAACTCTATTAGAATGGTGTAGGTGTAGTTATTTCAAAATTATAAGTCAAAACAGCTAGTGTTTTGATCTGAAATAAAATGACAACAAATAATCATATTATTTGATGAAAAATTGGTACAAAAATTCTAGTTATGTAATATTATTTTCAAAAAAAAATTCTAGATTGTAGATAACTATTGTCTCCTCTAAAAGAACTTTCTAATTCCACCACTGTTTTTAGTCCTTCTCTTTTACGATGCTGTGAATGTTTTGTAGGGGTTCACCAAACATCGAAATGGACGAGCAAACGTTCCTGGTGAACAGAGAGAGAGCTGTTGATTACTTGAATTCTTTGGACAAGGTAACCTGGTAACTCGTTGCATGTGTTTTGGTGTCATTTTTATATACAATTTTTGCTTAATTCACAACCCCTCTATCAGATGAATTGACGGGAGAGAGAGAGTAAAATGAAATCAAATAAGAAAATAACTTTGGACCCATTACAAGAGATGAAAAAACTACTACTCATTTTATTTTATTCCTCACCGAGTTGCAAACCACACACGAAGCATCCTGACCATCCGGCGTGCTAGCAGTGCTCAGATTGCATAGGGTGAGAGAGGTGGGTAAGCACAAGCGTTCGGTTCCTCTACCGACTCGTGCGTGTGCTCGACACGCGTCAAGATAATATCACGAATTCCAAGACAAAAAAAAAAGTATTGGAGAAATTATTCAATGCTCAGCAGCACCGAATAATTTTTCATCGGGATGGGTTGTGATATCTGTCAAAAAGAAGATCCGTGCATGTGACTGATGATGATGGTATCTTTCTTGTCTTCTTCTGAGCCCTTTGGGAGGTGCAATTTTGTCCTCTTCCGAGTGAATTTAATTTGTCCGCGTATTGAAGAAGTTGCTAAAGTGCGCACTGGGTTAGATCCTAAAAAGTATTATTTTTAGTTTTAAAAAAAATTATAACAAATATTAACATGTGTTCTTAAAAATATTTTAGGCCTATTTTTATCATATAAAAATTTGTCATCCTTCAATTAATAATATTACTTACATATCATATTAATAGCCCTCATCTTAGCCCTGGTTGCAACCACAAGTCATTTTTTTCTCTCATCTCTTACAGTAAGTTCTCTTTTGTAAGTGTGTCTTAGTAGTAGACATTTGTTGAGTAGCTTACATTAAAAATAATTTTCATCAAGAGTCTAATATTACATAAGTGACCTGTCTATAGTGGAGTATAGATGACATGTTTTGCATTTTTTTTCATCCCTATACCTAAGCACGCCCATTTTTTCGTAGGCGCCTGTAACGGGCCTATCAAGGTTGGGGTGATTCATTTACCCCGTCGGTTCTCGATATATATACTACACAAACCAACGAAGTATAGGCTTCTCTGCATTAGAAATATGATGTAATGTGTATGATCCACTCGTTCTACTTCAGGATGCTAGAAGATGTATAAAGTTTAAATGTTAACCAACTTACAAAAAAGGAAGAGAAAAAAAACAAAGAAGTAGGAATTCTTCCTCCCCTGTTTAAGTGCACTAAGCGCATAGAATATGAATAGTGACTGAAAATATATAATTTGTATCTATGATTTTCAGGTTTTCGTCAACGATCAATTTCTGAACTGGGACCCAGAGAACAGAATCAAAGTCCGGATCGTCTCTGCTAGAGCTTACCATTCCTTGTTTATGCATAACATGTAAGTAACAGAGACAATGTCATAAAAATTAACATGTAAATGCAGTTTTTGCTTTCCTGTTGAGCTGCCAGGTCTAATGCCCTGCCAGATAAGTCTCTTCTTCGTTTAACGACTCCGCCTAATACAAATTCTCCTACCCATCTATCTATCTATCATTCAGTGTTACAATAATTTCTTCACGTATATATATATGTATGTATAAATCCAGTACTGGAGGAAAGTTATAATAGTGTGTGTAGAAAATTGGATAACTGGGTGGGTGGCACAGGTGTATCCGACCTACACCTGAAGAGCTGGAGAATTTCGGTACTCCGGACTTCACCATATACAATGCTGGACAGTTTCCGTGTAATCGTTACACCCACTACATGACATCCTCTACTAGCATAGATTTAAACCTTGCTAGGAGGGAAATGGTCATCCTCGGCACCCAATACGCCGGGGAAATGAAGAAAGGTCTCTTCAGTGTAATGCACTTTCTCATGCCCATGCGTCAGATCCTCTCCCTTCATTCTGGCTGCAATATGGGCAAAAATGGAGATGTCGCCCTCTTCTTTGGACTCTCAGGTAAGTGGATGGAGATGCAGAGCCATCCATCCCCTTCTGCCCCAATCTGATATGTGCCTTCTAACTCAAACTCTCCGTGGCGTATATTTGCTATTAGATTGAATGAGATAGATGACTGTTTTTGCTTTGTTTAACTTCTGTTTCCGTTGTTTTTTACGGGTTTTGTTTTTGTTTTCGTTTTCTTCTAGGTACTGGAAAGACAACTCTGTCTACTGACCATAATAGATACTTAATTGGAGATGATGAACACTGCTGGAGTGAAAGTGGTGTGTCCAACATAGAAGGCGGTTGCTATGCGAAGTGTATTGATCTGTCGAAGGAGAAAGAGCCTGATATCTGGAATGCTATCAAGTTTGGGGCTGGTAATGTCTTGTTAGTCTGTTATGGCTTTCGTTCTTGATTAATTCTTGTCGTGGGTTTCAATTATGTTTCATTGGCAGTGTTGGAAAATGTGGTGTTTGATGAGCACACCCGAGAGGTGGATTACACGGACAAATCCGTGACAGGTAATTAGTAATGCATCACTCGTTTCGTGTTATAATGTTTCAGCATTATCTTCGACTTGTTAATGCTCAATCGCTGATTCAAATGGGATTTTTTTTTTTTCTTGGTATCACAGAGAACACTCGTGCGGCCTACCCGATTGAGTACATTCCCAATGCGAAGATACCATGTGTCGGTCCACACCCAAAGAATGTCATCCTCCTGGCCTGTGATGCATTTGGGGTTCTTCCGCCTGTGAGCAAGCTGAGCCTGGCACAGACCATGTACCATTTCATCAGTGGCTACACTGCTCTGGTTTGTAAACTCATTCATCAAAATTACTTTCTTTCATTTGAGAGAATCAGTCCAGTGTAATATAGCAATTTGGTGACTGTCGTTTGATGGTAAATTCAGGTGGCTGGGACCGAAGATGGAATAAAGGAGCCACAGGCAACATTCTCAGCCTGCTTCGGCGCAGCATTTATCATGTTGCATCCCACCAAGTATGCAGCCATGCTAGCTGCAAAGATGCAGAAACACGGCGCAACAGGATGGCTAGTCAACACTGGATGGTCAAGTGGAAGGTGTGGACATATATACGATGCCATGAGTATTATAACTATGATGCCTATAGGAAAACATGTTAATAGAGAATGAATTGCTTTGCAGCTATGGTTCAGGAAGTCGAATCAAGTTAGCATATACACGGAAAATCATTGATGCCATACACTCCGGTAGCCTTCTGAAGGCGAATTATAGGAAAACTGAGGTGTTTGGACTCGAGATCCCAACCAAGGTCGAGGGCGTGCCTTCCCAGATCCTGGAGCCAATGAACACTGTCAGTAGGCTTTTCCCTTGACTATCTCTTTCCTTATTGCCATGTTTTTTACACAAGTTCATCTTTCTATAATACTTGTTTGCAAATGTTGCAGTGGTCAGATAAGAAGGCTTACAAGGAGACACTGTTGAAGCTGGCTGGGCTGTTCAAGAAGAACTTTGAGGTGTTTGTGAACCACAAGATTGGCAAGGATGACAAGCTGACTGAGGAAATCCTTGCTGCTGGTCCTGTGTTCTGAGCTCTGGCACGGAAGGGAAAAGAAGACAAAACTCTCTGTAGGAGTTGGGAGTTAAAATGAATAGAAATAAGACATGATTAGATGCAGATGTAACCCTTGTATGGTTGAGTTGAAATGAATTGAGAAATATATGTATCTCAGTTTTCTTTCTCCTTTCCATAGTCTATCTCAATTGTTGAGTTTACAGCAGCATTCCACTCCAATCAGGCACAAGCCCAATATATTTGCGTCTTTTGCACAAATACTTTTTTTTGTTAAATACCATTTTTAATAAACTACACCAATCTCCATTTTTCACCCAGAGAGACAACTGAGTAGGTTCTCCAAAGGCTGTGAAGAAAGCTAGAGCTTTACGACAAATTTACAAATGCTGAAGAACAGATCCAAAATTTTACAGGCAAGTTAATTTAATGATAATCCGTTAAAAGCTAAAAAATTTTTAAAATAATGCTATATAATTATAATAAAAAAAAGTACAAAAAAGTTGTAAATAGAATAATGTGGATGTATGAAACTTTTGATTTAAAAATAAAGTACTCACTAAGATGAACTTAAGTATCACACAATTAAATCACTCCAATGAAGTTTAGAATAGAAATTCAAACTTTTGTAAAGGGTATTTTTGTCAATTCACTCAAAATTGCAGGCCACTTGTAGCATAAAGAAGTTTATTGGATTGGTGCTACTGATTACATGCCCACCACTTAGCCAGAGACTTGGCAATTTGAGTAGCACAACACTTAAAATGGACATTACCCACATTATTAATTCCAGTCGAAGGTGCTGGGAGAGCTAAGACTGCATACAGAACCAATCTTCGCATTTTCATGCTCATTAGTCCTAGCTTTTACTGTTAAACCAAAAAAAAACCTAGAAACTATTCAAACATTTTGTTCCCCCATTACACTTAATTTTTTTTAAAAAATCTTGGCAGAAAAAAACCTGCAATGCTCATGGAATTAGTCTCCAAGCTTGATGCATGATTTCATCATTTATAAAAGGACGCAAGGACCACATCAGGCTGTAGCTCTCCAGTTCTCCTGACGATGACTTGAGATTGAGTGAAGAAATTATCCTTTCCTACAACAAAGCGATGGTGTTGCTCAGTTATACCACCCAAAAAATGTCAATCAAAGGAGAACTTTAGCCTTATCATAGAATGTACACATTTTTTTCCAGATTCAGATCATTATACAAAAACGAGACACATTAATAAATTTTTCCGTATAAGCATATCATACAACATGAGGGAGTTTAGTACCTGCATAATGTAGTCCTGCTTCACCATACTATATATAATAGCCATCATGGCAGCGTAATCAGCAACTTTAGGTTTCTGAAGTCCAGAAGATAACATTTCCTCCTAAAGAAGAAAGAATTGTAATGTTACAATTCGAATTGGAAACCAAAATCAAACAAGAGTTTCAAATACCTCAACAGGTCGTGTTTCTGAGTAGAAATTATAGCACACGGTTAAAAGTTAATAATTTGGCCAATTTCAAGCTAGGCAACCTTTTCTTTTCTTTTCTTTTTTCCCAAAAATTACTGAAACCCACATATTTAGGCATGAAATGTAGTGAAAATTGAAGAATCAATCCACATGATTAAATCTTCAAAAATTGTGAACAAGTGGAAACAAAAATCAGCTAGAAATTTGCAAATAGAAAACCATGCACAAGACCAAGTTTCTTCTAGGAAAGGTGGTGGGAACTTCCCAACCACCAAAGTCCAGACAGCACAGGGACTCACCTCTAGAATAATACCAGCACTCCAATTAAAAAATCTGACGTCATGAAACAGTTTATAATTTGCCTTTTTTTTTTGGTTCTAAATTCATCGACCAAGCATGACGGATTGGAAGCCTTTAATACCTGTTGGCTACAACATTAAAATATATATATATATATTGACAAAAAAATTGGGATGACCATTACCTTCCGGCCCAATTGACACTCTTGAAATTTGAACAAAAATGAGACATATCCAACTGAAATAACTGACATAAGTCATGCTGCTCAAGCATTGAGCAGAATGATATTCATAAGCATCAAAGAAGGAAACACCAGCAATATCTGCCCAAGCCAGGTAGGCCATTAATCAGCAGTCAGTCCATTGTCAATATACAAAAAAAATAATCACTCATCCAAAATTCATTCATGATTCATCCGAAATCAGCTTAAAAATCATAAAAGCATATTTGATGCTTGTGGACCATAAATCAAATATATCACAAGGCATATTGCAGCAATGAACATTCTAGAGATATATCCACCTCAGAACAAATTCTTCTCTGTTAAAAACATCTGAATCAACAACCCCAACCAAATCCCACACTCATATATCTGATCTCCCAGAAAGTGTGGACAATATTCGATGATGCAGAATACAGTGTCCAATTTCAGGAAAGGATAGATCATTTCCAACAACCTTAACCAATGTAGGTGTGTAATTTACACTAACAAAATCATATACCTTGTTTATCTATTTCATACTGTCATAAAGAATGAATGGCAACTTCTAATGAAGAAAAGATCAGACTTGGTGTAACAATCCTAACCCTACATTTCCTTCCCCCCTGCGGCCCCCTTTCTTCTCCCCCTGGAATTTTAATGGCAAACAAGCAAGAAGCGACTAAAGGAATGGTTCCAGAAATTAACTGGAATAAGTAAATAGAAAAAATATATATATGCACCTGGACTAAAAGATATAAATAATACACTACCTTATCATAGGTAGTTGCTTCAGGATCAAACTCAGCTAGTGTAACTTTGTCCTGCAAATGCAATTGGCTTTCATTTACAGTTCGCATTGCACCTGTTGCTTCCTTGATAAGGCCTTCAAGTTCATCCACTATGCATTTGGCTACAATAATGTGATCACTTAAATAACCAACTTCAAGCCTGAGGATGATATGGTTGCATAAATTGCAGAAGAAGTATTTTACAAAAAAAGTTCAAAAAGACATAAATATAACCAGGAAAATTGCATTATAATTCATGAACATAAACAGAACATCTGCATCATAGCCCCATGCCAAACATGTACATCTGAGGCTAATATTGCAAAAATTAACAAAACGAGGCTCATATTACAATGTGGCAGCTCTCACCACTAACTTGCTGGATAGTGTGATTTTACAAACATCATATAAGGTCCTATCCATGAACTCCACATCAGGCAAGCTTCTTACTTGCCTAAGTGATCTGCTATCTGGATTGCACGATCCAAACTGTTGTAGCAGATTTCAATTTGAAAAATGTTAAAAACGATGACACAAACAACTCATCTCTACCCTACAATTTATATTTTTTCACGGCTACACAAAAGTGGCGGGAAAAAACCATGAACAGCATATAAAGTTTCATTACAAGATAATGTTTCATTAAACCTCTTCACTGGTTAAAAAGAAATCTAATCTTGGATATAAAATAGCTCGTAATAGTCAATGAATAATTTAAAAAACAAACATAACATGCCGCATTCTAGAGTAAATGGCACACCATACCATCCCTAAGAATTAAAAGAGTCTATGTTCCTAGGAACATTGCCCATAGCATTAAGAATGATACTAAACATGAGTCATACAAGACAAAGATCAAACATAACCAAGCTAATAATCTAACGTATTCTACAGTTGTCGAAGTGTGTGGGAGAGTATGTGCGAGAGCAGGAGGCGTGTGGCAGTGTGTGTGCTCAGGTGAATGTACTGGAGTGTCGATGTGGGAGAGTGTAGAATATTTAAGCTTGCAATGAGTTTGTGCATGGGAGAGTTTGGGAGTGTAAATGTCGATGAGTTTGTGTGTGAAAGAGAGTTAAGTGAGTGCAAGTGCATGTGAGAGAGAGAGAGCAAACAATGCATACCCATCGTTAGCCTAGATAATGCTTACTTTTTAATATAGGATTACTGTGGAATACTGGTCTTTGGAGCTTTCAAGCAGGAAAATATTCGTGTACGTAAATATATAATTCATATACATTGTTACCTGAGTTGTAAGATCTATGCCATTGAACAGACATTTCACATTCAATACAAGTACAACCTAATAGACATTTTCTAATAATAGATATAATGAAGAAGGCCACCAAAAGGGGGCACAACCCTGTACACATAATAAGACTACTAAAAGGGGAGGCACACATGTGTGCCCAGACCCACTATCCCCACTAACCAAACCCATGATGTGAGTGTTTTTTTAAATCACAATTGTGATAGGCTTCAGCAAACAAGCTTCACCAAGCCCAAGTGTTGGCTTGGTAATAGTATAGATAGATATAGATTATAAGACAATGAAGATGGTCCTTCAACTAACACCAGATTCCAATCTATCAGTCCTGGTAGCCTACCATTTGTGTCATTCGCACTTCTTAAATAATCAGCATATTATCATCGCCAAAATAATACTATATTTAATTACTATAGCTCAACAAAGCCTTAATCTCAACTAATCAGGATCAACTGCATGAAGTGTGTGAATTTATATCCTATTTTCCTTTTTTTTAAAAAAAACAAGAGAATAGTCTCCAAAATATTGAAGGACAATATAAAGCCCAAAACAGGGGTCCAGAGGCTTGAAGGTCAGCAACAATACAAAACCATTAGAGTTCCTAGTAGTGTAAACAGCTTATAAAGCAATAAGTAATAGCAGCTAACCCCATACACTATCAATTTTGGATCCTTCATTAAGTTAATATCATTTGATGGCACTATATATAGCAAAAACACTAATAGGATGCACACATTGCAGAAAGTGATAATGTGCAAACAAAATACCAACCCACTTTAAGAACCCTCAGCAATAAACAAAATCTAACTTTGAAAACTAATTTCAATTAGCATTTTATTGCTAAAGCAGTATAACAACAATAATTCAATAACTGAGACCAGGAACACTATTAGACATCATGAATGCCACCCAGCCAAGATGGCTGGCAATCAATTCCACAAACATGAAATTTTGATCTAACCACAATGGCACCATTGATTTACACAACTTTAGATACAAATCCACTAAGATTTATTCAGAAAACATCAAGGAAGATTGATAATAATTCAGGGGATGATTTTACCTTTAGTTAAGTGGTCACGAAGTCCAAATTGGCATGTATGCACTTCTCTATGCAAATCACCATAGTTCAAAAAAAAAAAAAAAAGAGAGCAGTAAGGCCAACAAATTTTAGATAGCACATAGCAATTTAGGAATTAAATCATTCATATATCTAAAAGCCCAATGGACTAGACCAAAGCAATAACAGCAAGAAGAGAGGAATCCAAGTTTTCCATTAGCAGCAATTGAATCCAATATTGATACACCATGAAGTGTAAACTTGCTGCTGGAACAAACCAGACAACGCGCTCAAAGTCAATAGATCCGAAAGATATCTTTCATCAGGGTCAGAATGATAGTCAGAAAATAGCATTACCATTTACCAAATTGTTTCAACATGTGGCAACTGTGATAATCATATCATTGCATCACAATAATGGTATTCAAAATGGGACAAAGAATTCAAGGTGGTGCTACATTACAAGGGGGGGCAAAACAAGCTTAGAGTGGGAAGATGGTATTGCAAGGATGCAGTGTGTGTGAAGCATCTCATATGTATTAAAGCACATTTAGATCCAAATGTTGCTTGAAAAATAATGAGCCAACATAGCTTCGCTGGAGAAGTCAAATCTTCACTGACCCTAAATTATCCAACCTAATTCAAATTAGAGAATTACACATTCACTTACACTTGCTTATATTTTGTATGCTGTCATGAGCATTTACACATCCAGCTTCAACATAGGTTAAAAGCCTCCTGGTTTGATTAGCTCTAAAGATGCGCTCAATCAACTCTGATGCCTTGTTAATTGGAGGCCGTCGAAGAAACTCTGTATGAAAATATGTGAAGAGAGTTTACTAAAGGAACAAAGAACCTCATCCAACTACAAGCAGAAAATAACTAACAGATTCCCAAAGCCACTAACCTAATCCTTGGTGAAAGCCAACAAGTAACCTACTTCCCACAGCAACCAACTCCTCAAATTTTGTGACCCTATAATGGAAGGAAGGGCAGGTGTTAGATGACATAAATAAAACAAAATTTTCCACAACATTGAAAATAAGAGCATTTCAGTTAAAAGTGCTATGACATAAATCATGATTTGATGCATAAGGGGTCTCAAGATTTGATAAGCGAAGTCAATTATTTTTTAATTGTTTCCGCTTCAATACACAGCTAGTGAAACTTAACTGACTTCAATTGTAATGAGGAAACAAGGTATACAGATTATTTAATGCCAAAATTGGGATGAACATGCATGGCATGTTTCAATGGGACATTTGCCATCACATTGCTACAGAAACCATGGCTCTTTATATTGCTTCATTTCTTCCAATAAATACTTGAAATGTTCTTCAAGTATAATTAAACTTCAAAAGTTTGTAATGTCACATAAATACTTTCACAATCCATGTGGTATGATTCTGAGTTGGGCAAGCCCATCTTACAAACGAAATGCTCTTTGCATGTACTTCACAACAATGAATTTTTAATTGTTTCTACTTATTGAAATTCCATAGGTGTATAGAGAAAGTAATCTACTAGCCAATCTGCTTGCCAACTTAGCATTGGACTTGAGATCCTCTTCAGTATTTTGCAATAAGTAGAGGCCTCCTGCTTCTGGTTACAGTTTGGTAAGGTAGGCCGGATTGGTATGCATAAAAGCCCGTTTGTGGGTGAAGGCTTTTATGTTCCCCCAAAGTGCAATCCTTTCTATCTATTAAGGAATAGGTACAAGTCTATGCCAAGCTTCTTAGGAAATAATTAATAACAATAATAATACTAACATTAATAATAGCTCTAATAACGATGCACTGCCGACAAGATTTATGTTAATTGAACTATGTGGACTGCTACAAAGGAAACTAATTGTTGAGCAAAACTCACTTTTATTAGGAGGTTAAGGATATCCTTAATGCAAGTGTTCTAGCATGCCAATATCATGAAGTTCATTACAGAGGTTCGACTATGGGGCAATTCTTTAATCTCTATGGTTTGTACATCCAAAAACTGACATTTTGTCATTTTGCTTCTTTCAATAGATTGCCAGTTTTTTTCCAGCAAGCATTTGAAGACATCAGGCAGATTGTTAGTAAACATTGCAATGTGTAATGCAAGTACGTAAAATCATAAGTTATACAAATTTGTGATCCTATGTAGTATGGATCTTAAATCTCCTAGGCCAAACATTTTTTTTTCATTTAAACAGGATTGATGGGAAAGGAAAAAAACAAGAGACCAAAAAAAAAAATTTACACCTCCAATGAATCATGTAGAAAAGTCATAAAATATATTTTCAGGGCAAGTACAACTCCTTCAATAGACCTACCACAACACACACACAACCATCTTAAATTTGAATGACAATTAACAATCAAAAGCATAGAGATGAATGTTTGAGATTAACCTTGTCATAAAATCTGAAAAGATCTGCAAAATATTCTCACTCAATTCAGGTATCAATATGTGTTCTTCACTTTCCATTCTGCACAACATTGAGAGTTAACACACTATATCAAGATTAAAACTTAGAAGTCTCAGACCAGTCCTTCTTGTAAAGCTCAAAATCACAAGGAAGAGAGGAAGAAGAAAACATTACACATATGATGGCAGTAACGTAGCCCTGACCATTCCAGAGATTTATATCAAAGTTGTGCCAACTATTTGGCTAATGAAACATAGAATACTCCATCATACATAATTCCATGTGCATATTATACTGTATATGTATGGGGAGAGAAAGAGAGAGAGTAGTGTGATGGAACTTGCTCTGATGAGAATTGGAAACACAATAACAACAGAGGAGCAACACAGGAACTGATTCCTCACATCTGATTGGTACCCAAACAATTAAAATTAAAGTTGGAAATTGCACTTTTGATTTCAGTTTCATCATAAATGAACATGGGTAGAACCACAATTTCTTGGTTTAGGCATTAAGAATTGTATTCTTTCTGAATAAAATTTCAAAGGACTGATGGTTGTGTGTGTGTTGTGGGCTTCTTTTTTTTTCAAAGGCCATATATATATATGATACTAATTACCAGAAAATAAAATAATATAAATAAACAGAAACAAAGCTGCAGCTACCATAAATCAGTAGTAGAAACACAAACAAGGGGTGGCCGATCCTTCCTCACGACCCATTATGGCCAGCCATCATTCATGCTATGCATAAAATTTACTAGTTCATATAAACGGTGGCCCTGCATAAGCTTGAGGGAGTAGTTAGCCAAAGGCCCACCCTATAAAGGAAAACAAAATACATGAAATATTTTCTCACTTTTGTTTGAATATCAAAATCGACCAAGCGGACAGACGGACATACACTCGCCCATACATACATAGGGACAAGCCCAGAATCAATCCCAAGTTCCCAACCATGAAATCAATCACACATAAAGCAATTTGAAAATAAACAGAGTGCACTTTTTTTTCCAAAAAAGAAAAACTATCAACACGAAGTCTATCCAAAGCACAAATAATTCAAAGAAAAAACATCATTAAAGTATAGAGAAGGGGGGAAACCATTAAGGCAAATGCAGAAAACTTTATTGTTAAAGCTGGATTTGTAATCACCATGGAAGCGGAAGAATTTGTAGAGCCAAATGCAAACCTCTTCAAATATGATTTATGGTACAATTCTTTACGCTTTGAGAGTAGGCAACGACTTGCTGCGATATCTTTGGGATGGATGACTATGGTGGTAGAGATGAGGGGAAGGGGCTGCGTAGGGGATGATGTGGCGATGGTTGAGAGAAGGGAAAGAGCCAGTCTGGGGGTTGGGGGAGGTGTGGCAGTGGCTGCGGTCAGAGGAGGCAACGTGGGTGGGTGCAAGAGGTGCGTCCCTGAAGTCGGAGTGGGGAGGAGGTGGGTCAGTGACGGTGGCGTGGTGGGGGCGGAGTGATGGTGGTAACGGCGACGGTGGTGAAGGTGGGATAAGGGTAGAAGGTAGTAAGCCTAGAGACCAGAGAGAACAACGGGCAAAGGAGTCGGACTGAGAAAGGAATCTCATCCGACTTGAAGGTTAATAATTCGGGACGGGTTTGGGGCGGGGACTCTTACCCATTTTCGTGGCATGGTAATTTCTCTCGTCTTTTTTAAACACATTACGAAGAAAATAAGATATAAAATTATAAAAATAAAAAAAATTATAATAATCATATTTTAAATGTATAAATGAGACATGTTCTGGTTAGAGTGAATTATCACACCTTATTTCTAAATTTACCGTCGTTTTGGTTAGTATCATCTCATATCCATCCTAATAAAGTGTGGGCAAAAATCTGATATATCAGGTTATTTGTCATTCTAATTAAGATGTTAGTTTTATTCTTGTTTTTTTCAAACCTTATTTGTTGACAGTGTTTATATATTTAAATTGCAATAGATTAGGGTCAATTTGTATGATTTTTTAGTTAAAAAAAGTAAAGTGATACTATCTATATAATTAACCCTTTGTTAACCTATTATGTTTTTTATTTTTTATGTAATAAATTTCAAATTTTTAAAATTGCCATAATAAACATTTTACATAAAAAGTTAATGTTTTGGCGAAACAGGTGTTTGTTGTTATTATTTATGAAGACCTTAAATTATTTTCATCAACGAATTGCGTATGCATGTTGCGATTTTTTTATGAATATTTGGTGAACCATGGATAAATATGTAAAATCAAAAGCTAGACATCAACAAGCATAGAAAAAAGTTATGTTCGGACTAATGGCGATGTAATTAACAATCAGCATGACTATATAATATGAAAACATTATATTTTGTAATTTAACGACGGCAATTCTTCCCGATTGTAGAATTATTTCGTAAGAGAGGTAAGCCAACATGATGGATCAATTAATCTATCGTTTAATCTTATTTTTGTATATATTTAACTTTTGTTCATTTTAATTGGCGCCACCAACCATCCAAAATGGATATTATAAATCACTTGAACAGATTTTGTGTAATAGAGAAAAATTACATATGCAATATATGTGCATAAAATTAATATTATACATGTTTATTACATTCTTAAATAAGGAAAGATAACTCCACACCTCGTAACTGAATTTTTGACTAATTAATGCCAAATTTGAAAATAAAACCAATTAAGCAACACATGCCAGTAGTTACAGAAAGCATAAAATGCTATTTGCTATTTTTACTTATTAACATGACACAAAAAGGGAAAACTTGACGCGACAAATATTGAATTACAATCCCTCTACTAATTAATATTATCAAGATAATTTATAATTATTAATTAATATAATAACTGAACAGCATTCCTTTGTGATCTTGAATAATATAAATAGGTATATATTTTGCAATATAAAAAATAAGACATGCACATGTATGTTTTAAGGCACACCTCTTTCATAAATAATATGTGTTATATCCACGGTCACTATATTTAAAGTTCTCTATTTTTCTCTCTCCCTCCTCTCCTCACTCTCCTCATGATTGAAACCCTCGATGTTGGGCTCTCTCTCTCTGAGTTCCTCATTCTTATTTTCATCTTCATTAACTTTCTCACTCTTAACTTAAAGAGTTTCTTCTCTAAACTCACGCTCTTGAAGAACAATGGTTTGATCGATGATGTTTTTATTCCTAAAGTTGCCTGGGTGCTGAGTCTCTCAACATTGCCCTGCAGCCTTGAAGTTGGAGACTCTGACTCCCTCAAGAACGATGAATCAAGCGTAGAAACCGTGTGCAGACATGCGAGTGCCATGAACTCCGATTCTCTATTCCTCCTCTCCATTGTTATAATCGTCTCCTGAGCCTGCCGGGCAGCCGGACAGCTCAAAATGCGCGAGTGGCGCAACCGGGCAGCAGAAGATTCAGCCAGATCATCCCCCTCAAGATCCGACCTCCTTCTGCTCCTCACGAGTTGATCACCCTCATCATCCTCATCTTCAGTATTACGTGTAGAGCCACAAGACGCAAATGACATACAGTTATCCAAATTCCCACGCAGAAATTCATCAAATCTCTGCTCAAATTCGTTGCGGGCATCCCTGGCACTCTCAGGCTTCTGTTGCAATTGTTGCTGAATCTGTCATCTTAACCCACTACCCTTAGCCGCCCACCACCACACTCAGTTACAAGTTAGAACACCTACAACCCACCATTGTTAAACCTGTAAACAAAGATCTTCCTAACTGTAGAAATCTGTTCATTACATACAAAAATCAGAGCCGAACGCTAATTTCAGATCAAAGCACACGAAATAGCAAAACAAACTGTAACCTGAGATTGACTGTTCGGTACATATCACCTGCTCAAAATTAGAGATTATTCAGGTCAAAATCGGATTGTACAACGATAAACAATCCCGAAAAATCAAATTTGGCATTGGATTGAAACAAATAGAGACCGAGAATATGAAAATATGATACAAAGTCTAAGTAAAGATCTATTGTGAATTATCTATCTAGGGCAAAACATAAATCAAACACGTAAATTTATATAGCTCTACGATGTTTTGAAATTTGAACCGTTGAGCAAATTGAGAAAAAGACTGGATCACGGTTCAACTGTCTGATGAACAGTTATCGAACCGCTATCAACTCATGATGTTATATATATTATTTATAATAAATAATAAATAAAAATATATGCTAAAATTTTATAAAAAAAATTACCTAAAGTGAACAAAAAAAAAAAGAGATCCATATTGTAAAAAGAAAAGGAAGCAAATAAATGCACTATCTAAAAAGTTTAAATCTGCAATGAAATTGATAATTAGCCTATTACCTAAATTCATTATATATATGTATGTATATATTAATTCACAAAAACCAACCAGTGACTACACTTTAACATTTTTAGTCATCAGTTGAAGTGTTTAAAAGATAAAAGTTGATTATGAATAACCAATCTTCTAAGGGCACATGATCATTGTCACGCTAGCCTGAGAGCATGCATAAATGGAGTTTACAACCATTAGCTACTAACAAAAACTGTAAGGAATACCAGTGATGCATTCTAATCAAATAGGAAATAAAGAAGGGAAAAAAAAAAAAAGGCAACCCAATCTATTTATATTTCTTCAATTAAGTATTTGGAAAGACAGATTTCCTGGCATTTTCCAAATCAGTTTCCAAAAAAAAATATTTGGCCTTATGATAATAGTCTTTTCTAGCTTATGATAATATTTTCCAAATCAGTTTCCAACTTATGATAATATTTCTTCAATTACATGGTCAACAGTTTCCAAATCAAATGCAATAAAAAAATATCTATTTTCCAGCTTAACTAGGAATGCAACACAGAGTGTTTGACGAGCAAAATACATGAAAATATTTTCTATTTGGTGGGTTTAATAAACTATCCAAATGACACAACTTCCAGAAGAGGGTTTTTCTTTGATTAACTCCCCCTCCCCATCATCTAACAGTTTTTCAAAACAGGAGGCAGAGACGGATTTTCTTGAACTCTCAACTATACATGTAAAGAAAAACTAGAGAGAGAGGGACAGTACAAAGTTACTGGAGGATACTTTCCGACGACGGGGCTGAGCACAGGCCGTTCGGATATAAGAGGCTCCAAGACTCCAAGCCACGAACTGTAAGCAAGGCTGCTGCGTCGAGAATCAAGCCTTCAACTTCAAGTATCTGCGTCTTGATCGTATTGCGACTTGCGAGATTCAGAGACTGAGAGAAAGCCCTAAAAATTCCCTCAATTTTATACATGTCACGACCCGCCCTAGTTTTGAAGAAACGTACCCGGTTCACAGTTTCACGGTTGAACCACTGGTCTTGTCAATTCCTGCCGGTTTTATATCCTAACTGGGTTAAAGGAGTTGACTGAACCATTTCTTAGCCCGGTCGACAGTTCAATCGATTGAACCGGCTGACCCAGCTGAGTTTCAAAACATTGACTCTATGTTCTTTGTTCCAAGTGTGAGTGAGAAACACAAAACCCTAACTTTCGGAGATATATACAGAGAAAGATAGTAGAAAAACAATACCAGAAATTTCTTCACAAGAGAGAGAGAAAAAATGATGGTAAGAATTTATAAATAACACAGAGAGAGAGAGCTTTTTCTTGTTTTCTAAAATATCTCTTGGTTTTGTTTTTCTTATTTTTGTTGTTGCAGATATTTTGGGCAGCAAAAAGGAGAGACAGAGATGATGAGAAGCACGGATCTGTTTTTTTTTTTAATCGAATAGTGCTAAGACAGCCGCGCAACTGTTTATAACATTTCTCTTTTTTATTTGACCTGACAGTAGCGCCATGTGTCATTTTCTTGCTCTTTTACTCTTGCTTTCTTTTTTTTTCGATTTTTTTACTTCACCTATTCTTATTGTTATTTTTTAAATTGCCATGTGTCAATTCCACCTTTTCTTAACAAAGCAACGAGAATATTTGGAGAGCAATAATATCACAAGTTAATTAATTCATGTCAAGTAAACATTTTAAAATTCTGATCAAATATCATATTAACTAAGGGGTAATTTAGAGAAAATAAACTCTTTAATTTTAAATAATTAAAATAAAAAAATATGTATATTTTCTAATTTCGTTAACTTATGACACCAAGCTAACAACTTTTTTGCCACGTGAAAAAAATGTTCTTTACGCACTGTATTATGAAGGACAGTTTTGTCAATTTATATAAGAATAGTCTAGCAAAAGCCAATTCTACTCTACCCATAACACCACTCTTTTTTCCTTTTTTTGGGTAATTATTGTTTATTCCTTTTAGTTTGTACGAAAATCACATGAACTTTATGTAGTTTAAAAGTAAGTACATAACTTTTTGTGATTTGGACTTAATTATAAAATAGATGAAAATCATTAGAATATTTGACGGTAATTCTATCACAGTGGTATTTTTATCATTTCATCTCTCTAAAATAGAACATTAAAAAGGTAATTTTGTCATTTTAGATCAAAATAAAAGGTTGTCGTTCGTACGGATATTTTTGTCATTTTATCAAATTGGTCACAGTATCATCTATTTTGTAGATAAGTCCAAACTCTAAGGAATTAGGTGTTCACTTTTGAACCAGAAGGAAGTCATCTGATTTTTACTCAAACTATAAAGTGTAAAGTGTAATTGCTTTTATTTTTTTTCAATATTTCCTATTCATTAGTATTCAGAACTCTTTTGGTAAAGCTTTTCGGCTTAGTTTTTTTTTAGCTTATAAACAAAAAAAAGTTTTTTTTTTTTTACTTTTTTGATTTTTGATTGTTGTTTTTTGTTTTTTTTTTGCTTATCTTTATCTTATAAAAGCAAAAAATAAAAAAAAATTAACTTTTATACTTATAAACCAAAAAAATTAAACTAAAAAAGTAAAAATAAATTGTACCAAACGAGCCATGAGCTAGTACAATTAATTATGTCAGTTGTCGATACCATAAAATTGAGTTCTTTTGGGATAGCATACACTATAGCTAAATATAAATGACGTGTCTCTTAATTTAGAAGAAATTGATGTTAGATGATGTAATAAAGTACTCGTGGATCAAAATAATGAGACCCAAGACAACTAGATTAGGCTCATCTAAGAGTATACTGTTGATTGAGGCTACAAGGGGCCAAACTTATTATCCAGATGAATGTCCCAACAGTAATAAAGTTAGCTCAAATCCAGCCAGGACCGAAGTCAGTTGAGCATACGCAAGTCCATTTCTAAAAGGACTAAGACACCAAGCAAATATCTAAAAGTGATTAACTCTTAGGAGAAGATAGAGTACAATTCTCTACGGGATTATGGCATTTCAAACACCATAAAAATCTCATACCATTAATGTGTAAGTAACGTTCACTTGAATCCTAACTTTCTGCATTCAATTCGATTTATTGTGATTAAGCTTGTTAATTTTATCATTGGAGTGCCTTCGGCCTAAAGAGGGTCGAGATATTCTCATCATTTTCTTTTCTTGCAGATTGTTCGTGTTCGTCGATTCGATTTGAAAGTTCAACTAAGTCTTCCTAAAATTCTCACCTACAGTACTTATCCCACTAAGGAAAAAAAAAATTATTTTACTTCCAATAAAATATAAACACGTCATTTGCCTTTTAAGGATACTAATTTAAAATTTTTATTAGAAACCATTGCCGTAAAAACTTAAATAAATAATTTATTTTATGCCAATAAATTGTAAAACACTTTAAATGTAAAAAAAATTTACCTACTTATAAGCAACCAAAACCCGAAAATCAAATAATAAATTCAATAGTTTTCTAATAAATTATTCCTGTGACGTGACATTTTAAAAATATCTGAACATTTAAAGCGCCACGTAGGAGAAAGATCAAATATAAGGGCAAACACAACTTTTATGTATATACTAGGTGTAAACTCATGTAATGCACGAAAGTAAAAATTATTCAAATCATAAATAGTTAATTTAAAATTCACAATAATTAATTATGCAATCATATCTTATCTTTAAAATATAAATAGATATTGACATATATGGTATTTTATTTCATTATAATTACATTTTTAGATATTAAGTTCAGAAAAAGTCTTAACAATTTGATATTATATATATATATATATATTTTATCTATCTTACAAAACTAATCTTATCTTATATATATATATATATATATATATCTTACAAAACTAATACATCGTATCTCTAAAATGTAAATAGATATTGATATATATATAATATTTTATTTAATTATAATCACTTTTTTTATAAATATTAAGTCCATAAGGATTCTTAACAATCTGATATGATATATATGTATCTTACTTATATTAAAAAACTAATCTTATCTTATCTTATATATATATATATATATTACAAACCTAATACAATAAGTTTAATAAAATAATAAATTAAATATTTATCTAATAAATTGTCCCTGTGACGTGGCATTTTAAAAGTATTTGAACATTTAGAGCGCCACGTAGAAGAGAGGTAAAATATAAGGGCAAACACAACTTTTATATACATATGATTAGATGCACCATGTACACTCTACACATGGCCAATAGAGACAAATTCCATTTTCGTAATAAATTATAATACTAGCACTAGATGTCAACTCGTCTAATGCACAAAAAGTAAAACTTGTTTAAATGCGTAATAAAAATCTTATAAGTAATTAATTCAATCATATAAGTTTTAGTATGTTCTCAATTCTTCAATTAACTTGATCATCAAAATTTATTTTAAAAAAATTTAAATTTGAGAAAATGTTATGAATATTTTACCTATCATATTGTAATGTTATAATTTATAAATATTTAATTAGATATAACTTTATATCTAAAACCATATTGCGTATTATATTTCATGAGATAATATATAGAAACTTTAGTGGATATGACTTTGCATTTTAGTAGAAAATTTTATTGGACTATAGTATGAATTATAATAATTTATAAAAATTTAATTAGATAAGATTATGTTCCTTAAATCATATTACGTATTATATTTCATGAGATCAAATATAAAAACTTATAGATAGGACTTTGTAGTTTAAATAAAAATTATATTAAATTATAATAAGAATTGAGACTTGATTAGATAGTCCTGTATATTTATTATAAAGCACAACTACAGGCACAGGTAAAATCCACGGATTTTGCACACCGGCTGGCTGACGTGTGAAGGCGATTGTGTATTCCACGTCATCATAGAGTATTGATGTATTCGAGTTGGAAAGCAAACGATTTCTTACCAAAAACATTCATAGAGCATTTGAAAAGAAAACGATTTTCTACCAAAAAAGTAAAGATAAGAGCTGGTGAACAATTCAATATGAAGACGGAAATAATTTTCTGGAATTGATCTATTGGGTCGCATCCATGTTTTTTTTTCTCTCCGATTTGTTAGCCTCCGGTTGCCGGAATGCATATTTGTAAATCCACCCACTGGTTTTTCTACATTGGTTTTGTGATTTCTTGCATATCTTCATTGTCATCTTCTTAATATTTAGAAAATTAATTATAATTACCATTAATAGTGTTACAAAGAGTAAAAAATACAAAGAGAAATGAGAATTATTATTGATAAATTCGTTTGTACAAAATATGTATTTACAGATTATATAGAGAATTTATAGAGAGGATGAGGGAGACAAATCAATCATTGATCATGGCTTTGTCTTGACAATGGCTGATATGTATTGACAAAATCATTTGGCAGGTGAAGACTTTGACAATGGATAAGAGGGCATGTGAGCTTTTGACAATGGAAGCTTGACCAATCTTTATCTTTGACAATGGAGGCTTGATCTTTGACGATGGAAGAGCTGGAGCTGTGTTTACATTAACAGCCCCCCGCAAACTCAAGGTGGTAATGTAGAAAGCAAATTGAGTTTAGAAACCAGATCATGGAACCGTCCCGGGGGATGAGACTTGGTAAAGATATCAGCAGTTTAGGCAGCAGAAGGCACAGAGAGAAGATGAACGGTGCCACCCATGACATGTTGAAAAATGAAATGACAGTCAATTTCAATGTGCTTAGTACGATCATGAAACACATCATCATGAGCTATCATGATCACACTACGATTATCACAATAAAGAACAGTAGCACCAGAATGAGAAACACCCATATCTTGAAGTAACCATCGAAGCCAAATAAGTTTCTGAGTAGTATCAGCTAGAGCACGATACTCGGCCTCAGTGCTAGAGCGATGGATAAGAGTCTGTTTCTTACTACGCCAAAAAATGAGAGAATTACCAAAAAAAAAAAAAGCAAAAGCCTGTGGTAGAACGACGATCAATAGGGTCACCAGCCTAATCAGCATCAGAATAAGCATTAATCTGTAGAGAGGAGCGACGAGAGTAATGTAGACCATGGAAGAGGGTGCCTTTAACATATCGCAAAATGCGAAGAACAACAGCATAATGAGTGGAGCGAGGTGATGACAGAAACTGACTGACGAGGTGAACAGCATAGGTAATGTCAGGACAAGTAACAGTAAGATAGACAAGACTGCCAACAAGCTGCCGATAGAGAGTGGTGTTAGATAGAAACTCACCATCCAGTGGAGTAAGACGTATATTAGCTTCCAAAGATATGGAAGCAGTCTTACTATTAGTGAGACCAGCACGAGCAAGAAGATTTAAGGCATACTTGGCTTGAAAGATGAAGTAATCAGCAGAAACATAAGATATCTCAAGACCAAGGAAGTAACTGAGAGGACCAAGGTCTTTCATCTCAAATTGTTTACTAAGAAAATCCTTAAGCTCAGAAATACCATGTACATCATCGCCAGCGAGAATCATATCATCCACATAGAGTAACAAGAGAACAGTGTCACGCGCAGTTTTGCGAATAAAGATAGCAAAATCATAATTACTAGAAGAGAATCCAAGCTCTGATGGTGGAACTAAATTTAGCATACTAAGCACGAGGAGCTTGCTTATAACCATATAAAACACGACGAAGTTTGCAGACTTGATTTGGAGAGTGAGGAAAACCAGGAGTAGGTTGCATATAGACTTCCTCAGAGAGATCACCATTGAGAAAGACATTTTTGACATCCATCTTATACAAAGGCCATTGCCGAATAGCAGTAATAGCAAGGAGGCTTCGAACAGAAGTGAGACGAGCAACAGGAGCAAAGGTCTCCTCATAGTCAATGCCATACTCCTGAGTGAAACTTTAGGCAACTAAACGAGCTTTGTAATGCTCCACAGAACCATCAAAAAGGGTTTTGACCTTATAGACCCATCGACACCCAATCACAGATTTATCAGGAGGAAGATCAACCAAGTCCTAAGTGTGCGTCTTGGCAAGAGCCTGTAATTCATTATCCATAACTTGCTGCCAAAGAGGGTTAGAACTAGCCTCGCGATAGGAGCAAGGCTCGTGATGAGCAAGAATGGTGGAAAAACAGTGATAATCACAAAGGTGAGAAAGAGTCTCCCTTACCCGAGTAGAATGCCTGATAGTGGGTTCAGTGAATGAAGAAGGCAGAGATGGATCAGACAATGAAGAGCTAGTAGGAGGAGCAGGATCAGCAAACGGGAACTCCTCTAGATAGAAAGTAACATGTGGTACAGTAGGTGTCTCAGCAGTAGGTATATCAGTATCGTTAGGAAAGAACTTAATAGTAGGATCAGTGAAATGAGGAGTGGAAGAAGAGGAGGATAAATGAAAAGGGGATAAAGAGGAAAATGTCTTATGTTCCCAAAAAACAACATGACGAAAGACACAAAGGCGTTTAGACAGAGGATTCCAACAATGATAACCTTTATGCTCAATCCCGTAGCCTAAGAAGCAATAAAGACGAGCTCGAGGCTCTAATTTGGTGCGCTCATAAAACTGAAGCAAGACAAAACAAGCATAGCCAAAAACACGAAGAGAATGATAATCAGAAGGAGTACCATACCAACGCTCATAGGGAATGAGGTTACCAAGAAGAGCCGAAGGTACACGGTTAATTGTGTAAGTAGCAGTAAAAGCAGCTTCACCCCAAAACTGTTCAGGAGAAGCGGCAGAGATAAGAAGAGCACAGGTTGTATCAAGGAGATAACGATATTTTCATTCAACATGACCATTTTGTTGTGAAGTACCAGGACAAGAGCGATGAGGAATGGTCTCATACTCACGGAGAAATGCAAGAAAAGAGTTATCACAATATTCCTGAGCATTATCAGACCGAAAGATCTTGATGTTATGAGAAAATTGTGTTTGGACCATGCGAGCAAAATCATAATAAGTTTGTTAAAATTGAGATCGATTTTGCAGGATATAAATCCAGGTATATCTAGAAAAATCATCAACAAATATAACAAAATACTTGGATCCTCCCATAGTAGGAGTGGGGAAAGGACCTCAAATATCAGAGTGGACTAAATCAAAAGGAGCTAAGGAAAGAGAAGTATTGTTATTAAAAGATAAAGTTGGTTGCTTGGCAAGTTGACAGGATTGACAATCAAGGTGTTTATTGGGAATATAACCTAAAACACCTTGAGACAAAAGAAAGCGTAAATGTCCTATGGAGATATGACCTAATCGTGAGTGTTATAGATCAAGAGAGAAGTTGGGAGCAGATGAAGCACTAGTAAAGGTGATAGCAGCAGTTTGAGTAAGCAGATGAAGGTGAATGAGCTAAAACAGTCAAACACATTTACGACCTATCCCAAGAGTCTGTCATGTCTTTGGATCCTGCACAACACAACCAGTAGAAGAGAAAAGGACAGTAAGGCCAAGATCACATAAATGGTTGACAGAGATAAGATTTAATGTGAGTTTAGGGATATAATAAGTATGAGGAAGTGCAAGAGTAGAAGTGGAGATATGACTAATGTGGTCAATAGTCATAGGTGATCTATCAGCAGTATAAATGACAGGAAGAGCAGACATAGAGGATTTAGAAGAAAAAGTAGACAAGTCAGAAGTTATATGATTGCTACACCCTGAATCAAAGAACCATGAAGAAATACCTGAAGTGGCAGACAGAGCAGTAGGGGTGGATTACCAGAGATAGTCATGAACTGCTGAAGGAATGCAGAGAGATCACTGACACTGATCATAGAGGAGGATGTGGGAACATCAGAATCCATAGTAGTAGTAGCAGCAGAAGACTTAGGGCGAAAGTCTCGACGATGAGAATTCTTAGGACAATCACTACGATAGTGACCAGGGCCACGCCGATGACAGTGTTGACAAATCTAAATGGAACATGCAAGTAAACGATAATTAGTAGCATGGTAGAATGTACATTAATCATTGCGAGATGAAGGATTAAAAGATGGAGCCAAAGAATTACGAGAACCACCAGAAGTGGACGAACCTTTGCTAACTACCTGAAAAACCTTTAGAGTGAGAGCTAGAGGTAGCAAGAACTGTGTTTGTAGGTGGTGACTGGGTGAGACCAAGACGAATTTCCTCGGAGAGGAGCTCAGAAATAGCATGCTTTAAGGAAGGAAAAGGAGAGCGATGTAGAAGAAAGGCTCAAATAGGCTCAAAGACATCAGTGAGAGCCATGAGAAACATAATCACGCGCTACTAATCTCGGTAGCGAGCAAACTGAGCAGCATCATTAAAGTAGATCCAAGTAGGTTCAAATAGAGTCAATTGATCCCATAGAATATACATCTGAGACAGGAAGACATTGATAGACTGGCCAGATTCCTGTTTCAAATGATGCAGAGAACTTAAAAGTTGCTACTGATGAGCAAGATCTGCAATAGTGTAGCGATGAGCGAGAAAGGCCCAGATGGAGGAAGCAGTGTCAAAGCATCCGAACTGAAGGCTTATGGAAGGAATGGACGTATTTCGGAACCAAGTGATGATCTAATGATTCTTACTATCCCAATCCTTAAGTCGTTCAATGTATTCTGTAGACAGTTTTGTGTCACTTTTAACTGGTGCTTGAATATCTCCGGTGACGTAACGCCAAAGCTTTCGGCCTTTGAGAAAACTGGACATGGCTTGAGACCAAGGAATGTAATTAGGACCTTCTAAAGTGACAGCAATAGGTCGAGATACCTCAGGACGTTCCATAGTGCAAGGACGGGGGATAATAGAATTAACAGGACAAGATTAACACTGAAAATATTTCCAACACATTAGAAACAATAGAAACGGAGCCAAATTAGGAAAATTTGATGGCAGAATCAGATTCAGGAGGCCCAAAATAGGTTGAAATCAGTCTGAACCGGTCCAATAACAGTCAAATAGGACCCCAACCAGCCAAAAAGGAGGAGAAAATTGGTCTGAATTGGTTCAAGTGGATAGGAGACAGAATGTGGACGGGCAGCTTAGGGCTGACGTCAGCAACGCGTCACTAGGGCTAGCGTCAACGGCAGGCGCATGAGGAGCGTGTGGGTGCGTGTCTGGAGGCAGCGTTGCGTGACGGCCCGTGGCGAGTGGGGCTGCGTGTGAATCTTACGCGAGGAACTTCAAGAGGCGCGTGGGGGCGCGTGGAGAGGTTTTTAGGGACGATTTTTTTGTGACTAGACTCAGATGGAGGAGACGAATCTGATGGTGTTATCAAATTTTAGATTCAATGACTTTGATTTTGACAGAAACCCAGAAAATATAGAATCGGTTAAGAAACTGGCAGAGCAACGGGAGGAAAAATGCAGCAGCGGGAGAGAGAGTTCGTTTGAGATCTCCAGACCTTCAAAGCTCTAATATCATGTTATAAAGAGTAAAAAATACAAAGAGAAATGAGAACTATTATTAATAAATTCGTTTGTACAAGATATGTATTTATGGATTATACAAAGAATTTATAGAGAGAATGAGAGAGACAAATCAGCCATTGATCATGACTTTGCCTTAACAATGGTTGATATGTATTGACAAAATCATTTGGTAGGTGAAGACTTTGACAATGGAGAGGAGGGTATGTGAGCTTTTGACAATAGAAGCTTGATCAATCTTTATCTTTGACAATGAAGGCTTGATCTTTGACGATGGAGGAGCTGGAGCTGTGTTTACATTAACAAATAGATTAAGGGCAAAATGCAACCAAGTTGGAAAGGAGATGTGAAACTAAGGGAGTAAGAGAAATCACACTTTGAAAACTTAAATCACCATAGTCATGGTTATCAAAGCTTTTGAAGGTGCTAGAAAAGAACATGGAAACATTATCTTCTAAAAGTGGATCTACTGGCTGTGAGAGGGAGAGAGAGGGGTTGAGTTCCAATGTTACAGATGCAAAACAAAACAGTAGAGGAGAGAGAGATTGATTTGGATAGAGATGAAACGTTGAAGAATATTTCCTGTTTGTTGCCTTTTTAACAGAAATGCTTGTGCCACCTATATTTCCAAGTCAAACATCACATGTACCGGTAACATAATGCGGTACATTTAGCATTTCTCTTTATTATATTTCATGAGATATTTTGTAAAAATTTAATTAGATATAATTTTATACTTAAATAGAAAATTATATTAGATTATAATACTAATAGAGTGAGTAGAAACAAATTAATAGTTATCTAATAATTATCTCTGTGACGTGATATTTTAAAAGTATCAGAACATTTAGAGTGCCACGTAAAAGAGAGACAAAATATAAAGATAAACACAATTGTATATATATATATGATTACATTAAAACTTGTTGTCCAAAATATTTTAATTCCATTATCATTAGTAACAAGTAAGTATCCACGAGGCTTGTTTGGAACAAGCCAAAATTGGTTATGGGGCCATAACTTCAATTGTTTTAAACTTCTAAATATTAGGTAAATATATTTTAAAAGTACGTAAGGGCTAGATTTATTTAAACAAAAAGGCCCAAACTTTGGTAAAAATAAAAAGGGGGGTTTCAAAAAAATAATTAAAATAAATTAATATAAGTAGACATGCTCCATTTTATAGATTACTCAAATACCTCGAAGTTTTCAAAATTTGATACTAATATTCATTTTTACCATCTATTTTATTTATTTATTTATTTTTAAAACTTATTGGGATGGTGTGAATGTGCTCATGATTAGATAGTGGAGTTATGAGTTTAAAAAAAAAAGAAAAAAAAAAAGATAGTGGAGTTATAAGTTTATGATTTGTTTTTTTAAATCTAGTATTATTTTGAGCTCGTGGAAGTTATCCTCTACTCAAACTATATAAATTATATATATAAATCACATAAATATTATATATTGTATGAATTATGACTGGTCACAAGATGGTATGAAAAGAAATCAATTCTTTATAGGCTGTTTGAAATTTGGGAAAGGAAAAGGAAAAGGAAAAGAAGGAAAAAAATAAAATTTTTGTCATTTTCTTATTTGATATTACATAGGAGAGAAAAGAAAGGGAAACTGTGCGGAAAAAATATTCACTATCTCTCTTTTCTTTCCCTCCGCTTTTTCTTTTTTTGCAAACTCAAATTGAAAATGGAAAATACATTTCTTCCATTTTTTCTTTCCCTTCTCCAAGTTTCAAATAGGCTTTATGGCTATGTTTGGTACAAGAGAAAGGAATAAACCATTCCCACCTTCGTTCTCATTATCTTGTTTGATACTACTATTTAAAGTTAGAATGATCATTTACACATTTTGTTAAAATGATCATTCTTTATTTCAAGGGTGGAAATAGTCATTCAATTCTCACATGAAATAAGAACATAAAACAAAATTTGGTAAGATTTTTGTTGTCAAGTTTTTTTTTTTTTTAAATGAAACATGTTTGGAAATTATTTTTTTTATTTTAAAAATTAAAAATAAAAAATTTCCACTATTACTACCGCTACTAACCACAACTATCCTGTTAGTTTTGGTGACAACCCAAGAGGGTAGGAATGGCAGTGTATCGGGAAAAGGTGGATATCCGATCGAACTCGCCCCGTATGGAGAGAGTATGTAGTATTCAAAACGAAGATGGAGGTATTAAACTAAACCTATGCGGGTATGGAAACGTGGATGGACTTAGGTTCTCTCCCGCCCCGCCCCGCCCCGCCCCGCCCCGCCCCGCCTCGCCTTGCTCGTTAGGTATTAATGTAATTAGCAATTATCTAGGACTTAATTATAAATATTAAGACTAAAAAAAAGATTTAACTATAAATTTTAAAACAAAAAATGGAAGCTCGCCTGTAAATAATAAAATTTAAATTTTGCCAATTGTATTTTTTTCGCTTTTATTTATTTTTGTATTTGTTTTTAGAGTTTTCTTTTAGTGTTATTGGGCTTGGTAGGGGCAAGTATGGAAGCTGGAGTGGACGAAGATTTTTACCTGCAGGGCGAAGATAAACGTCTAATAAAATACCTTTATGGGTATGAAGGCCGGGATAGAAGTGAATTTTTTAGGTAGATGCGGAGATAGAAGTGTCAATCCCCGTCCCGCCCCGCCCCGCCCCTGTCCACTGCCATCCCTACAAGATGAATTGAGTTTTAATTAATAATTCAACAAATAATTTTAGATTTAAAAATTCTAACTAAATATTCAAATAAATATTAATCAACTAATAATATGTTGTAAATAAATACAAAATAATTCAAATTATAAAGTAAAAGAGATAGAAAGAAGAGAATACGATATCAAAATTTATCGTGGTTCGACTTCAACTTTAAAGTTTAAGTCCATTCTCCAAGACACCTTCCTTAAGATTTTGCTCCACTATATCTAAACCCTAGAGACTTCCATTAGCCTTTTAACCCAGACGCTAGTCCTCCTTTTACAACTAGTTTTTTTTTTTTCAGATGCTAGTCAGACCCCTCCAACTAGTTTTTACATAGGTAATAGTCACATGAACCAAGTGATCTCTCACTCCAACTAATTTTTATACAGATGTAGTCACACCCAATCACTAACTATTTTTCTTATCTAGTTTCTCTCTTACAAGATGAAAAAACAAGAGTACAACCATTCTTTCTTACAAATAAATTCTCTCAAATAATAGATATGCCAATGAAACTCTCAAAACATTACAAGATAAAAGACAATTAAGCTCTCAAATATTTTATAGGATGAATATCACTTTGATACACAAACTCTTATTGCTATTATTGTTATTGATTGCTACTCAAGTGTATCTCTATTTATAGATGAATATTGAAGGTGGATTTGTAGCTTCAAATTAATTTCTAATCGTTGGAGAGCATTTAAAATAATTATTCCTGTTGAGCAAGTTGTTGCCAGGTTTGTTGTTAAATTTATGATCAGATGGCTTCACTTCTATCTCAATTTTTGTATTGATAATGTTTGAATTTGAAAATGGATATAACATAATGTTATAGACATGAAAGTCAAATTTTCAGAAACTCAAGAATTAAGTCGATTCAATGGTCAGATAAAAAATTATGATCAAATTACTCGAATTGTCTCCCAATTGGCATATTTGAATTTTACATAGATGCCTTCACTTTCAGTTCAATTTTAGCTTAGATAACATTCGAATTTGAAAATGGATATAAAATAAAAATTGTAGACATGAAAGTCAGCTTTTCATAATCTGAATAATAAGGTTGATCAAATAGTCAGATCAAAAGTTATAATCAAAATATTTAAACTGTCTCCTAGTTGACATATTTGAATTTTTACAGAGTTGCCTTTACTTCCATCTCGAATTTTTTTCTTATAATGTTCGAATTTAAAAATGTTTATAATAAAAAAATTGTATACATGGAAGTCATATTTTTAGAATCTCAAGAATCAATACATTTGAATGTTGAAACAAAATGTTGGCCTAAAAGGTAACCCAAGAGGGGGGTGAATTGGGTTTTTTGAAGATTAATGAAAATTAAGATTAATTAAAATTAATCTAATCAATGTAACAATAATCAATCTATATACATATATATATATATATATATAATGCAATGTAATCAAGAGAAGAATAGAAAACAGAGCAAAAAAAAAATAACACAAAGAGTTACCAAGGTTTAACCACAATCCGTGGTCTACGTCCTCTCCCTTAAAGTTTTCCTTTACTGTGTAATCTCCAATTACAAATGGATGTTGATTGACCAAGTGCTTAGCTCACTATATAAGAACTTTTTCCCAAGTTTTTCAGCCGCCAAGTGGTTTTGTCCAATATTCACTCAAACTTACAAGAATTTTTCTTCCACAGGTGAACTCTTAAACTCTCACTTACAGGTGTATAAAGATATACAAATGGTTTACAAACTCTCTATCAAGAGTGTATTGTACAATAAAAGCTCACACAGTGAAGATAAGAAGAATGTTAAGGTTTTTCAGTTTGATTAGTCAGTGGATGTTTGTTTCTTGTGTCTCTTCTAGTATAAATGCAGTTAGAAGCTTGTATATAAACCCCTGTATCGATTTCGTCCGTTGGAGATTGTTGGGGCTCATTTAATGCAAGTCTAGTCCGTTATAACGTTAGAAAAACTAGCCGTTATTTCTCATGGGTCGACACTAGGCTTAATGTGTCGACTCATCTAGTTTGCATTTTTTAGATGTTGTCCACTATCTCCAAGGGTCGACTCTCCATTTTCATGAGTCGACTCGTTGATTATTCTGTCTTCGTGGGTCAACTCTTTATATTCATGGGTCGACTCTTTGCGCTGAAATCTTGCTTCTGTCTTCATGAGTAGATTCTTTATATTCAATGGTCGACTCATTGATCCTTTGATTTTCAAATTTTTTGCTTCTGTCTTCATGAGACGACTTTTCATTTCTATGAGTCGACTCATTGCCCATAAATCTTTATTTTGTCTTCCAATGATCATGTTCATCTTCAGTAATATTATAATATCTTAAAAGAGTCTTATATTTGGGGTATGATGATCAATCAAAGTTTTCAACTTATCAAGATTGTCTTCTATTCAATTTAGATTGAATCGATTATTTGATATTCATCTTTTCTTGACTTCTAAACTGTCAGAGCTTCATTCAATCAATGTTAATCTCTTCTTCTTTGTTGTAAAGCTTATTCTTTCATTGTAGAGCTTTCTCTTTTATGTAGAGCTTTAACCTGCTTCCTTGCCAATCTCTTCTTCTTTGCTAGTAATTCTTTTTTTTTCTTTAGAATCACTTCAACGAGACTTTTGTAAGCTTGATGAAGTCTATTCGAACATTTTGCTTTCATTGATTTTTACATATCAGAAGAATTCTTTACTTGGATTCTTTGTAGAGATCATGCAATCAAGATGAATTTTCTTCTCAAGCATCTTTCATCAGATTATCTTGAATTTGATATTTGCACACTTAAAGAAGTCTTCTTTTGAACTTTTTCAAAAATTTTTTTTGCAACCAAATCATCTTCAATTGATCCTTGCACATTTTGATGAAGTCTTCAATCTTTGTGGATGTAAGTCAACTTCATTAAGTCTATGCATACTTAATGAAAATCTTATTTGAACACCTTCAATCTTTTCGAATGCAAATCATTTGTTTGAAGTAAAAATAAGAGTCAATACTCTGTTTGGTTCATTTCATAACTCTTAGAATCCATTGCTTGATCCTGAACTTGTTGTGCATTCACTTTGACATGTGTTAAACTTAAGGTTAAATTTTAAGTCTAAATTATAAAATTTATTAATCTGTACACTAAGTAAATGCATTAGTAAAATAACACAAGGTTTAGTTATCATCAAAATTAACATGGGGATCAACCTTGAGTCAACACAAAATATATGGTCAGATTACTAAAGTTATCTCCCAACTATCATATTTTAAATTTCCGCTCTAATGTTTCACCTTCCAGATCCGTTTTGTCCCACAAGACATTCTCTTCACAACATCCTCATAATATAACGTTTATAGAAATTTAAGTCTTATTTCTAATGTCACAAAAATCAGATCAATTCAATGGTTAGATTAAAAGATATGGGCAGAATACTATGACCGTATTATATGATATAGTTTCATCAAATTTTCAACTTTAAAAGAAAAATTTGTCCTCAAATTTTCTTTCTTAAATCAAGTTTCCTTAAAACATGATTATCAATAATTTAAATATTAATTTTCAATTCTTGATCTCTCTTTCAAGTGCTTTATAATCCTGTAAAACTTTATTACAACAATTAGACTAAGGATTAAAAGTATTGAATATATTTAATTAATAAAACATTTATAAATTCCATATTGTTGAGCACTTTATAATCCTTCCATTATATCAGAGAATATTGAATAATAGATTCTCTTGGACTCGCTTTTCCTCGTGTGTATTTTCTTTTTCCTTCAACACGAGAAGTCGACATGTGTAAGTGTAATTTTATTGCTTGAACTTTCATAGTTTTGGATATGGTTTATTTAGTTTAGAACATCATTTTTACTCTCATGCTTTTGATGCAACTTTTTTTTTTCCCCCCCCAAAAAGCATGGCATTGCAGAAGGGAAAAGCAAGGACGTGGATGAAAACGACAATTTGAAGCATTAGAAAACAACATAACATAATTTTAACATTGAAATTTGAGATCAATTAATGCATGATAGGTGATAAGAGATATCTCCACCTTAGTCTATTCGAACTAACCATTGGTTATTTAATAATGGATGTGATCAAACAATTTTGGGATTCTTTTATTGTTATATTTTTTTTAGGAGTGCGCCTACCTAATGTGCAAAACATTTTAAACTGGGATATATATGGTTGTGAGAGGGGTGTAACAATCTGGTTCCGTTTCAATGTCCAATGTTTTCAAATTTCTCCAGACTTTTTATCCCATCCCAAATGTTGCGTATGGAGTTGTATCATTTTTCTTAAATCTATTTTGCTTAACTTTAAATAAAATAGACAAAATGAGATGGTAAATTTAAATGAAATAAGAAAATAATCGGCATGGAATCTAGCTTCGTTCGTTTATTTATTTCTATTATTTTTGTTTGTTCTATTTTCTTTTTTCTCTACAAATTCAAGATCCAAATATAACATAATGGTTAAATTTTTATGTCCAATTTGTGCAACCAAAATGGTAAACTCTTTCACAAATTACAACTAAATTCTACTAGGGTAAGCTCAAGATCTCAATTTGTATAATGACTACAAATTTCATGAATCGGGTCAAAAGTATATATTTTCCTCCAAAAAGAAAAAAAATGCAAAAAAAGTGCTCAACCAAAGATTACAGAAGGTAAAATTTTGCAAAATTTATTACTGTTAAATAAAAAAGGTTTCCAATGTATATATATATAAATAATTTTTTTAATCTTTAAATAAAAGAAGGTTTCTAATGCATATATATATAATTTTTTTTTTTAAAAAGAAAGAGATAAAGTCGTTTTGCAGTGGTTAATATGTTTTCAGTCACATAAACATTAATAAAAAAATCATACACATTATTTAAATTTCTATCCTATTAGACGAAATGTCTGAATTATTAATTTTCATTAATCTTATAATAATAAATTCTGTGCACCGCTCAGATCAACTAATTCTTTTTTATTCTCTTGTGTCAACCATAACTGTTTTACCATTAATGTACTACTCCCTATAATTGTCCACATACAGGAGTCACGGGGAGGAGTGGGAGACACTCGCAAGGACGTGTGTCATCACGGCTGGTCGAACTATCGACTTCAATATTGGTTTCTAAGTCCGAACAATTTCGAAAGTAGAAACCGAACCCCAAGTCGGTGCCCTCTACGCCACCCGCGGACGTTAGCCCTCGCCCCCTTTGTTTCTGGGTCGTTCCCTTCTATGCTCCTTATTTTCCTACTCTCTCTACGATCTCCAAATCCACCACCAAACCCCAGCTTCCATGCCCTTCAGAGCCACCTGTCGTCTCTGCCGATCTTCATTCTCTATCTTGGCGTCGAGGTTCGATTTTGGACTTCGCGTTTGAAAAATCGCTCAATTTGATCTGATTTCTTAAAATATCAGATCAAAGATCAAATCAGGTATTCGACAGCGATTTAGTTCAAATTTTATGGTTTCTGATTCGTTATTTTTTCTGGGATGGCGTTTTTCTTTTTCAAGTAGTTTATCCATTTAAAGGTTATGATTAAATTGGGAACTTGGTTGTTATCCTCCAATTTGAGAAAGTTAGGGTTTTTCTTTGTTCTTTTCCTCGAAATATAGCTAGGCGGTGATTTTAATTTATTTTTGGTGTTTCTTGAATTATCTGAACAATTGATTTGATTGAATTCTGGAATTTTGATGTGATTGTATGTGGGATGGTGTTTTCCGATTTTGTTCATGCTTACACGATATGATGTAACAGTGTATTCGATTGGTATCCTCCATTTTCAGAAAGTTAGGGTTTGGCTTTCGTGGTCTCAGCAAAAGATTGCAACTCGGAGATTTTTCTTTTCTAGTGTATATTTCGCGTTAATTAATTATTTGCACCTTTGGTTCGACTTTATTTATTTATTTATTATATTTGTTTATTAAGTGTTGATTTGATTAAATTTGGAATTTGAGCTCTTTGATTTTTTTTATTCTTATAATTGTTAGTCTCTGAAGTTTATTCGTATATCTTCTGGTTATGTTGGATAAAAGCTGGATTTTTATATTGTAGTAGAAAAATCTTGGAGATTAGTTCATAAAGCACATATTTATGCTCATAATGTTTGACAAAGTGAAAAGCAAATGTTGAAACAGTGAATAGATTTCATTTTCTGTGTAAATATTTACCTTCCGATAGGTGGTGCTTGTTTGCAGAAGCAATACATCTTGCTATAACTACTGCTTCAATCTTTACGTAGCAAGCACAAAATATTTCTGTGAAGTTATTATAGATTTTATTGCATTTGGTCTTTAAAATGTGTCGCTGAAACCCCTATCTTTCTAATCAGGCTTGCAGGTTTTGTGTTGTTGTGCGTTGCTGTTATCCAAACAATCTCATTGAAGTTCTAAAATGGCTATGCAGGGATATGATAGATATGTAAGCAATTTTGGTGTTTTGGTTGAAATAATTTGTATATATACATATATACCACCACCCAAAGTTTGTGTATTTATTGTTGCTTTCTAATTAGTTACTTTTGTGCAGGAGAGTGATGATTTGGATGAGTACGAGGATGAGGGTGAAGAGCAAGAAGAGGAAGGGGTTGATGAAGAGGAATATGAGGAAGAAGAAGCTCCACAAACCAGGCAAGAGGCAGTTGAATATCTTGGATTGAGGCAGCGATTAAAAGAAGCTATCAGAAAGCAGATGAAGAAGGAATCTGGTTCTGGCTTCGTGAATTCACGAGAGAAAAATAAGAAATTGCCCTATGACAAGTGAGAATAGTCTACTTTTTTTTTTTTGTGGCAAATTTGTGACAGAAGTGTTCAATTATTTTACTGGTAAATAATGATATCTGTGTGTTAAATTGCATATTACTTATTCCACAAAATTATTAGTGACAAGATCAAGGGTCAATATTTTGCTACTTGTGGGGAGCAATTATGTATCTCATTCATTGCAGAGGCAATAATTCTATCTTCTATTCTAATATATGAAGGGAGCACCCCAATTGGTGTGTTTGAAGCTGGGTAATGCAAAATTACTGCTCCTCAAGATAACTATTCCTCAATAACGGCAAGCGCAACCAACTACTCCACGTAGTTATCTCTAACTAGCTCAATTATTCAATCAAAATTTTTGAACTCTAATCAATCTTTTTCACTTGCAACTATGATGAAATCTCCAACAATGATTTGAGAGGAAAAAAAGATACTCTCGAATATAGCATTACACACACATCGCGTGTGCAAACCCTCTAGTGTTTAGTAATATACATATTCCATTTGATTTTGAACAAGTAACATGTTATGGAATTACTATTTTCAATAACGGAGGCCGAGCTTTTACTTCATTTTTGTTTAAAATTTTGAGCCTACACTGTATTCACGAATCTAAGCTTGAAATTTTAGAAATATGGGGATATGGTAAATATCATGGTGACTGCATTATTACTTTTCATTTCGTCATTGTCATGATTACTACCACCTACTTTCTTTTGGATTCTCCCCCCCCCCCCCCCCCCCGCGGCGTACTGGGGCTTTAATTTAGAACCAACGCATAAAGCAATTTCTGCCTTTTATGTTATTTATAATTATTGTTTCTTTTTCTTTCCCTTCTTTCAAGTTGATATATATAACTAAGATATAAAGTTGACATTATTTTATTTGTCTTTTTGGCCCCATAAGGGTGCAAAGAAATACAACCTATAATTTATCAAATAAAAAAAGTCTGGATTTGTGGATCTTATGATTGCTTGAGGACAATCTGTCGCCCAGACTCTGCCGTCACTGTTCCACTGCCTTACCTTGGAGCCATGGGAAAATGATGTTGATGCAATTTTTAGTGACATCTAATTAGTGATGCAATTTTTAGTTGCTATGTTGCATGGACTCTTTTAAATTGTATGAACTACCAATGTTGGATACTCAATACTTGGATTTCGATACTTGGGTAGGGGTAAGTGTAAGGGTAGGGGTTATTGATATTGGTATGGATATATGGCTGATATGTATTGTTGGACATTCACTTAACAAAAACATTTAGTAATTTGAGTTTATTGTATAAATATATATAAAAATACTATTTTATGCACGGAATTCTCTATAGCACCTTGTAAATGCTATTTTATCCTAGAAAATAAAAACTATTAATAAATACGAATACTTTGCCGTGTTCTCGTGTATTTGGACATGAAAATTAGACGAATCCTACACTTAGACGCATACCGGCTTCAACACCCGTACCCAAATCCACGCAACACAATGCCGTTGTATGCGAATTGCTTTTCCACTTTTGTTCTTTTGTGGTGTGGTTTTGGTGTTGTTCTGAAGTGTTGGGTGTGAATTTAATGTTTTGACTGCATTTTTCTTGGTTAATAATTTATGGTACTTCGAATATTGTGTTAATATCCTAAAGTGAAGTACAAAGTTTTCAATTCTGAATTTTATATGTATATGCTATAGAGTGTCATTCTTGCATCCATTTTCCCATGTTCTGCAGTTATGGATCCTTCTTTGGGCCTTCACAACCAGTTATTGCTCAAAGAGTAATTCAAGAAAGCAAGGCATTATTGGAAAACCAGCATTTGACAGCCAAAGCTTCAAAATCTCATCATGATGTAGGTACCATAAGTCTTTGGTTTCGTGGTGTTATTACATTCCTGCATGCTGCAAACTGATCTTAACCGCGTGTGCTTCTTATGTGAGCCTAGAGGGCTGTGACCCACTGATAATGTTGTGTACTTTTGATCGTCCACCATTTTTGTTCATTCTGAGATGTTTCATGCATCCTGATTAGCATCAAGCATTATAACTTTAATGCTTGACTAAAGATATTGCCTCTTAATTGTTAGTAACTTGAATGTTGCCACCTAAATCATGGCTAGATTATTATTTTAGAAGTTGTAAGGATTAGCCTTAAGTTATGGTGGGAGGAAGACATTTTGAGACTCAGTTTAGAGTTCAAAACTCCAAGTTTTATGCATTAAAAATATGAGATCCTTGATGGGCACACTTGATAATATCATTGGTAGAGGTTTTATCAGTAGGTTTCTTCACTCTAAAATACTATGTTGTTGGCTTTATATATTTATGCTCCTCACATTTCTTTTAATTTAAAAGGTGACCATTGAGGTGCTATTGTCCATCAAGGGTTGTTCTGTCCCAAAGGATTTTAGCTATCAGAGGGTACATATTTTTATGGACTTAATCTATTAAGTATCAATAAATTACTAATTTTTTTTCTTCTGTGGCTCTATTTTATTGTGAGGAAACCCTTTTTTTCCTTGCCCCCTCGCCCCCGCCCACCCCCTCTTTTTTTGGGTCACCGTGATTAACGGTTTAGGTTTTTTCTTAGGATTGCAAAGGATTTGGGTTTGGGATGTAACATGTCTAGTTTTTATGGGAGTTCTGTTTCTTACCTTTTCAGTCTCAAGGCTCATGCCCTGCAATTAGATAAGTAGTTTTGCTTCAGCAAAATATGGTTGGCACATGATCCCTCCAGAAGGAACTTTTTCCAATATTCTGGGATTGGGTTGATTTCTGGTCTGCCTTTTATTTGTGTTTGGGCTGGCCAATGGGTCATTCCCTTCTGTTCCTGAATTCTGCATTTCTGCATAGCTTGTGAGGTTGGGAAGAGACATGGAACGAAGCTGTGCTAAAGATTTTACTTTTTTGGTTTTTACTTCATTTGAGATGTAGTTAATTAGTTGATGACTTATACCCCTGCTGCAACTAACCAGAAAAAAAGACAAAAGAAAAAAGTTAAATCAGTTGATGACCCCATTTCTACTTGTAGAAAAATAAGAGATTTGCTTTGAGCACTGCTGGATCCAAAACTCAAGTCCATGACCGCCCTCCTAAAGTTGTAAATCAGGTTAGTGAAAGAAATTTGGTGTAGATTTTTCCTATTTCTTAAATATAGTTTCTTTTTTAAAGTAATTTCATGGATTTTTCCTGCTTATTTGTGCAGTTAAAAATGAAAGTCCAGAAACTTAAGGATACGAGAGACTATTCTTTTCTATTATCTGATGATGCGGAGCTTCCAGCTCCCACAAAAGATCCTCCACCTCGTAATGTATCTGTTCCTAATTCTGGTATGTTGCTGCTTTACACCATGTCTGGTTGTTGATCTAAAAGCCCAAATCATACTTTTTTATTGAGAAAACTTATACAGGTTTTTTGGTGATGTTGAAGAGGCGAGATCAACTCAAGTGCCACTAAAGAGCAAACAGTCATCAACCAATAGTGGCAGACAAGTTTCCAATGGTCGCAGGGAAAGGAAACCTCTATCAACAAGTAGCCAAATGCATCCAAAATCAGTGTCCCACAAGCTAATTTCTGCCAGTAAGCCCATATTGCCATCAGTTGACTCCAGAAAACAGCTTGGAAACAATAATGGGAGTGGGCCAGGCCGGCCTCTGGGGCCAAAAGTTTTGCCTTCTAAGATGCCAGCAGCCACCACAGAGAGGAGGGTCTTGGCAGCAGGTGCAAAGAGTTCCATGCCTAGTGTGCAGAAGCCATCCTCTTTGCACAAGCCACCCTCTTCGAAGTTGCAGTCATCTTCTCCAAAACGACCTTCTGTTCTGAAGCAACCTTTGGACCAGAAAAAGGAAATTCAGGGATCTAACAAAGGAAAGATGCTGCCAAAACAGCCATTACGAGCCTCAAAACCTCAGGTCTAATCCCATTTACTGCATGCATGTTCGATCATTGTGGGTGATTTTTCTGTATATTTTATGAAAGATGTCAATTTGACCTTTTCCCTCTTGTCCTTGCATGAAAATTGGATACTTCAGCCATTTTCTGGTTGACATGTCTGCATATCTAGTGCAAGTTGTGTAACAGTTTTTCTTTTGTAAAAATAAAATTTGCCATTGCATGACTTGTTGACAGATAAACAAGCCACCTGCAAAACTTTCATCTCGTCCTACGGTGCAAGAGGACCGCCTGAAGAAAAAGCCTGTGCGACAATACTCGGATGACGATGAGGATGACGATGAAGGTGGAAAAGCCATTAGCATGATTAGAAAAATGTTTGGGTAAGTAGCCTTCTGTTTTTCGTTTGTTCAGTTTCAATCATAGAATTATTTATAATGTTGGTGCCTATGTGACCTAGAACTTGGATTATTTAGGTACGTGGAACGGAAACGGGAACATGGTACGTCACATGTTCTAAAACATGATATGCTAGAGATAGACTTATATAAATTACATTATTAAAATTTAGGTACTTCTTGGGCAATTTTTTTTAATAATTAGATATTTAATAATAAATAATATATGTTTTTTCAAATTAATCATCCAAAAAACACATTCTAGGAGTATAGTGACCCATTTTTTGCATATTGATATACCCAAGTTCTATTCTTCCCATATTTTGGTTCATTATATTTGATTTTTTTTCTTGTTAGGTGACACGTAAAGAAATAAATAGGAAAAAAGTTTGAGATCGCATTGGATCGCTAAATTCACCGTTTGAAATGTTAGAGTATTATGTTTCGAAACGACGTTCAAAAAACGTAATTCGTTAGGGTAGTAGAGTATTATGGTAACAGGTTGGTGCAATAGTTTTAACAAGCTTAATCTGAATGATATGGGTTTACATCTGAAGATTGTCTCGTTGGAAATGCATTATACCATAATTTTTTTTCTACTTTTTATAATTTGTTTTTTTTACTTCTCTGGAGTGGCTACAGATGGTTAATGTCAATAGCTGATCATCTAAAAACTAATTTTTAGTTGTTGCTCTATCCTGCCTCATATTTTAGATTTGGCAAAACCATGCCCATGCTGATAATGTGACCTAAGATAAATGAGGTGGTGTTGGCTGTTTGCCAAACGGCTTTGTTTGGCTGGGTGATACTTAAAGATCACTGCATCTTAAACAAACTCAGTCCATGTTACATAGACTCTACTAAAATGTATGAAGTTCCTATGTCGCACACTCAACACTTGGACTTCGACACTTGGGTAAAGGTTTGGGTATATTCGACGTGTGTCGATGGACATTTACCTAATAAAACGTTTAGATATTTGAGTTTACCATATAAATATGCATAAAACTCATGTTACAGATGAAATGCTTTATAGCATTTGTACACACTATTTTGTCCTATAAAATAAAAAGTATATTAAGAAATATGAATATTTTGTTGTGTCTCTGTATCCTTGTGTCTCTGTATCCTTGGACATGAGAATTAGACGATAGACACATACCCACACCTAATAGCCGTATCTGAGTCTATGTAAGAGGATCCACTCATTAATAATATTAATTTTTTTTCAATGTTCTTTTTATTTGTTTGTATTTCATGTTTTTTAAACTGGATGTGGCTGCTTGTGCTAGATACATGTGGGTGTTCAATGCTTTTTGCACCTAATGGAGGCGCACATCCAAACCAGAGATGTAATGAATGATTGTTAGTTTTACCACCTCTGAGTTTGAGGAGATTGTGTAATTGCGTGATGGGGGCTTTTTACTGGTTTTGTTCCTATATATATATATATGTATTTATTCTGGATTTTTTTAATCAAAGTGGTGATCTTCATGGCAGGTATAATCCGAAAAAATTTTCTGGTCGTGATTATGATGATGATAGTGACATGGAGGCAAACTTTGATGATATTTTGAGGGAGGAGCAAAGGAGGTTAGTATGGTTTTAATGAATGTAGCATGAAATTCCCATCCATTTTGGGCTAATATTTGTTATTTTGTGTACTTCACTGTGCTGACTATCTGAACTTACGCAATTTGCTTAAGTAGGTTTATCTGCTACCAGTTTGATGTTTACACCTGTATTTTACTACAATCCAGAATGCCTTTGTTCCTTTTTCTTCCAAAATTTCTCCTTTGCTATCTCTGTGTGATCATGTGGCCCTAGCACATGGGTCGGGTCTGGTTGGGTCGATGCCTAATCCAGAACTGCACCAAACATGGTCAGTTCTCCAAAATTTTAACCCATGAGGGCCAGAACTAAAAACCAAACCAAACTGAACCTTGAAATTACGGTTCAGCTCGGTTCAAACTGTGGGTCTTCTATCTTATAAATTTGTTGGCACAAATCTGTGGCCCAACGATAGATGTAAAATAATAATACATCTAATCCAAAAATGGACAGTCCATAAGAAAGCTAGCCCAGCTAACTCAAAGCCAAGATGTAAAAGCAATAGAAGAGGGGGCTGCTTGTATATAAGGGTATTTTGGTGATGTGAGACAAGCTTCTCGCTTCTTACTTCTCCATTCCCTACAACTGAGATCACAGGTATGAACGTAAACTCGCCATTACGACTGCTGCTTCTGTTGACATCGCCTCCTCATCAGGCAAGTCATTCTTGGCCGCGTCCACCTCCTCCTCCTCCTCCTCTTCTCCATTCCCTGCTTTCCCCTCGGCTTTCTCGGGTAAGACACCGGAGGAGTGTCATTTTTGGCCAAAACCACAAGAAAACTATCCTCAATGTCCAACAATTCCGCTTCTCTCTCCAGTGTCGGAACACACAATCAAAGACTGGAGGCTTCTGAATATTTGATTTCTTGTCTTCTTTCTTCTTTTCGGCGACAATGAAGTTGAGTTTGCTGACTTCATAGACTAGGTTATCATATCTTCAAACAGTTCTGAGTCTTCCATGGAAAGAACCTCTCCCAAAGCTAGAATTGCAGCTGGTAAAAGCTTCAATACAGACATCGTCTGCTTGGCCATTGAGTGTTCTGACTCTTGAGGAAGTATGTGGGAGGATCGATGTTGAGCAGTGCAAATAGATGATGAAGGTGATGGGTATACCTTACCTTCCTTTCTCTTCTTCTTGATTCGCTGGATATGGGAGTAACAGGGTATGCTGGGAGCTAATGGAGGGATTTGTGGTAGGCCTGTCAATGGATCGGGCTTGATCCAAACCTGATCCGATGAAACCCGGATCCAATTTGTGAGACCCGATTTGCTAATCCGTTAATCCAGATGCAATTGATCTGATTAGATTCGGATTGGATATGGCAAGTTTTGGTAGATCGAGCTTTGCACCCAATCCGATGAGGGAGTAATTTTTGGTTCAAGTTTCCATCGATTGAGCACATTTGTCTAGCCCTAATTTCATCTCATCATTCCCATCTCTACCAACCGGCTCCTCTACCAGCTGCCATCGTCGGCCACCATAGCAGCTCCTCTACCAGCCATCGTTGGCAGCTCCCCTACCAGCCATCATCGTCGGCCACCATAGCAAGCAACGCACTTTCTACCAGCCATCGTTGTCGGCCACCATAGCGAGCAACACACTTTTACCATTCCCCCATAGCAAGCAACACAGAGTTTCCACCATAGCAAGCAACATCGGCCACGTAGAGCAAGGGTTTGTCGAGTTTGTTGAAACCCTCCTGCATAACCTACCCCATCACCCACACCAACAAAACCCACTTCCACATTACCAACCACAACCCTTCACTGTTTTCTGAACATATATTTGTATGTAGTACAGGGTTGTTGTCTATGTATGTACATATATATATATACAAGACGAATTAGGGATATTTGTATATGTAGTATATATATGTATAAACATGATGAATTAGGGGTTTTTGTGTATACAGATATAATGTATATACATGTCAAAATCTGCATTTTTTTTTCGCAATTTGGATGCTTGCGGTGCTTTGTACATAACAAAGCTTGAATTTGCAGGTGTTTTCAGCTTGAATTTGTTGGAGAAAGGTACAGGAAAACATTGTTGTTGCAAAATGTGAATATATCGGCTCCCTTTTTTCTCTGTTCTTTTTGTTTTGAATTTATATTTGATTGGGTATTATTGATTTCTGCTATGAACTGCCCACTGAGAAAAAAAAAAGTTTAAAAACGGATTGGGCTGGGTAATCAGATCCGATCCATTTATTAACAGACTGGGTCTCAGATTGTTGGATCCGGTCACTCTAATTCGGGTCCGGATTGGATCTGTGATCTTACCGGATTCGGATAGGATCCGGTTCTGGATCAGATCCGCTCCATTGACATGCCTAATTTGTGGGTAATATTTGGTGTTTTCTGTGAGGCGCTGACAAGAGAGATTAATCCCTTTATCCCACACCAGCTGGATTAGAAAGGTTTTACTACCGTATATTCTTTTGTACTGCTACACACTTGTGAAATGGTGCTTAAGGCTTGAGGGGTTTGACGTATGTATGAATATAATCTTTAATAATGTGTGGGTTGTTTCCTGTGATGTTCAGGTAAATTGACCAACCATCCCAGTTCTTGGTTTGAAGGGTTTGGTTGTGCATCCCTATTTATAGCCATCCAATATTGATCGTCCTATCAGATTGTGTGAATGTGTTTTTTTTAAGACATGCAATGTATCGGAGAATCTCTGCTTGTGAGATTTTTCTTATATTATGTACTTCTATAAATGTGAGAATCTATGCTTGCATTATTTTATTGGCTAGGGATCAATTTGGCATTGTATACAATTTTTTGTTTCGCTTCTATATTTTGGTTTCCACTCAAGCGTGTCCTCATGGCTAATACCTTGGTGTTTTCTGTGATTCAGTGCAAGAATTGCTAGAAAGGAGGACGAAGAAGAACTCCGCAAAATAGAGGAAGAGGAGAGGCGGGAGCGGTTGAGAAAAGAGGCAAAGAAGCGTAAGCTAAGCCAACGATGACCTGTACACAAATAATTGTATTTGTCACTAATTCTTCCTTGCTTAATTAGCTGAAGTCCCCAATTAGTCTTCTCCAACCATCTTTTCTTGTAACTTGAAGTTTCTTCCATAGTAGATGCTGCTCCTGAATTATGGGACTTCTTCATTTGTCAGGTTTAGGGGAAATTATTGCCAAATTTTATTTTTTGTTATGGTAAGTTGTTATTGTATTTGATATGTAGATTCATTATCTTCTTACTGACACAATAAAAAAGAGGCTACAAAGCTATTTGTCCGACTTTCTGCCGACCGAGTATTTCATGATTATTGCATTAGCTATGGTCTCCTTGCATTGCAACTCATCTTAGAGAAATATAACGTAGAAGCAAATAAGATGCGCCATATATCAAAACCCAGCTTCTTTTGTGTTTGCACTCAAAACAGAAGCTCATGATGCACAAAAGATGTTGAGATTATTTTGATAGCGGATCCTGTTACCCTCTGGGGCTTGAGCCTGGAATCTATGAGCAGGGGTTGTCAAAGGCCCTACCAATGCGCCAACCCATCTCACTCATACATGATGAGCTCAGGGAGAATCAGTTCCCCTATTTAGATTCACAGAGCTGCAGCATTCTTCATTGACATATTTTGTTCAAGCTACCTCAACAGCAAGAGCCTGTCAAAGTTCTTTTGAGGTGAATAAGCATTGCAGGTAAACTCTCACTTCTCAAAGTCTCGACTATTGTTATTGGTATTTAGGCATCCCATTTTTGTGAGCAGAATATTATAAAAGAATGATGTTTATTTAGTCCTTTGTGATGTGATTTTTATTTCGCATATTTTACTATTTTCTCCCTGCACGGCTTTAAAAAAATATCTAAATTTCCAATAGGAGTACCAGTTTTATTATTTATGGTATGAGAGCTGTGGGTTGCTATGCTTAATTTTTCAGTTTGTAAGACCTGCTTTCACTGCAAATGAATTAGCTACTTTGTCTGTTTTTGAATGGAGATACGTGGCAAACATGAAGGCGCGATGCTCTCCCACTGGTTTTTATATATATTTTTAGATTTGTCGTGAAATTATATGAATATTAAGCAAACAAAATAATTTAACACAGTATATAATAAAAGTAGTTATTCTGGAACTGTCAAATAATGGTTAAATAATTCTTCTGAAATTATTAAGAATAGATCTTTTTGATCATTCAAAAATTTATTTCTTTTATAGGACAAAATATAAAAGATAACTGAAAACTTGAATATTTTATCTACACTTTGTCTCTTTTTTTCTTATTTATTTTTCTCTTTCTTCGTTCTCTCTTTTCTCTTCCTTTTTGTTATCTCTTTTTTGTTTCTCTCGTTTCTTTCTCTCTTCGAAGCTCCTTTTATACATGTAGTTGATGGGACTATTCTATCAAATTTATTAGGTCGCTAATAACATATTGAGGTTAGTGAAGGTTATTCATACTTCTTCTTTCATAATACTTACCTTTGGATGACCATCACAAGAAACCTCATAAAAATCGTAAGGAAGGAAAAATTAGTGTGATAAAACTGTTTTGTTAAAACTTTGCCAAGAAAAATCATATGAAAAAAAAAGTTATTGGCGAAAGAAAAAGAGTATAGTCTGCGATTCTCCTTCATTCATACATCTGGTATAAAGTTGAAGTTAATAGCTACAATTGTTCAGAATGAGATATCTTTGAGACAACGCATGTTAATGTCGTGTACTAATTTCTCAAATGTTAGAATTGGGAGTGCTTTAATAAATAAGTCTGTCAAATTATTACTTGAACATATCTGCTAGACATTAATATCACCGTTTTTCTGGAGTTCATGTGCATAAAAGAACTTTGGCGTTATATGTTTGGTTTTGTCATTTTTTATGTAGCTTCCTTTAATTTGTGCAATACATGTTGTATTATCTTTATATAATATCGTTAAGGTATTTTTGATCGAGTATAGTCCGCAACTGTCTTGAATATGTTAAGATCATAGATTTTAACCAAATGCACTCTCGACTTACTTCATGAATTGCGATGATCTCATAATAATTTGAAAAAGTTACAGTTAGTGTCTACTTTATAAATCACCAAGATATAGTAGTGTTACAATAGATAAATATATAACCGGTTTATGATCGTACTTTATGTGGCTCAGAGAGGTAACTGACATCTGCATAACCAATTAACTATGATTTTGGTCCGTTTGAATAGAACAAACCCAAATCTGTTGTTCCTCGGAGGTAACGAAATATGTGTTTCATTATTTTCCAATATCTCTGAGTTGGTGTAAAACTATATTTTATCAATAAATTTATAGAAAATATAATATCAAGTCTTGTACAATTTGCAAGATATATAAGAGGCTCAATAGCACTTAGGTATGGTGTACTTCTGGACCAATGAGTTCTTTATCGTCTTCTTGAGAGCGAAAATGATCTTTTTGTACATCTAGTGATCGGATAATCATGAGAGAACTCAATGGATGAACTTTATTTATATAAAATCGATTCAGAACCTTTTCTGTATATATAGACTGATAGATGAGACTTCCATTTGATAAATGCTCAATTTGTAATTCAAGACAAAATTTAGTTTTTTCAATATCTTTAATTTCAAACTCCTTTTTTAAATAACTAGTAATTGTTGTAAGCTTTTCAGGAGTTCCAACAAGATTCAGATCATCGACATAGGCTGTAATAATAGCAAATTTAGATTTTGATTTCTTAATAAAAACGAATGAACAAATTGTATTATTCACATATCTATTTTTCAATAGATATTCACTGAAACGATTATACCACATACGTCCAGATTGTTTTAACTCATACAAAGATCTTTGAAGCTTTATAGAATATAAGTTTCGAGATTTTGAAATATTTACTTCAAGCTTTTTAAATCCTTCAGGAATTTATATATATATATATATATCTTTATCTAATTCACCATATAAGTAAGTTGTCATAACGCCCATCAGATGCATATTCAGTCCTTCTGAGACTGACAAACTAATTAAAAATTTGAACGTAATTACGTCCATTACAAGAGAGTATGTCTCGTCATAATTAATATCAGGTCTTTGCGAGAAATCTTGTATTACTAGTTGCGTTTTATATCTCACGATTTCATTTTTTTCATTTCGTTTTCCCACGAATACCCATTTGTATCCAACCGGTTTTACATCTTCTTGTGTTTGGACGACGGATCCAAATACTTTGCGTTGTGCTAATGAGTTTAATTCTGTCTTAATAGTTTCTTTTTATTTTGGTTAATCATTTCTACGTTGATATTCGTCAACTGTTTGTGGTTCATTCTTTTCATTACTTCTTGTAATTGCGAGAGCCATTTTAAATGAAAATATGTTGTCGACAACAATGTTATTTCTATTCCATCTTTCTTCTATATTCACATAACTTATTGAGACATCATTTGCTGCTATATTAGTAGATTGTTCTATAGAGACGTCAATATGTGATGGAGTATTAGTAACTGGTATATATGATTTGATTATCTTCTTTTTGTCGGTAAACATATCAAGTAATTGATTTGCAATCGTCTGTAGATAAATAATTATGTGAACTTTTGATTTATATTGATTTGTTTGAGGATCAAGATGAGATACTATAGAAGTATTCCAAGTGATTTTATGTTGTTTTTCCAGTTGCGTCTTATCTCCCCTTAATGATGAAAAAAGTGTCTCATCAAAATGACAATCTGTAAAACATTAGTAAATATATTCCCTGTTAAAGATTCAAGATATCTAATAATAGATAGAGAATTAAAACCAATATAAATCCCAAATCGATGTTAGGGGCCCATTTTAGTACGTTTTGGTGGTGTAATTAGTACATATACAACACAACCAAAAACCCTTAGATGTGAAATATTTGATTATTGATTAAAAATAAGTTGTAATAGTGAATATTTATGGTAGCCAGTCGACCGGACACAGACTAATAATACAGCATGCAATATGGCATGCCCCCAAGTATAGATAGGTAATTTTATTATCATAAGTAAGAGCCGAGCTATCAGCTGAAGGCGTTTGATAAAAAATTCAGCTATACCATTTTTTTTGTGTGTGTGTGTGTGTGTTTGTATGTGCAATAGGATATTCAGCATTAATTTCGATAGATATGCAATAATCATTAAAAGCTTGAGATGTAAACTCACCAGCATTATTCAGTCGTATTGACTTAATCAGGTAATTTAAAAATTGTGCTCGTAATATGATGATTTGAGCAAGAAGCCTAGCAAATGTAACATTACAAGTAAAAAGTAAACAAACATGTGACCATAGAGTGGATGCATCTATTAAAATCATAAAATAACAAAATGATCCACATGGCAGATGTATAGGCCCACATATATCCTCTTGAATTATTTGTAAAAAGGTTGGAGATTCAACTACTATTTTTGAAGGGGATGGTCTCACAATTAATTTCTCTTGTGAACAAGCGGGACATGTATAATCACTTGACAAAAGAATCTTCTGATTCTTTAGCGGATACTCATGAGAGTTCTTAATTATTCGACGCGTCATCATTGATCCCGGCTGACTAAGACGATCATGCCAAAGTATAAAATTTTTTAGGTCAAAACACTTATGGTGGATCACTTTAGGTGATCCCATAATTTTTATAATTATATGATACAATTCAAAAGAGAAGGTAACAAGTTTTTCTAATATATGCTTCTGACATGAAATAATAAAAGTAATGTAAAGATATTATTTATTATCCTCATTTGTTGGCTCTATATGATACCTATTACTCTATATATATTTAAAACTGAGCAAATTCCTTGTAACTCTAGTTGAATACATAGTATCATCAATATAGAGTTTTGTTCCTTTTGGCAATAATATATTGGCTCTTCTGGAACCTTTAATTAATTTTGTAGTGCTAGATATTATTTTAACGTTATTTTCGACTAACGTTAAGCTAACAAAATATTTTTTCTCTCGAAAAATTATACGAGTTGTTGCATTGTCTATTAAACATATATCTCCATCATTCATCTTGGAAACTATTAATGATTTGGTAGATTCCATACCTATATACAAAATATTAAAATTTCTTATTTATAAGAAAACGAAAACATTCATTTAAAAGAAACATGCTTATAAAAACATTATAAAAGATGACAATAAATTTAAAAGAATAAGAACATAAACTAGTAGGTGTACACATTTTCATTACCAATTGAGTGATTTATTTTTTCATCACGATCTTTCAAGAAATTTGAAATATCAAGGTAAATGATTTTTATTGAGTCATCAAAGTTTGTAAAATTCATTTCAACATTTTTTCCTTTATCTTGTATTGATGCTCGGTAAAAATTCACTAATGGTTTGGCTGTATGACAGGTATGTGACGAATGCCCTTTCATACCACACCTGTAACAAATATTTTTATAATTTTTAAGAGCTTTATTCTGTAAACCTTTTCCTTTTTTTTCTTTCGTTTCAGATTAGTTCCATTGCTGGTACTATAGTGTGGTATTCTTAATTCGAGAACTTGAATCATTATAATTGCTACCTCCACAATAAACCTCACGATAATGAAAATTATTTCTGCCATGGTCACGTCCGCAGCTACGTCTACGACCATGTCCATAAAATGAGACCACATTCACTTTACAGAATGGTATAGAGCCGGTTGGGCGAAACTGGAGATTTTTCATTAGAAGCTCATTATTTTGTTTAGCCAAAAGGAGACATGATATCAATTTTGAATATTTTTTAAAACCTCGCTCTCGATATTGCTGTTGCAGGAACACATTCGAGGCATGAAATGTAGAATATGTTTTTTCTAACATATCTTCATTAGTGATATTGTGCTCACATAATTTTAATTGTGAGCTGATTTTGAACAATGCAGAATTATACTCACTGACAGTTTTAAAATCTTGCAACCTTAGATACATTCAATCATAACGAGCTCTTGAGAGAAATATGATCTTCTGGTGCTCATTTATTTTCTTTAAATTTTACCATTGTGTAAGTAGGTCTTTTACCGTAAAATATTCAGTTTTTAATTCTTCGTGAATATGATGTCAAAGAAAAATCGTTACTTTTACACGATCCTGCTAGAATTTGTCATTTTCTTTTTTATAGAATTTTCAAGAGTCTTTGCACACAAATAGATCTCAGCATCAACTACTCAGGATAAATAGTTTTTACCTAAAATGTCAAGAGCGGTAAATTCTAGCTTTGCGAGTTTTGACACTTTGAAAATGCTACACTCACAAAATAATAAAGTTTTAGAATCACGATAACACAAAAATAATATAAAGAAGATATACTATAGAACTTTGATAAAATATCTGATACAAATTTCATTCATCCGAAACTTTAGTCAAATGATAAACTGCATAGTATTCGTATGTAATTGGTATATAGATATATATATTATTATTATTTTTGTTCGCATTATAATTTTCAATTCAGACATCAAAATATAATCAAGACACATGTCTATAGAAAACTATTGAAATAAGGATTTCAGATCTATAAATATCGTATGCCAAAAATTTAAGATCTAAGAGAAATAAACAAACAAAGTTTCAAAATGTCACTATTTATACTATTTATCAACTATTCAATAAATATAAATTATGTCATGAATTAAAGAGTGAACAGTAGAGAACTCAAAACAAAAATAAATTAATTGGAATATTAATAACACATAAAATAAAGTACCTTCATAGATATAATAAAGTACCTTTCAGATATAAGAAATAACACAATTATATTTTTCACGAACACTTAGAGTATTGTGCTGATAATGTGTTATAAAATTAAATGAATATTAAGCAAACAAAATAATCAAACACAGTATATAATAAAAGTAGTTCTTCTGAAACTGTCAAATAATAGTTAAATAGTTCTTCTGTAACTATTAAGGATAAATTTTCTTGATCATCTAAGAATTTTTTTTTATAGGACAAAATATAAAAGACAACTGAAACTTAAATATTTTATCCCCACTCTTTGTTTTTTCTCTCTTCTCTATTTTTCTCTCTTTTTTTTTTTTCTTTAAAACTCTTTTTATATATACAACTAATGAGACTATTCTACCAAATTTATTAAGTTATTAACCATATATTGAAATTGGTGAAAATCATCTACAATTTTTTCATGACAACATTTTATCAAGAATTGTATATTATAATCAGTTGATTCTATTGCTAGGGCAATTTTGACTAGGCAATTTTGGCTAGGTCCCAGTTTCACAGGTAAAATCACTTGATGCCATCGGTGGTTGTACCTTGCTCACGGATCCATCAGTAATGATCGTGTTCGGTTGGTGGGGCTGAAATGATGTGGCCTTAATCAACTGCGTTGATTGACCACCACGACTTTTTTTAGCATTTTCTCTAACAATCGTATTTGCCCTGATATGTGAGCTCCACGGACTTGGGTAGCTAACCGTTGAGTAAACACGAGGGATAAATCGTAAGAAAAATAATTATTTTCTTCATTGATTTTGAAAAACAAGGAAGCGAAAGATGAAGAAAAATTAAAAAATAATATTTTTATTCCTTTCTCTTCCTTTGATTTTGGAATTTTTTTTCTTTCTTTTTACAAACTATAAATCAAATATGAGGAAGGGAAATTATTATTTTTATTCTTTCCTCTTCTTTTACTCAAGTTAAGAAAAAAAAAAATTCTCTAAATGATGTAGTAATTACATATTTACATATATGAAAATACTAATAATGAAACCTGTGTTATACACAGACTATAAATATTGAACCATAAGTCAATTTTTAAAATAATTTTTTACAGAACAATATTTTATAAGATCGTTTTATTAAAATATGATATTATACCATTAAACATGGTATAATATTTTTCCTATTAAAATAGTCATGAAGAGAAAAAATGTATAATTTTTTTTACGTACTAATTATTTTAAGTCACACTTTTAATATATCTTTGTTTATTGAAAGTAAATATGTTAATTATAAATATCAACGTTAAGTTTATTAAGTTATATTCAGGATTAAAAAAAGTAAACAAAATTTATAAGAAAAGAAAAAGTTACATCTCAAACACTATTATATATTTGTTCAACCCATCTCGTACTTGAGACCTTATATATATGTCTAATATCTATTAAAAAACAGTCATTCAAATTAATAAAATAATATTATCACACTTTATTTTTTGAAAAAACATAAATTAATAGTGATAGAAAATTAATTGAATTTTCATGAATTTACTAAAATAAGTACAGATAAATCTTTTAATTCCATTCTTAGATAATACTTAAATACTATTCGTCTATAAAACAACTAAATAAAAAGTTAATATACTTTATTTGTGTCAGATTTTCTAGGGTTTTTTCCCTTTTTTATTGGTAATTATTTAATATAATAGAACAAATTCATACAATGAGAAATAAATTAGTGATCTCTTATTTGTTCTTTGCAATGAAATATCATTAACCTATTTTCATATGTATATCATTTTTTGTTACCTAAAGATTTATATGTAGTGAGTTCATTAATATGAACTCGTACTAAAGCCTATATATAGAATCTTAAGCAAATTGCTACACACACTAAAAAAATTATAATAGACAAAATAAAAGCTATTTATCTTCTATATTAATTATTATTTTATAAGCTTTTTAACTTTCTTTAATGTCATCTTCAATATGTTTGGCTAAATCTAACCCACAAAAAAATAAATTAAAAATATATAAGAGTTTTAAGAAGTTAAATTGCTTTGAAAAGAGTATTATTTATTAAAATTTAATTAGATTGTTAGATTTAGTTACCATGTTAATTATAAAGAATCAATTATATATTTAATTTAGTATATTTTTATCTTTATTAAATTTTACAGATAGAAGGGTGACAATTTAAAAAACCTATTTTATTAGTTAAAAAACTAATGTTTTTACAACATTTGTATTTTTATATTTTTTAAATTTAAAACAAAAAAATATATCAAGACTTTGAAACTTAAAGGTCTCCTAATATTTTGTTATAATATACCGTATAGATAATGAGTTAAAATGATGAATATTTCGTTTAAAATTGAAGGTTCACAAATAGATATATTATTGTGTTTGTATAATTTAAACCGTTAATTTCATATTAGGGGCTGCGAAAGTGTACCCGTCAAAATGGAGTTGAAGTGTTGTAGAAACTCCCAGGACTCGTAAGAACGGCTACAATGCTACCCACGACGTTCGTTGATCCATCAATCAGAGCAGCTGGGATGGTTGTTGAAAAAGTTAACACCACCGAAAAGTTTCTCACACAAAAATCCAAATATGCCCTTTCCTGATCCTCTAGACAAAATCAACGGTGAAGATCACATTTCCCTCACCTTCCAGGTTCCAACCTCCCAAGCTCCACCAATTTCCAATTAATTCCGTCGTCTTCTGTGTCTCTTTCTCTCTCGAACGCGGTTTCTCGGAAAATTTCTCATTCCATCTCTCGCATATTCGCAATCATCGCTTCGTATCTCTGGAGGAGTTTGACGGCAGTGTTCTGTTTCGTTGACGGATGAGGAAATGTGGTTCTTGGAAACAAAGATTTGGCCGGCTGTGAAATGTCAATGTTGTTGATATGGTCCTGGTCTACGGCGTCGTAGAATGTGGGATTCGTTGGGCTTAGTCTTAGGGGCTAGGCTCTCTTTTAGTTGTTAGTCTTTGTAGTTTTGAGTTGAGAAGTACAGAAGCTTTTGGCATAGCTGAGTCTGTGAATGTATGAATCAGAATGTGAATTGAGACTTAGTTAGGGTTTGTACAGAAAGATTGTTTTTAGTGCGACAAATTTGGGTCTTGTTTGGCTGTTGAAGCAATTCGAAGTAGCTGAATTCTTAGTTTAACAAGTTTGCTAGAGTGAAGTAAGGCGACTTCTTGGCGGCGAATGCGCGATCAAACATGCCAAACATCAGAGCTCCGGCGACAAAGAAAACCACAACCCTAACGGTTAATCACTTAGTCCTCAGTCTCTTTCAGCTTTATGCAATTCCTGTTGCCTTTTCATATTTTTCTTCTTTCGATGACTTTATTGTTGATAGTATAGTCTTTGAAAAGTGTCATCTTTTGAATTCTTGGCTATAGGTTGCCGTAAAATGTAGGCCGTTAACAGAGAGGGAACGTGGTCGTGATATAGTTCGACTGAGCAATGATAAGGTATGCATATTTTTCTACTTGCGAACTTTGTTTTGCAGCTGTGTGAAATAAGAGCTATTATTTGTTTTTAAGGAAACTAATTTTATGTGATGACAAATGGCATTGTAGGAGGTACTTGTTTTGGATCCTGATATATCAAAGGACTACCTTGATCGCATACAAAATCGGACGAAAGAGCGAAAATATTCTTTCGATTTTGCATTTGGCCCTGAGTCTACTAATTCGGTATGTAGTGTATATTACTATTTCTATCATTCATGAAGCTTATCCTTATCCTTTCTGTTATTTCCAAGTGTACTTCTTTATGCAACAAAGAATAGCAGAGAAATGATCACAAATAGGTTCCTTTCTTTCAAGGACAAAATGGAGTGGTAAAGTTATCCCACTTTCCAAACATGTTGTACATATTGCTGAACCCGAATTTCTGTTCATAGAAAATGTTCCATCATACCAGATTTCTTCATGTTGAATATTTTTTAGTGCTGATGGAATCCACCAAATGCACAATATAACCAATTTTGGCAACATAGTGGATTTCCATGTGGAAGATATCTGACCACCAAAGCTTTTTGCATATATAGGAAGCATGGATTACAGCTATACAAGGAGTTAAGTTGTGGCTGACAAACATTATCCAGCTTTGGCACCCTTTTCTGATGCTAGAAAGGAAAACAAATAAATAAGTCATAGTATCAGAGGAAGAACTATGGGCTGCTTTGTTCATTCTTTGTGTCCATGAGACTCCCTCGGTCCACTTGTTGATTCCTTAGCTACTTAGTTCCTCATAAGAACATAAAAGAGTTATAATATCTTTTAGCAGCTGCACTTTCAGCTTTTGCATCAAAACTCCTCTTTGTGTACTTTTTCAGATGAGATTGGGTCTCCAAATCTTAAATCCATTAAGAATTTAAATCAGCAAAATTTAGTTTCAGTACAGTCAAATTTAGATTGTTTTCCAATTACTTTATGTCTATAAGTTACAAATATGGAAAAAAATTTATATTGGCTGCTGTGTTAATGTAGCTATAGACCATATCAATTACACCATCTGGTCTCAGGGCTGTTAGGAATACAAAAGTGATCATAATCGATTTATTTGCTATTTGAAGATTGTTTTATCATGATTTACAAGTCTGACAACATGATATTTATCCAGGATGTCTACAAGAGAAGTATATCTTCTGTAATTGCTGGGGTTGTGCAAGGTCTCAATGCAACTATATTTGCATATGGCTCAACTGGAAGGTACATGAAAATCATATTATTCTCTATCACTTGTAAGTTATCCTCTCAAAACTGCTGGGGTTGGTGACAATGAATTAACTCTCTCCCTCCCCCCTGGTGAAGCTGAAACTTCTACATGGTTTATGTGATTGTGTAAATGTCAATGTTTAGTTTATTTTTCTTTTGTTTGTTTTTCAGAAATATTTTTATCCATTTGCTACCATTAATGTTCAACAGAGCCTACTAGAGTTTACTGTATAATGTACGAACAAATGTAACCCATTAAAAGTTCTTTGAGGGGAAACTTGATTCCTATGGCTTTTTTGGCATCTTTCTTATGGTTACTATTCTTTGTTTGTATTCCTATAACATTATTTGTTTGGCTGTCCAATATCATTTGCAGCCAAGTGGTTTTACTGGTTTTGGTAAATGATGTACTTTTTTTCTATCCTTAGCATATTTTATCTTCAATATTTGCTCTGGCATGGGATAAGAAGAGGAATATATCAGATCCTGAAACATTAAAGGCATTTATTGTGTTCTTTTTCTTGAATTGGCCTTCAGAAGTTTGGTTCCTCCTGACATTTTGCACCTTAAGGATGGAATAAAAGTGGGCTTTTCCTTGTATATTTTATAGCAGGGGATACATAAATTTATAGGTTTTGGTTAAAAAAAAAATTGCAATATGAAAGCCAAGTTTGGGGGCAACTTTGTTGCCAGATAATATTCTACAAATAATCTTATGTCAAGAATAATTGCATTTTTATGACCAAGCAATTTGAGGTTAGAGCATGATCAGCACAAATGGCATTTAGCTACAGTTGTGTTGCAGCAGAGGGTGCTTGATTAGGAGAATGTGGACTTTCCTGATTCTATTGCGTTATAGATTTTAAAACAAATGGGAGCTTTTTCCTGACTGGTAAGAGGATTTCTAAACTATTTGATGAATACTTCAACATATAATACCTTTATTGCTTATATAAGCACAATTAGAAGGGCATGCTTGAAGGAATTGGAGGTGGTTGGAGGTGAGTAGGCTAACTGAGGGAGTCTTTTGGAAAGTAGCACTAAATGGAGAGCCTGGAGCAATGAATTAGATCTCTGAGCTACTTAAGGGGGGCTGGTTGCTTGGAGGCAAAGAAGGGCATATAGGGTTCATGCTATGGAGCCATCTCATCCTAGACGTGCGAAGGGCATGTGCTCAAGAAGGTACAAAGGACTGTTTGTTGCCTCTGGTTGGCCTAACACTCCGTTAGTGGAGAAACCGTAACAGATAGTCACGCCAATAGGCTCTGAAGCTCTTAGAAGTTGCAGTGATAGCGGGGAACTATGTTCCCTGTCCGTACATCAATGACATGGGGCAGCTCTTGCTTCACATGTGGTGTTCAAATTCCAGGGCCTGCTCTCTGCTTAACAAATTTTTTTGTATTTATTTTTTATTTGATGGAGAAACTTATACTAAAAGGCACCTAAGGAGGGGCATGGCACATATTAGTGTTTGAAGCAGTGGACTGTGGAGCTCATACCCTTGAAACTTCTATCATCATTGCAGCACAAGAACTGCTAATGAGTTTTTGTGGCTGTGCATTTAAATATGTCATGAGAAGTGATGATCAGGTGTGTATAAGAATTGCAACATGAATTATGTCTTATTTTTTCTAAGTTGTTTGGTAAGTATTACTAGTGTGAAGAATTGACTTAGCATTTCAGGAGTCACTATAAAGCCTTTACAATGTTTGGTAGAGCTAGAAAGAAGCCGTGTGCATTATAAAGGAGTGACAAACTGATATCTTTTGTTTACAGTCAACCATCAGTCGAGGAAACATGGAAATCAGTATCATGGGTAAACATGGACACACTTTAATCATATGCTTTTATGGATCTGATAGTAGCTCAGCCAACATGTATGTTGGAATGTAGTGTAACCATTCTTTGTGCTGATTTGCAATTCCTTGTTGTCTAAGTTATTTTGGAGCATAAATTAACACTGTTCTACATTTTCAGTGGTAAAACATATACAATGGTGGGGACTCGAGATGATCCTGGACTTATGGTTCTTAGTTTGCATACAATTTTTGATCTTATCAAGAAGGACAATAGCTCTAAAAACTTTCAAGTTTCTTGCTCCTACCTTGAAGTTTACAATGAAGTACGGTCTGCATATCCATTATGGAGTTTTGGTTTTTAGTATTTGTGAGTGCTTATGTTTTTGGAAAATTTGTAACATACTGTTTTCTTTATTGGTACAGGTTATCTACGATTTGCTTGAAAAATCCTCAGGTCATTTGGAACTTAGGGAGGATCCGGAGCAAGGAATAGTTGTTGCTGGGCTTAGATGCATCAAGGTTCATCCTCTTCTTCATAGCAGTTTGCATGCCTGTATATAATATTTTTGTGCAAGCATTGGCTGACTTAAGACACGCGAACATGGTTAAAAGTGTAGTGTTCTATCTGTGGTAAAACTTTTTCAAGTTCAAGGTCATTTCATCCTTTCAATGATTGGGTAAGTTTTCTTTGTGGCAACATACTAGATGCCCATGAACAAGGGTCTGGATATAGAAAGGCAGAAAAGAAGAGATGTGGATGGGATATGCACTCATACCCGCGATCAGAATCTGTGGACATTTTACAGTGTCAACGGAATGTAAACTGAGCATTTTTCCTAACGACAGCTTTAGGTATAGCATGCATTTCAAACTAGCTTTATCTAGAGATTGCATAAACTTCAACTATCACGGATAAAAATTAGCTGCTCAATCTTTTAGCCCAAACAACTAGTATTGTAGTGCATATAGTAGTATCCAAGGGATAAATTGCAACATCAAACTTCTTGTTGCTGAAGATTATCTGATTTGGAATTAGCACTAGTTAAAATGTAGTAAACCCTTTCCATGCATAATTTTAAGTGGTGTTTAGTCTATATGGTTCAATGGAGAAGCATCTGGAGTCTCTGGATGTTTGATGAGCTAATTTTTTGATTCTGCTGTATATTGCATTTCACCAACTTCATTGTTTTAATTAAATAAATAGTTTTTTTTATCTCAACTTTTGTTCCAAAGAAAGGCTTTCTAGGATATCATAAATGTCTCCCTTTCAATCTTGTATGTGCTTGTATTTTTGTTTCCTCCTCTTTTTTTTTTTTTTATGAATTTTTTTGTGCCCCGTTTTTTTTCCCCAGGTCATAAACCTTCAGGAGAGCAACATTTAGAGAACCATTCTAATTGTCACACACTTCACTTAAATCAGTTTTTTCACTATCCATTAATGTAATCCAATTGATTACTCATTCTATGTTTCTTGAATTATGCCAAGACCGACTTGGTTTTCACTTGAAAATTAAATGTGCTTTAATTGTTAATGACTTGCTTGTAAGTTTAACATCTCTATTTTTTCTTTTATTATCGACTACATTCATTTCTGAACTTATCAAGTTTAGCCTGTGATCAGGAAACATAGAAGTTCTTAATTATTTTTATGCCTATTTTCAGGTTCAATCAGCCGATAAGATTCTTGAACTTCTAAATTTGGGGAACAGCAGACGAAAAACAGAAAGCACAGAGGCTAATGAAACATCCTCACGGTGAGTGATCATTGGTTGGATTTCTACACTTCCAATGGAATAGTATTCACTGTGACTTTTTAGCTCATATTATGTTTGAAATTCACTCTTAGTGTGATTTCTTAAGTAGATAGCTATTGCTGTTGGAGATTTAAGTAAAACTCTCATCCTGATATGGCTACATTTACGTAATAATTGTCTCATCTGATCTCTTGGTGGACAGGCTAAACAAGTTTTACTGCTACTGCTATTGGGAAATCCTATAACAGGCATCATGATTTGGCTACATTTGTATTCTCATCAAATCATTTTGTGAAGAAGCTCCTGTTTCTGAAATTTTATTCCATTTTTATTTTTATAAAGGCCTATTTCAAAGCCCTCCTTCACCCCCAGTCCCCCATCACTCTTATATTTAGAACTTCTCAGGAAAAGGTAGTTTCATCTTCATTGCTGTCGTTTAGGGGTTGAGAACTTGTTATATATCTAACCTATCAAATGTGTTGTATGAGAAGCCATTTTGAGTGGATGTTTTGCACTGGCTGTATAATACTTGAGTGACAAGATGTACCAACATTGTCATGTTTAGCACTATATTAATGACAATTGAGTGGGGGTGCTGTTACCATTGTTGCTGTACAATAACAGTGTCATTATCACGAGTGTTTAAAGCCATCAGACAGTGTTGGTCCTGACAAATAAAGACCCTGGAAAGGTGGCCTGGATATAAGCCTGATAGGCAGTTTTACTCACTGAAGTGGTTGCCTGTGGCCCTGCCCTAGTAGTCAGAGCCATGTACTCATCCTTGACAATCCCATCTTTTACCATGTACAAATCAATTCCCTGTATCAATGGCATTACAGAGTCTGTAAATTCTATTGCTGTATTATAAGTATCATAATTTTTTTAGATAGTCCTGTAGAACTAGGGGGAATTAATTGTTGGTGCCCTTTCAATGCATAGTGGCCTTTCTTCTTGATCTGATATTATGTTTGTGAACAGCTCACATGCAGTTTTGGAGATTACTGTGACAAGAAAACATAGAAACAAATATCAAATTCAGGTTGTCAAAGGAAAACTTGCCCCTGTGGATCTTGCTGGCAGGTATGCCCATCAGTACAAGTACTTCCTTTCTGTTAGTTTCTCTTACTGGCTAATTGCTGCTTTAAGTGAAAGTTACAGAAATGTTACCTTAGAAAAGTTATGGTGCAGTGAACGAGCTTCTGAAACAAATAGCGGAGACCAAAAGCTAAGAGATGGCGCTAATATTAATCGGTCACTTCTTGCTTTAGCAAACTGCATAAATGCTCTGGGAAAACAACAGAAGAAGGGTCTAGCTTATGTCCCCTACCGCAATAGGTACCTGAATGATAATGTTAGTACAGTTCCTTCCTCGCAAATGTGGCTAATTTATAGATTTTTGCAGCAAACTGACGCGGATTCTTAAAGACGGTCTAAGTGGTAATTCTCAAACAGTTATGATTGCTACTATATCACCTGCAGATATTCAGTATCATCATACAATCAATACCTTGAAATATGCTGACCGAGCTAAGGAAATCAAGACACACATCCAGGTGAGAGTCATGATCTTTACTATATCATCACACAAGCAATACATTGAAATATGCTGACTATATCATTTAGTAAAAACTAATGTAGTGAAAATCTAGTTTCTCAGACCATTTCTTATATTGCTACATGTGGCGGACTGGTAGTGATATCTCCAGAAAATTATTAAACAACATTGCTCTGCTTTAGGCACTGTGTGACTTGTATACCACAGTTCTATCTCTATCTTCCATGGCAGACACGCATTGCAATTCTTTATGTTGGACACACACACAGGTGTTTGTGTGTTCAGCACTTTTTGTTGATGTTAAACTACCACGCGTCCGTATCCTTGTTAGGTTGCAAAGGAGTATGAATATGTTGGTCCTGTGATAATCGATATGTTAGCGTATATTTTTCCAGCTGCCTATTCTATTAGCTAATTGATCTTACTATGCTTTAAGTTTCGCTGTAGCTATCTTTTGTATTAGCCAAAGCATAAGTCCAACACCATTGTATGTTGTATTTACGTGGTTTGTTAGGTTAGATTCGTGTATGATATAATTTTCAGTGGTACACTTTCTCTAAATGTATCTCAATTCTTGCAGAAAAATATTGGCACCATTGATAACCATGTATCTGACTACCAACGTATGATTGAGAGTCTCCAGGTAAAGTGTGGAAGATTTGATAAGATTTTGTTTCACGTTGCAGTCCTTTTGTGCTGGTAGTTGACAAAATATTTGTTTTGCACAGATAGAGGTCTGCCGGTTAAAAAAAGAATTAGCTGAAAAGGAGTCTCAACTATGTGCCAAACCAACCGAAAAGGCAGTGGATGAGCTGTCTGGATTGAATATATTGAGCCAAGAAACCAGTGAAAATGTACAGGAACGGATTAACTTACAGAAGGCTTTATTTGAGCTTGACGAAACTAACCTTCGCAACCGCACTGAACTCCAACATCTCGATGATGCTATTGCAAAGCAGCAGGTCAGGGTTCCCACTTTAACCATGATACTTGGGGGTGTTTGGTCGTAGCTTATTTAGTAGCTTATGACTTTTTTGAAATGTGTTTGAGTGAGTGGCTTAAAAAAGCGGCTTATGTCTAGTCACGTTTTTTGAAAAAAGCTATTTTTAAAGGTAGCTTTTTAAAAGTAGCTCATAGCTTATAGCTTATGGCTTATAAGCCAAGTGCCCAAACACCCCAATCATTTACATGTCTGTAATTTTAGCAGATTTTAAGTTGCAACTCTTGTACATTTTGGCCTTCACCTCTGTTGTTTGAACTAGGGTACTTGTTCTGACATGACATAGCATGGGTGTGGTAAAGCTGCAGGAAAGTTTTGGGGTTCTGATCATTTTAGACCCACACTTGATAATGGTGTAAAAGTCCATGTACCATAAGCCTTCAGTTGTTCTTTTGCATAAATATCTATAACTTAATTGTCATTTTGAAGTCTAGAATGATGATTATTTGAGTACAGGGCTGTGCCCTCTTTGCATAAATATTTCTTGCTTATTATTTCTTCTCAGCACTCTCTTTCTTTAGGATTTAGATTTCCAAAATATCATTTGTTTGTTGATCCCTTTCAAAAAGTTGTAGTCACTATTCCGGACAGGCATGCTTGGAGTACTGAAAATGTCTGTGAGCTGCCTGCCACCACCACCCCCCCCCAAACAACCAAACCCAAAAGTACATCTTCCAATACAGCAGAAGAAAGGCTTACATTTCCTTGTTCCTCCCTTCGTATGTCCCCATCTATAGCTATGGTCACTCCGTGTAACCTAGAAAACTACTATTGATATTTAGTATTTAACTTCTTGTTGACTGGCTTATCAAGTGACAATATACCTTTTACCTCCACAGGCTATTGAGAAAGATGGAGAGGTTGTGCAGGCTTTAAGAGCAAGGCGACAGGTCATTCTCGATAACATTCGTGACAATGACGAGGCTGGTGTGGATTACCAAAAGGTGATCATGCTCCACCTATTTCAGAGCTCAAGGGGAATATTGCTATTCACACTTAACCATCTTACTAATTCTATATCTTGCAGGAAATTGAAGCAAACGAGAAGCGTCGCTGTGAACTACAAGATATGATTGAGGAAGCCATTAGTAACAATGGCAACAAAACCTACTTGTGCATTCTCAGTCAATACAGGCTCCTGGTAAATAGATGCTAAGTTCAACTGTACCGAATGACACTCAAGCACTGGTATTTATCGACTTGATATAGAAAAATGTGATTTTTGCACTTACATGAGTGTATTGTCATATTTCACACACACCATGCTGGGCTTAAACCTAGATTAGTTCAGGCAACTCGTTAACTCCAAAGATTTTGTAAAGCCATCACTTCTTTTATATTCCTCTTATTATTTTATCTACTGCAATAATTGTAGGGAATGGCTAATTCTGAGCTTCAATTTGAAATTGCAATGAGAGATCAAATCATTTACAACCAACGTGAAGCACACAGAAACCTCTGGAATTTGCTCATGGCTTTAGGGCTTGATGAGAAGCAGATATTGGAGCTTGCTGCTAAGCAAGGAATAGCGATTGAAGACTGGACAATGGCACCCAATTTGGAGTTGTCGAACAGGAGGCGATCACTGAATCTGGGTTATGGAAGATTTACACCCTTGCAGTATTGTCCTTGCGTCGGGCAGTCGTACGGTAGACCATCTTGCATCTTCCAACAAAATCGAAACCTTGGTTCTAGATCATTTTCCGAGGGACATTGGGACTCGGCTCACACATTTTGCAGGGAGGAGCATCATAGTTCATACTACTTGATGTCTCATGATCACTCCCCATCAGCCTATTTGAGGCTGAGAACTAGCCGTGACCATTGGGCTGGTGACAGGCCAATTTTGTGGTTTGGCACTTCCGATAGACCTCTTGATTTTCGCAATTCATATCCACAGATGAGAAGTTGGTCTTCTCCATACGATGAAGGCTTCCAACCGGCTTTATCCTTCAGTGCTGACTTTGCCCGGCAGCAGAAGGTATGTATGCAAAAACTCATCTATGTACATGTCTCTCCAAATGATGGACCTTTCTAGTTCTTGTTAACTTCTTTCAGTTCTTCATATATATGGTGTACTACGCTTAAGTTAGAACTTTTTTTCGTAACAGGAGGTTGCATGGAGTAATATTGCAACGCGACATCTACACAAGGGCCATCATGTTGGAATGAGTAGAAGCGAAGATTCATCCGGAGGAATGATGATGCATCATGGTGGATCAAGCCGAAATCTGTTTGGATAAGAGTCCATCGTAGCAAGGTTCCAGCATGCTAAGCTCTAACCCGGCCGGTTTTTCCAAACACGTGTCTCTTATCGTTCAGTTCCCATAGCCATGTTTCTCACCCCTCCAGTTTTGTGTAAGGCCTCTTGACCTTTCTTATTCCTTTTTTCTCCTGGCTACCTTTCTGTTTTTACCCTCAAATGTACATATATAAGGTAGTGTTGAGTCGTAATGATCAGCAAATTATTCTATTCTAGCTTTTTTTTTTTTTTTTTCTTTCAGTGTTTCTTTCTTTGGAAAGGCATCGAAGAGGTGCATCAACATAATCAATCAATGAAATCTTATCAAGATTGTTAAGTTACTTATAGTAATGGATTGGCGACATTCCCTGGATCAATGATAAGAATCACCACTCATCTTAGTTTCCTCTTAAATGTCATGCAATGATCTATAACCATCATAAATATTGTCGAAAATTTATTTAATCACTTGCAAATTTACAATGCAATATATATATATATATATATATATATTTTGCAAGCAAAAATAATTAATTTAGAGGGGTGTTATTTTTTTGGGCTCATATACACCTCAAGATTTTTTGTTTGGAACTTGTGGAAGGGAAAGAACTCGGAGAAGATTATAAAGAAAATGGTTTTTTTCTTCGTTTGATTTTGCAAAGAAGATGAAAGAAAATTATTTTTTTATTAAAAATTTAAAGGGAAGAAAAAAGAAAAAATAGAGGACAACTGTGGAAAAGGATAGAGAAAGGGAAAGAAAAGTGAGAAGAAAAATTAGTTTGTGGTGTGAAAGTTGTCATGTACAGTGGATGACTTTTGATGATTGTAATCCATTGTCGGTAATTTACTATTCTTTCACGCGGTAATCGGTCTTTAAAGCAAAACACTATTATGAGAATGACAAATTAAAGTGTAGAAGAAGAGACATAAAGAAGAATAAAGGAAGACGAGAGGAAACATAGAGGAGAGAGATAGAGCAAAAGTTTTGGTCAAATATTAAGAAATATAGTTATATTTATATATTTTTTATAATATAATGAAGTTTTAAGTGATCAAGAAAATTAATATCAAATAGTTTCAGAAGAACTAATTTGAAAAATATTTTACAATTCTTGAAAAATTAATTTTTATTATATTTTATGTTGAGTTATATTTATACGCTTTATATTTTTTTTTAATTTTATAATAAGTTATCAGCACGAGTATATAACGATAAATGCTGTATGTATTTCATTTATGTGAAATTAATATTTCAATTCTTTTATTTTTTATTTTATATTAAAGTTGGTGGTACTATGTCGTAGAAGAATTGATATTCTAATATTGGAAAAGGCTAAATGTGTAGCGACAAAAGTCTTTAAAGTAACTTTAAAGAATATCAATTATTCTACAAAAAAGTACTATCAACTTTAATATAATTGCTTTAAAGAATTTATTTCATTTAATTAAAATTATTATTAACGATAATTTCTTCAAATTACTTTTTTAAAATATTCATGAAGCAAGTCGAAAGTGTTATTGGCTGAGTTGTATGATCTAACATATTAAAGAAAGTTGTTGATTATCTTTGATCAAAGATACTCGACGATGACAGATTAAGAGAGGTTACATGAAAAGTGACAGAACTAAGCATATGTTATGATAGTTCTTTTATACATGAGCTCTTGAATGATATCTATGTTATGCGATAATTTAACGGACTTATTCACTAAAACACTAGCAACTGCGACATTTGAGAACTTAGTGCACAATATTAGTATACGTTGGCTCAAAATTTTTCATGTTGAACAATTGAAACTTTCTTGTCAGGCGTATTCATGAGGGAAAGTTGTGTATTGTATTCTTTTTCTTTTGCTAATAATTTTTTCTCACAAGATTTTTTCTTAACAAGATTTTAACGAGATATTTTTAACGCACCCACAATATTTTATGCTATACAAAATATTGTACTCCTTTTCTTTCGATAAGATTTTTTTCTCTAAATTTTTTCGAGCAAAGCTTTAATGAGATATATATTTGTAGAAAGTCATCTAAAGGAGAGTGTTGTGAAAAGTTACCGTGTATAGTGGAAGATTTTTGACAATAAAAATCCATTCTCAGCAAGCCACTATTCTTTCACACGTTATTCGGTCTTTAGGCGGTATTTCACATCTATAAATAGACAATGAGAATGATAAAGCAAAGTACATAAGAAAATAGAGAAAGAATAAAAAAAAAAAGAAAGAAAAAATAGAGAAAAGAGACAGAACAAAGGTTTTAGATAAATATTAAGAGATACAGTTGTATTTATATATTTTTTTAGAATATAATAAAATTTTGAGTGACCAAAAAAATCAACCCCGAGTAGTTCTAGAAGAACCAGTCTAAGAAATATTTTACAATTTTTAAAAAATTAATTTTATTATATTTGATATTAAATTATATTTATATACTTTATTTTTTTTAATTTTATAACAATTAACTCGTTTGTCTTTATTATAAAATTAAAAAAATATAAAACAAGTAAAACAACTCAGTGAATACCGCCTGTAGTCATTACCGCCTCTTAACAGTCTTCTCATTTTCCTTCTTTTTCCTCCGAAAACCGAACAAAGATATTTTTATGCCGTTAAATTTGTTTTTATTTTTTGTTTGCTTGGCTTGGCAAAATAGGCTGTTAATTGGCACGGAACTTCCAATATAAAGCAGAACCGGCGGTTCACCACTTCACTGCCGAAATCGACTGGAAGCTGCGTTTGGACAGATTTGCTCTCTTTTTATATTCTTAAACCGCTCAAAACCCCCATTTCGTAGGTTCAATCCGAAAATCCCAGTCTGTAACCCCTCTCTTCCATCAGAACATGGCGTCGTCGGACCCGGTGGAATCAGTGAAACCCTACAAGCTTAAACAATCCCTAACGGGTCACAAACGCGCCATCTCGAGCGTCAAATTCTCCGACGACGGCAATCTCCTCGCCACCTCGTCCGCGGACAAGACCGCCCGTACCTGGTCCACCGCCGACGGCTCAGCCCTACAGGAGCTCCAAGGCCACGACCAGGGCGTCTCCGACCTCGCTTTCTCCTCAGACACCCGATTTATCGCCACCGCCTCCGATGATAAGACCGTCCGCATCTGGGACGTCGCCACGGGTTCTCTCGTCAAAACCCTAACCGGCCACACCAATTACGTCTACTGTGTCAACTATAACCCCCAGTCCAACATGATCGTGTCCGGTTCCTTCGACGAGACGGTCAGGATTTGGGATGTGAAGACCGGCAAGTGCTTGAAGGTGCTTCCGGCGCATTCAGACCCCGTCACGGCTGTCAATTTCAATCGGGAAGGCTCGTTGATCGTGTCGAGCAGTTACGACGGGTTGTGCCGGATATGGGACGCGTCGACGGGGCATTGTATGAAGACTCTTATGGACGATGAGAATCCGCCGGTGAGCTTCGTGAAGTTCTCGCCAAACGGGAAGTTCATTCTTGTTGGGACTTTGGATAATACATTGGTGAGTTTGTTATTCTAATCCTTCCAACTTCGTTATCGCACTGAACTTCAGCTAAAAAGCTTCAATTTTGAACCTTCTAAGAGCCGTTTCTGTTTTTGTTGATGTGTTTTATCTGTCTTTGATAGATGGTTCATGTTCCCTATTTGTTTCAATTCCTGAATGAGTAAATGCTGAAAAGCTTAAGATGATTCTAGCTTATGCTTTATCAGGCCTCTGATGAGCCCATCCTAAATATCTTCTCTCCTGTACCTTTCTGCACAATTTGTTTTCATGACGGCCTTTACTAGGGCTTGTATTCATGATACTTGTCAACTTCCAGCTTTCTGCAATTTAGTGTTTGTTCTGGAGAAAGCCTTTTTTGGTTTATTCTTGGCATATAGTAATAGTATTCCCCTTTTCTCTCTCTCTCTCTCTCTCTCTCTGTCTGTGTTTTTTTTTTCCTACTGTATCAGGAAAATTATCCATTTTGGCTGTTTCTCACAGTTACAGAGTCTAGTGTGAGAAAGGGAGGGACATTAGTTCTGAGCTAGAAAAGAGTGAAATTTTGATCTAACTTGGCCTGAACTGTTTGTTTGTGTCTGCAGAGGCTTTGGAACTTCTCGACCGGTAAATTTCTTAAGACTTACGCTGGCCATGTGAACTCGAAATACTGCATTTCATCAACGTTTTCTGTAACGAATGGGAAGTACATTGTTAGTGGTTCTGAGGATAATTGTGTATACTTGTGGGAACTCCAGACAAGGAAAATAGTTCAGAAATTGGAAGGTCACACCGACACTGTCATATCCGTGTCATGTAATCCCACTGAGAACATGATCGCATCTGGTGCACTTGGAAATGACAAAACTGTGAAGATCTGGACTCCAGAAGAGGACTGATTTTTCTCTGATTTTGCTTGGCAATGGCACCGGACTAGGCTGAGGACATATTCGGGTTTGAGGGGAAAGCTGGTTTGTTCCTATGTTTCCATGATACAAAGTTCAGCTATCTAATCAAAGCAGTTGCTGGTTCAATTAGTAGTTCTCTTTCAAGTTAATATGTTCAGTACTATTGCTACTTTGAGATCAATATAAATTGTGTTCCCATTGCTGTTGATGGAGCTAATATAATTGCATGTTCTCAAGGGACATCAGTGAAATTCTCCATTTTTTTTTTTGGTTTTGTTTAGTGTTGCTGCATTTTAAACCTTATCTCAATTTAGTCCCTCTTACTTGTCCCTATTCATCCTTATTGGAGCAACCAAACAAAGAAATTGATTTCTTGAGAAAATGCCTATTCATTTCGTTTCCAATTTCCTAATCCAACTAAACAAAAGTAAGGAATTTAAATCCTCTAGTTTTATTTTCCTTTTGTTTTCATTTTCTTAAAAATATTCAAAAACGAACATATCCTAAGATTGCAAAAACAAAAAAAAAAAGAAGAAAATTTAAGCCCATTTAACGAAGTAACACATCTGTTTGGTGTATATTCCCTTTCACAATGAATCCAAATTTTAATGGCCGCCCAAACGCGAGTTGGTTGAGTTTGTAAATATCGAAAACTTTGCTTATAATGTTCACGTTCCACGCTCGTTGTCAACAGTTCCCTTTGGTGGCATGTCTGACTCTGGAATGGGATAACCTACCCTTCCCTAAACTTTAATATACCGAAAAAAAATAAAAATTCAAAGGCACATGAGAATTAAAATAAACTCAATAGTCAAGATCATGGGCCATTCCTGGAATATTAGAAAACTCACAAAATTTTCAGCTAAACTGGGCCTTGCCTGATCCATTTTTGATTTTGTTTTTTTCTTTGGCAGCTGGGTTAGGGCCCATCAAGGTTGGGCTCAACAAATATCAGGTTCTGTCCAAATTGACCACTACCTAGCCCAAGTGTGCATTTGACAACATAGAGCAAAAGAAAAAGAAAAAAGAAAAAAAAAATACTGCCATGTATCGATTTAGGATTCGATAAGGGAACTGAAAATTAAAAAGAGAAATAAAATTATTTGTGCCTCTTTATTTTTGAGAATTACCTCTTACCTTTGTACCTATTTATTTTTGAGAATTACCTCTTACCTTTGTACCTATTTATTTTTGAGAATTACATCTTACCTTTGTGATTAGGCTTATTTTTACCATGACTTTTAGTATTCTAAAATGTAACGCTTACAACTCACGTGGGAAATTGATTTTTTTACACAAAATTATTTTCCCAATAAATTAAAACATCAAAATAAAAAAAAAACAAATACTACGAAACGAAAAATCTAGAAAGGTCAATAACAACATTTCAATATTTAAATTTTGTGAGAGACCTCCGAATGAAAGGAAAAATTAAAAGGAAGAAACTCTAGAATAATATAAACATCATTTTGATATTTTAGTCGGGTGGTAAACAATATTAGGAAAAAAAAAAAAAATACAAGCTTGGGTCGTTCAGTCCAACCAGAAATTTGTGATTTTATCATAGTTAGTAAAATACGGAACGATAAAAAAAGGGTATATAATACATACGGGTTTAATTTGATTTTTTTTAAAAAAATACGGTAATAAAATTTGGCATAAAAATACGAGAAAGTGAAAAACACGAATATATAATTATCTGAGTATCATACGAACATTTGTTAAAAAATCAAGACAAAAAATACAGTTACAATTATAAGCAATTTCTTCTTATATATGTTAGTAGGTAGTATTTTTGTCTCAAATATAGTCATTTTTAAAAATATATTATTAACAAATAGCTAAATTAAAATAGTAGATAAATAAATTTTATTTTATTATTTTATTATTTCAATACTTGATATAAGAATGGATTAATTTATCAATTTTAATTTTAATTTTAATATTTTAAGTATTAATAAAAAGTTATAGAAAAGTATATTCACAAATCATTACATGATACTAGTAAAGATACACAAATCATGAGTTATACAAGCTTTTTTTACAATTAATAAAGTCAAATAAATTTAATGTCAATAATTGTACTATTATAACTATATATTAAGTACATAATTAATAATATGCTAAAATTATATTAAATTATATTTAATTTTTAATCAAGTTTTTTTTTTAAAGTATAATGCGCATACTATACGGTCTAACTAAAAAAAATAAGTATTTTCATTACGTTTCAAATTTGAATGGAAAACGAAAGTTTTTTTTATTCATACGTACATACAGGTATTATATGTGAATAATACGAGTATTTACTAACTATGTATTTTATGTTAATCTATGTTACAAGTGTTTAAGTATATTACAATTTGGAAGAGGAGGTCAAAGTAAAAATCATGACTTTAGGGGTAAAAAGTAATTTACCCTAATTATATTTTCAATAAATGACTATTTATTTTCTTCTAGCAAGGTAAAAGTAAAAATGTATTAGCTTATCTCATTTTATTTTTTTAATTTTTATTTCTCTTAATAAATTCAAGTTACCATATGAGTGACTAATCAAATCAACTGTTATGAATTTTTTTTAAATAACTATTAGTTTAGACTAGACTGACGAGTGTCATATCTTCAGTCTTTCCTACCCCTTCTCTCCCCCATCCTTTTTTTTTTTGTTTTTCCGTTTGCTGTTACGAATTTTCTTTAAATAGCTTTTAATTTCACTTTTCATGTTGCCCATCTTATTCAAATAAACCCTTGCTTCGCAAAGAAGTTCTCACATTATTGTATTGGCATTTTTGGAAACTTTCTTTTATTTCTCACATTCCTTAAGCTACATGCATGTCCCACACAAAATGGGAGAGAGAAAAGGAATTGAAAAAAAGAATTACGCATAGCATTAAGTACAATGTTCTATAAATGATGCTTTTCTTCGGGTACATCATCAAGAACACCATCTATCTCATATTTTTCCCCGCGCGGGGTGGGGGGCTCGAACCCTCTACATATGAGCAGGATTTTAGCTCTATAAATTGCATTATAGGGCACATTCTTAATTGTTTCCTATATCCAAATTCTACCTTTACATTTAAATCCAAGGTCTTAATATACAGATGGACAAAGCTTCTGTGCTTGGAGATGCGATTAAGTACTTGCAGCAGCTTCAGGAACATGTGAAATTGCTTGAGGAAAAAATCAACAACAAATCTGAAGAATCAGTTGTTTTTGAGAGGAAGAATCAGCTTTCTGCTGACGACGACGACTCCACTTCAATGAAGCACTTCCAGGTTGGTAACTACAATCAATTGGAGTGGCAAGCGCCTTATTGTACTACTACATTGAAGGTGTTTTAGTGTTTGGGTTAAGTTCTTTCGTTTCAAGGGCCTTAATGAGACTATTTCCTGGTTATGGTCATAATCTCACATAAACCCGTAAAAGAAAATGAGTTAAAATTAGGATAGTTTGATTTTCGTGCATTTCAAATGCCGTTGCTTATGGGTGCAATAGTAATTGTCTATATGTTAGTAAGCTAAACATGCAAATTGGTTCCATCCAGGAGGTGACATCATAAGCAGCACAAATAATGGGCCAGGAAAGTCCATTTTTGTCGGAACCTTATTTGGACGGGAGAAGCCTGATATGGGTACGAAACTTGTTTCGAAATTTTGGAATAAAGTTTCGAAAATTCTTCAAAAATATTTTGATAAATTTTAAGGAAACGTTTAGAATACTTTTGGAAAACTTAACAAAGACGTATGAGAAACGTTTTGAAAACATATGGAGAAACTCTTTGGAAACTTGAAATATAAATTTTTATACATTTTTCCTTACGTTTCAATTAAGGATCTATTAAATTATTTATACAAGTATCTACCAAGTTTGCTAAAAGTTTCCTCTAAGTTTTGCAAAAACATTTTACTAAGATTTCTATAAAGTTTCTCAATCAATTTTTAATTGTTTTCATGCTTTTCATTTTCTTTATGTTTTTTGACAGTGTTTCCTACTTTCATTTTCGTAGCATTTTTAACTTCCGCTTCCTATTTTGGCAACTACTGGAAAGTCACATGGATTGCTAAAAAAGAGTAGAAGAAAAGTCATATAAGGATCCTTTCCATTCAATGGGTAGAATGAAGATCTCCATTTTATTTATTGGGGTGTTAACATGTAAGCTAAAATAAAAATCAAGGGTTTAGATGAATTGACTCAAAAGATATTTGAAAATAAATGATGTTTTGATTATCTATAAAGAAACAAATTTTAATATACAATAACGTAGCTTTTGTAAAATATTTAGTAATACTTTGAAAAAAGCTAGCATTAACCGCGGTTGTACGACAGTCGCCGATTGATGCTAGCTATATCATCCTGGGCCTACCACCTAATTATGGGCCCTTGCTAATGTGGCTAGTATCAGTCCGTAACTATCGCACAGTCGCGGCTGATGCTAGCAGCTTTTTAAGACTTTATCTAGTTCATTGATTGATGGAATGATGATTTCCATTCCAATCATAGAATGAAAATTATCTAAATCCAGAGTTAGATGATATTAACCGTTAAGATCACCAATTGGTTAGCTAATACCCTATCCTATAATTAGGCATGTCAATCTGGCCTGGCCCAACTAGGGTTGTGGCCCATTGGGCTTGGACTGGGCTTTCCAAGCTCCGGCCAAATTTCGAGCTGGGTAGGGCCAAAATTAGAATTGGAAGGCTCAAACCCAACCTACGGTCCTAAGGGCAGGCTCAGGCTTCGGGCTTGGCTTGGGCTTTTAGACGGGCTTGAACGACTTTTGGGCGGGCTTGGTCAATTTTTTTTTTACATTTTAGTTTTTAAGTTTAATTTTAGTTTTACAAATTAGTAATTAATAAATAGTAATCAATAATGGTTAAAACTAAGTTAAAGAATTAGTCAACTTATAAAAATCATACAAAAAAAGTATAAATGATTAAACTTATAAAGTATTGATTAATGTAAATTTATATGAACTATTAATTATATAAGAAATATACTTTTAATTAATAATTAATAATTAATAATGATTAAATTAAGTTAGAGACTAAGTCAAATTTATAAAAATTATACAAAAAATATACATGAGTAAACGATTAAACTTATAAAGTATTGATTAATATAAATCTACATAAACTATTAATTATATAGAAATATACTATTATTTATAAATTTATAATTTGGGGGGCCTCGGGCAGGGCTCAGGCTCGAGCTTGGACTACCAAGGGTAAGGCCTAAGTCCACCTATAGGGGGTCGGGCCTGGGTCAGACTAGATCCAAGTCTGGCTCGGGCGGCCCATGGTACTTGAGCCATATTTACATCCTTACCTACAATCATCAACTCATATCTACGCAATAAGAATTTCCATATATGTATCTTCCTTTTTTTGTCCCTTTTGCTTTAATTGGTTGCATCAAATGATCTATAAATTAGTGCAAAGAATATGCAGGGTGGATCAATTCATGTTCGTTGGCCTAAATGTGAGAATCTTAGGTCCCCCAATAAGTTATTAATTTTTGTAGGGCTATTTGGTGGTTTGAGTAGTAAGTATTCTTTCTACTCGATTTTTGTAACGGAATTAGTATACTCAACACTCACCCCTTTTTTTAATGTATGTGAATTTTCTGAATCTAGTTCTAAATGCTGGAATGACACGCCTAATTGCTAAACTCTATCAAACACAGTATATTTGCCACTTGCATATGTATTCATATTTCGTACCACCAGAGACCCGAAGAATCACAAAATCACAACATTGTTAGCCTGGTTCTCACATCTTTTCAGACTATTAGAACCATGTTTTCAGACTATTGGGGCTTCGAAGTAGTGATTCTGCCCCTGTTAATGTAAGTAAAATCAAACCTGCACTACGGGATGTATGTCAGTAGACAAGGCCAGGTGCTACAAACTTGCCCACACCTTACAGAAGTACTCTAGTGGAAGGACTTGGCGCGCAGGGGTTCGATTTGGACAAATTTAACTAATTAAGTTGCATGGGTTCGAATTTTTTTTTTTTTTTTTTGCTATTGCGTTTGATTTGGTTTTAGAATCAGTAAACAACAATTTTGTATGATTCTGATATTCAACATTAGTGGCGGGCCCATAAATTTTGCAAGGGGGACCGAAGTCAAAAAAAATAGCGGTATCATTGTATCATTTACCAATTGTGACACTGAGATTTAAACTCTATAGTATGAGATCCAACAAATATAAAGAAGGTAAAAATAGTAATAAATATAGTACCCACAAATATATGCGCTACTTTTTCACTAAATGTTTTTTTTCTAGGCTATAAGGACAATTCGAAATTATTTGAATTTGAAAGGGCAAAGGTAAATTACATGAGTTTTGGAGGGCAATACAACTACTTTATTAGGAATACTCAAAAGTGTTTAGGGTGTAAAGAAAATTTTTAAATTTTAAGGGGACTAATATACCTAATTTAATATAAATACTCAACACTATGTAAAGTGTAAGGTAATTTTTAAAAACTTAGGGGGAGCCGTGATGCCCGCCTGCTCTCTTGTGCGTCCGCCAGTGTTTAACATATGAAGGGAATGGTTCGCCTTCGAAATTTATTTGCAAATCAACGTTTAGAATCTTTCTATCTTTTGGAGTTGTTTCTACACGCTTTCTTATTTTAAGGAAAAAAAGAAAAAAAAGAAAATTAGGAAGATAGGATGTCTGATCAGTCACTGTTTATGGCATTGGTGGTGACTGGTGAGGATGCAAAATCCGCTGGTTGTGAAGAGCAATCTTTAACTCACGCAGGACATAACTCCGGTGTACAAAAATTGTTATGGGCCCATCGGAATTCATTTAAACTTGCACCTATATAGGTATATACTGGCCAGGTGCTGTTGGAATTCAGAAACTCGGAACCAAATAATCATGCAGGCCAATAAAATATACAGCCATATCCCCTGGTTTTCTTCTACAAATATGCAAGCAAGGGTGACATAACAGGCTAAAGAAAGCATCTTCATTGTTTGTATAATGCAGTGAGGCCTAAAGTAGAGATCTTCTAGTGACTTAGCTGCTGCTTGTTGCATTAGAAAATGCATTTATCTTTTCACATTTCTCTCTCTGTCGATTCGCTATATCTTTCCTTCAATTTATTTTATGACGAGAGAGAGAACCCTTTGCACAGTTATTGAGGACGAGGACAAAGTTTTCACACCTGGGGAAGGGGTAACTGGTGGATCTCCTACTACTATAAGAGGGAAGCTAAACAAAGTCCCTAACCCCACTTGGAAGAGAAAGTTATCTCGTTGAAGAAGGTAAGGGGTGTTTGGAGCTACTCCTTATAGCATGTTTGGAACTTGGAGAAGATAAGAAAAGGGAAGGAAAAAATATTGTTTGTTTTTCTTTCTCTTTTTGATTCTACCTATAAAGGAAAGAGAAAAGAAATGGAAAGAAATGGAAATTTTTTTTTTGAATCACTCTCTCTTTCTTTCTCTTCTTTTATTTCACTTTCTTCTCATTTTCTTCACAAAACCAAACAAGGAAGGAAAAATAATTTTTCCTTATTTTCTCTCTCTCTCTCTCTCTCTTTCCCTCCCTTTTCCTTCCCTTCCCTTCCCTTCTCTTTCCTTCCCCAACTTCCAAACAGGCTATTAAAAAAGTCATAAGCCATAAACTTAAATTAGTTTTAAAAAATTATTTTTTTAAATAACTTTTTCAAGAATAAGCTAATTTTAAAAGGCCATTTTTTTTGTAGCGAGAGCCAAGCACAATTTTAAAAAATTCATAAGTTGCTAAAACAAACTACTTTAAAAAGCTCCCTAAGCTTCCGAGCTCTCCCCCAGTGAAATTCCTAAGATTTATTAGAGTTGGGTGAGTGTGTGCGCACCCAAATGATTTTTATCCTGTAGATTTTAATCAAGTTCGATCGTAAACAATGGACACAATTTAAGCTTTTTCTTTAGCTTTTTCTACTTAGACTCTTTACGCTTCGTTTGGAACCTTGAAAAAAATAAAAGAAAATGAAAAGGTAAAGAAAAATAGAACAAAAATATCTTTATTTTTGTTTTATTTTTCTTAACATTTTTTTTTCTCACCGAAAATTCGAATTCTAAACGAAACCTAAGGTTCTCACAACACCAAAATCAATGCTAAAGATCATATAATGGCAGAGAGAAAAAGGAGAGAAAACCTGGGTGAGAAGCTCTGTGACCCTCGACAACACCAGGTCTACTTCCGCCATGAGCTTGGGGCTTGTTTGGATGGCACTTGCATGGGTTGAGAGTGAGGTGAAGCAAAGTCTAGGGTAAGTTGTTGTGCTACAGAACAGAACGCTTTAATGAACTCGGTGCTAGTTTTTTCGGCTACAGTACCGGCAACCGAGCTTGAGTTTATATAGGAAGTGAAGGCGGTAAGCATAAAACCAATCATAAAACATGACCATGAATTATATGTGAATATAAGAACATCAACATGATTCAAGATTCAAGTAGGATGCGAAACTTATCTGTTTGCTCTATGATTATTTGACTCAATGAAGCAGCGGTTGTAATCCTGAAATACACGTGTTAGTGGCAAGTCTTTCTCTCTGTACCCACTCTCTGAATGACGAAATTTTATGGAAAAACAGTCTGATCGTGGGAAAAGAGGGGACTTAGCCTCTATAAATATTAAAACTCTAGTCACATTGGGTCCATCCATAAAAGGCTCAATTGACTAACTAGGCCCACACTAAATATCGTCAAACCACATTAATTGAATAGATGCACACTTGCCTATGCATGACAGATCACAACCTTATTGGGCTTACCATGTTTGTTTCATCTAGACCTGGGTTCAACCCGTGTTTAGAAAAATAACCATAATTAATTTTAGCTCAATTTAGAATAGTCTAACATTCTCCCACTTGAGCAAACATTAATTGTAGTATTGAATAAATTATAAATTTTTTTTTTTTTAGAAAACGACTCTCGAGTTGTAACGTAGAAATAACTGTATGTGGCCACAATTTTAAAAAACCAAGTAGGATGAGATACAACACCTAAAACAATTCGGTCCAACAAGGCTATCAATATCGAACCAAGGCAGTCATTACATTATTAGTCCATGCAAGACCACTCATGATTACAAATACTATTAATTCTATCGACATGAATCAAATGTGGTAGTGTGGTGGGAAAAAGCACTCCGTATGTGATCTCATAACAATGCTAATTCTCAATCAGTCTTCAAATTCTCTTTAACTGTTTGCTCAATCAATAAGTAAGAGAACTCCTATAGTTTCCGATGAAACCAGCATGTCTTGCATAATTGTCTCGAGATAACTTTATGGTGCAAACACATGACATATCCCGAATTGCTTAAGTTACACCAAACTTAAGACTATCAATAAAACAGAATCATGAATACATTTATCTATATGATATACAAGTATAAAAAATATATTCATGCATAAATGACAGTAAAGGCAATCACAAAATAACTAAAAGTGTCTAAATACATAAGATCTGCCAAATAATGTAAAGAAAACAACTCCCACTAACCAAGTACATCAAATGACCGAATTACACCCATGTCAGACACATGCCTACTAAAAGTAACAGGCCTGAGTCCCTTGGTGAAGGGGTCTGCCATCATCTTTTCTGTATCAATGTTCTCAATGACGACGTCATTTTTCCTTACTAAATCTCTAACAGACAGATACTTAATTTCAATATGCTTAGAACCACTAGAACTTTTATTATTCTTAGAAAAGAATACGGCTACACTAATGTCACAAAAGATTTTCAGTGGTCTAACAATGGAATCAATCACGAGCCATCCTTGCTAAAATTGGATATTTAGCACTATTAACCTTCCACCAATGTAAAATATTAAAATTCTCATTGTTTGGAAACACCGGTTCCTCCAAATATTACTCAAATTCTGATTTTTCATAAGTATGAATCCTAGAAGCACGATCCTTCATATACCACTCGAAGAAACTAGACAAACTTTCTTGCTTGGAAGAACTAGAAACCAATTGACTGCCACTGGAGCTACCATCATCAGTAACATGTTCATAAGAGCCTATGGAAGAGGAGAAAGCACCCCTATATTCATTAAATAGATCAGTGAAGGCATTTTGGACCCTTTCAACATGCCTTTGAGCATTTTTACCATAAATTCTACCATAATAATATTGCACCAAAACCAATTTGCACCTTGGATCAAGAACCACGGCAATGGCTAACACCAAACAATAGTCTTCCCAATACTTCGCAAACTTATCTAATAGAGGACCATCCATCAAATGAAGACATTCATGCTCATTAACCTCCCATTCCCTCAAATGGAGTTGAATTAGACATATATCTGGAAAAAATACATTTGAAGTCGAAAAAGAAGTCCCACTAAAATGAGAGGTAGTCTCATAAAAAACTTTTAAACACCCACTAATGACCTTTGCTAATTCCCATTCCTCTTCTGAAGGATTGTGCTTATAGTTTTTATCAATTTGCTCTAGGCGAAAGAATGCATTTCTCAATCCTATTGCGACTTCAAGCATCAAGTACGTGGAGTTTCATCTAATAGGAACATCCATTGGAACCTTTTTCTTACCATGCAATTTGACTTGATTTACAGCAATATCAAATCTTTGTTTTGCATAAGAGGATTTTTTCAAATACTTTACACTTTCCCTAACTTCAGAAATGAGATTTCCTATAACTTTTGACCCATCTTGCACAATTAAATTGAGTATGTGCTCACTACATAGCACATAAAACAACTCCCCATCCAAAGCTAACATTGATTTATCACAAAGCCAATCCCGAAGAAGTTTTACCATGACGTCATTGTTTGTCGCATTATCAACCACTATTGAAAACAATTTCTTGTCTATATTCCACTCCAATACTAAATCTCTGATGAATCTAAACAAAGTCTGTCCATCATGAGGGTGTTCGATGTACTTATATGCAAGAATCTTCTTCATTAATTCCCAATCATCAGTCACATAATACGCAGTTACACAAATATAAGTAAAGTTTTGATGGTCTGAAGTCCAAAAATCAGTTGTAAGAGTGATTTTACAAGAAAGTTCATCCAAAAATTGATATAACTTGTCCTTTTCCATTTGGTAAACACCAAGAACATCCCTCCTAATTGTGTTTCTAGAGACAAGTTTGAACCCTGGCTGAAGATTGTTGCAAAATATCTCAAAAACTCATGCTCAGCCATGTTAAAGGAGTAGTTATGCTTGATTACCATTTTAGCAAAATCCATACGACTCTTTTCTTGATCAAATTTAAACGTTAGCATCTTAGAAATAGAGACATTCCTAGAGGCATTTACATCAAGTTGTCGTAGTACTGAACATCTACCATCCAAATGTTTTAACAAGTGGCTTGTTCCTTTACTACTACCCCCAACAAAGTCTTTCTTACAATGTTTACACCTAGCAACAGTTGCTCCATTAGGTGTTTTAATATTGTCAAAGTCCTTCCACACTTTGGATGTCAATTTTCGCCTCTTTGAAAGACCTTGAGTTACCTCCTCACCCAATTCAATGAAATCCTTATTCCTACTACTATCAGTAGGTTGAGTAGGATTAGTAGACATCTTCTGCTAACAAAAAAAAAAAAAAAAAATCCTTAACAAATGAGAAGATGTATAGAGGTTGACAAAGCTATTTGACAATAAAATGCAAAGTTTCTTAGACTTTGCCCGAAATGCTGAACCAGTGAACCCTTGAACCAGTGAACTCTTAAATTCTAGCCAAAACAACAATCAATATTCACCATTTCAGAAGAAGGGTCAACTGAATCCCTAAAAGTTAAAGCAGTTCTAAACCAAGGTAGAACTATGCAATCTTAGTATGGGACTTCATGCAAACAACCTGTGAAAAATCCAAATTATGAAATAGCAGATAATCAAGGGAATTGTGAATAAATTCTTTCAGTTTATAAGCTTCATAGTTACATTTACAAACATTTCGTCTATTGCCCTGTGCATGCATACACATTGTGCTAATGTCTCTTCATGCATTTCAATTAAAGAGGGGGTAAAGTACCCCTCAGATCAAGAACAAAATGATTCCAAGTAAAAGGTTCAGTTCATATCATTTTTTATTTCTTCTTCTTTGGAAAGATTTTATGTATATTGAAATTGTTACAACAAGAATTTATTAATACTGTATTGTGTAATTCAACCAATTATCCCTCTCCAAATTCAATAAAAAGAAAATGTACATTTGTCTCCTTTAATCCAGAGAAAAGTCGCCTAAATACTACCCGAAACTAACACGTGCCTAACTCATGCTGTGACCACTTAAATATGGACCATCCATTAGCTTGGCCTCAAGCTGATGAAAACAGACACAATTAATCATCTTGAATTAAGTAATGCATAGGTAAAACATCCAGAGCATTTGTTCTGGATGGTTTGGTTATCAATATATATAAACTGTTGTGTAGGAGGTGGTCCATGATAGAATGGTCCAACCCTGCATTAGGAAAAAGTGAGCTGTAATAATTCATTGTACCAGTCATATGCAAAGTTAGAAACACAAATTTCATCCAGAAAGCAAAATTGAAATTCCTCCAGCAAATTTATTGACAGTAGAAACAAAGAACCCATTAAAATAAAAAAATAAAAATTCATGCATTAATAAAGCCAAAATAGCCTATCTGCATCACCAGCTCTCAATTAACAACAATAACCCATATAATAATAGAAAAAAGTAGTTATTGGATCCAGATCTTCTGCTATTCTTCTATAAACAAAACATGGGGTTCCCCCCTCTACAATCCCCAAAATCAGATCAACTGTTCTTTGCTCTCAGCAGTCAGCAATGCCTGCACCTTACTTCTCTTGGTTATTTCTCCTTTAATCTCACGAATACAAATTTAAATGGCTTACATTTATACATAATATCTTTGAGGCAATTTATCGAACGTGAAGAAAACATTGTAGAAGAGAAAAAGAAGAGTTTAACTAGAAACCCAAATACACGCACGTGCTTACACATATAAAGTAAGGTTGTAAAGATTGAAAGCAAGAGAACTCACCAATAAATTGTTGTCAATGTTGAGAGAAGAATACTTCAGATAGTAAAAGCTTTATTAGTTAATAGTTGACAACGGGAGTGAACTGAGAAGGTGCAGAGGGCAGAGACTTCAGAAACCCTCGAATGATTGATCGTAGAGAGAGAGAGAGAGAGAGGTTTGTTTGTCGTTACAAAACCCACTTCGATCGTCACAGCCTCGCAGGCCCAAAGAGGATTTGGAAGACACTATAGAAAAGTGACTTAGAGCGAGAGACTAGAGAGAGTGTAGCGAGAGGGAGAGAGTATTCCAGAAAGAGAGAGAGAGAGAGAGAGAGAGAGAGAGAGAGAGAGAGAGAGAGGATCTAGAGAGAGAGTGCAGCGATCGTGAATTCGGGATTCAATTGTAATTAGGTTTCTGCAAGGTTCAACGAGTAAAACAATTGGGGAAATTATAATTGGATTTGGATCAATAAGTGGATTTAACGGATTTGACCATTTCCGACCTGAAATTAAACGGATCTAATGGATTTGAATTTTATGGATTACTTTATCGGATCTGGATAATTGGGTATGAATTAACGGATCTGATTTGGATCGGATCCGGATCAGATCCGATCCGTTGACAGGCCTAGTCACCACCATATAATTGTACGAGTTCCACCAACTTGTATCTCTAAATCAGAATGTGAAATCCAAAAATGATTTTAATTTGTTTAGTACACATTTTGGTGGGCGTTGGATCTTCTCGGCGTATAAAAACTTCAACTGTGAGATTTGTTGGATGCAACCTAGTGGGTGTTTGGACGTAACTTATTTACTAGCTTATAACTTATACTTATGGCTTTTTTGAATTGTGTTTGGACGAGTGGTTTAAAAAAATTACTTATGTCTAATCAAGTTTTTCAAAAAAATATATTTTCAAAGGTGACTTTTTTAAAATAGTTTATAGTTTATAGCTTATAGCTTATAGCTTTTAAGCTGGTGTGTGCCAAATACCCCCCTAATTATATATAATCTCACCTCAAGTGTTCAAGTTCCCCATCTAAAAAAAGCAAAAACCGAACAAGGCAATAAATAATTTTTAAAAGTCAATCTAGCAGATTAGCAATGAAAATTTAGAGAAAGTTATGTAAGCTAAATCATATTTGTGAGGAAACATTATTTAGTGCTCTTGGCTGACCTTGCATAGTCCAACAGTCACAGGTTATCTGGGAGAAGGAATAAGATCATGGTGCTCTAGGAACAGGGGTGTAGCCAATGCAGGCGCAGAGGGGCAGCTGCTCCCTTCAAATTTGAAAGAACCAAATTTTCACTTATAATTTTTAAAAGATCTAATTACGGTTTGGTTCTGGTTGTATTTTTATGTTCATTTTTTGTGTTCTCAAAAATTTAAAAAAAAAAATGAGAACTTCTAGTTTTTTGTGTTCTTGGAAGTGTAAAAATAAGTGTATCAAAATAACATTGTTTTCGTATCATTTTATTTTTAAGTTTTGAAAACTCAAAAAATATCTTTTAGTGGTTCTTAAAATTGAGATGTTTTTAAAAATAAAAAAATAAAAAACAAGTCCGAACCAATTTACTCAAATTGGTCTCAATGAAAATAATTTTCAAAACTTGTTTACCAAACGTGGTCATAAAAAAAAAACAGAACCAAGATAGTAACCAGATGCGGCCTAAATGTTTGTGATCAAAAAACTTTTTGAAAAAGTGGTCGACAAAATCTGCGTGCAAAGTGCCTTTTTTATGAATAATTACACTTTATCATCTCATAATTTAAATGAAAATTAGATAACTTCTATGATTTAAAATGAACACATAAATTTTTACCCTATTATTTTTGGAGTTAAAAGTTAATGGCGATTTTGTCACAAATGTATTTTCGTTATTTTTTTTTATCCAAAATAGAACATCAAAGATGATTTTGCACATTGATGTTAAAATAAAGAGTTGTTTTTTACAAGGGTATTTTTGTTATTTTAGCAAATTTGACTTAGTTTTATTCACTTTGCAGATAAATTCAAATCACATGTATTTATTTTTAAAATAAAAGGAGGTTATTTAATTTTTGCTCGTCTATAAAATGTCTCTCTCTTCTTCTCTCTCCCAAAATTTTTTGCTTTTTTTTTATCAATAGAGGTCTTTAAAAGGAGAAATTAGTCAGGGCTCTTGAAGTGTCTTATGTTATTGCTCAGCCACTCACTTGGAGACGAGTCCCCAACATATTAGATGAGCTATTTGACCTCATCTAACTGAATAGAGCCCATCATTAAATAAATAGTGAAGTAAAAATGACACGGTATTTTAAAAATAGTAAATAATTTTCTCCTTAAACGGAGTGCTGATAATGTTCGCCCTAATTTGGCAATTATTGAGCTTTATTTGTGGGGGTTCCCAGAACGAGGCCAACCCCATCTGGGGTTATTTCATTTAGTAAATTTTCCTCCTTTTTCTTGAAACGAAAATCGAATAAGCTCTGCAGGACCATCAAATGCCCTAAGCTCCACTAACTGACCCCCCAGTGTGAAGAAAAATAATATTAAAATTAAAACATTAGCAATGAAGGGAGAAGCCAAGCCATAAATAGAATACAAGTGATTAATATATAAAAAAAATGTAATAACAGCAACTACTACACTATGACTCAATATTCCTAAACTCTTATAAATTATAAATCTTGTAATATTGACTCTCTAAATTATTAATTTACGTCAATCAACATCTTTTATTAACAATTCGTTACAAAAATTGATGAAAGATTATTATATGACTTGCATAAGTTCACAGAAATCTATTTTTATAACTAAATTGATGACTGAAATGACTCTTGAAGTATTATGTAAATTTAAGTATTTCAATCGTTAGACAATTATTACAAAAATATAATATTAATTTAGATATAAAATCATACTTTTGTAAATATGTGCAAGTCACATGATAATTATTCATCTACTCTTCTAACAGATTTGCTAATATATTGTTATCAGAGGTGTTAATTGACCAAATTAATAGTTCAATAGTCAATTTATTATGTTTTGGAGTTTACGAGAATTTAGTAATACTGAGTTATAATTTAGGAGAGTATTGTTGTAGTTAGCCAATATAAAAATGAAGTGTTGGAGGATATCATGCTGGCAATCAGTCCACAGAATCACTCCAATTTATATCACTACAATCAATCTCATCACGCAACAATCACCCTATTATTCAATAATTTTGAAGCATCAGCTTATTTCAGCTCTCATAAATGCATTAGTGTCCCAGTTAGTTGGCTCCAGATATAAATTTAGTGGGTGTGTTCTAGACTAATGGGGACATGGAGAAGTAGAGAACTACGACGATCGATTAGTTTTGCCTAAATTTGGGTGGGCTATGTCCCATTCGGTTGGATCCTTCGTTAGGAATTGGGCTGTTATCTCATCATCCTCCTGTATTTTTTTGGGCTAATAGTAGTCTTTATATTTTTCTCCATGTCTCAATTTGATGTCTATAGTTCCAATTACAATGAAACTGCCACTTAGTTTTTTCAAATGTTTTTACTTAATGCAATTAAAAACGGACGTTATACAATTAGATAGAAAAAGACCATGTGCCACGCTTGTGGCTGCATTTGAGGGACAAACTATTAGATCATGCCATTTATCAAATTACGTTATTCTGTACGCAAATTCTATATGAATTTGTAGTTATATAATATTACCCTTCTTATAAAATGGTCTCACCAAAACTTTGGCAATCAAAGCACCATTTTTTTTTTCCTTTTTAAAAAACCACTCACCAACATTTTTACCTGAAAAGGAAAAAGTTCCCTATCACAGGTTGGTAGGCAGGCCAACCCAAAAGACACAGAGTCATGACTTTGTTGGGGAAAAAATTTCAAATATACTGTCATTGCTGGGTTTGAAAATTTGGATCTGCTTAGAATTTGAAAGTTTTTTTGGGCCCATTATTCAGTGCCATAAACTGGCCCAAAATTGCCGTAAGCCCGATCAACTGGCCTGACGTGGAGCCAATCTTGCTAGCTGGAGCTGGCACCTTAGACACATGTTAGCATATTTCCTACAAAATTAGATATGTTACAAATAAGTTTACCAAACAACGGCCTTTCTATTTCTTGGTTGTTAATAATATTTTGTTTTCTTAAGAAATTTGAATTACTAAATTTTTTTCGAAAGACAAAACAAACCATTACGTTAATTGGCTTTTCTCAAAAATAAAGAGATCTCCACTTATTACGTAAAATACATATATAGACTCATGTAGAAAGGGGATCTATCCTACCTTACAAGACTTTGTCGAGTTAAGTTATATGATTCGTCCTAGTGTTAAGATCCAATTACAAGGTATATTGAAACAAACAAAGCTACTTCGTACAAGTTCTTTAGATCATCTCCTGGAGATGATGGATCACCTGATTCCCAATGCTAGTTCGAAAAGGGAATCTGGAGTTGCATGCCAATGCACTACAATCTTTGCATTAGGTGTGTTTGGCTTTTTTCTTTCTTTTTTCCTTTTTTTTTTTTTGTTTTTTTTTTTGTGTCGGTGGCAATTAGTGATAACTCTTACCCACTAGTTGTGCCAATCAATTTACTAGTGGGACATGCAAGTTGAAAAGGACGTGTGCTATAAGGAGAAAAAAAAAAATATACATATCTTGATAAGAAAAGTAGTGTCGTTTCTGTTGTCCATTGGCACCGGCAATGTATGATCACAGTGTTTACGGCGAAAGGAATAGAGTAGGGTTAGCCGTGGAAGGATCGATAAATCAAGACATACAAATAGACGAATGCTTCTCATCAGTAAATTAACCTGAATTGATTTGATTGTTAGGCAGAGGCCACAGAGACACAAGCCTTACTGTTTCACGGCATGGGTCCAATACCCAGTTGGGTTTTCTTTGGCAGCTTCCGGAATAGAAGCTGAGGCAAGTCCGTTTCCAATCCCATGCCTAACAAGCCAGCTTTATTTGGAAACAAAGCTCACCCCCGTCCACACTCCAGTTGGACCACCAGTATCATTCTCTTATTTTTCGCTGAGCAAAAGGATGGAAATAGGCAACTATTGTAGTAATCTCCTTTAAATGTGATTATAGTAGTTTTCATCCGTTACAAAATATTCTATTTGAACTTAGTTATTGACCCGAGAAGGATAAGTCCATCACTGCAATTCTATCGAAATACAAGTAACATCAATTTATTCATCTGGTTCACATAATTACTATTGTAAGCGAGTTCAAACATACGGTCATTAAGAAAAGAATAAAATTATAAACTCAATTATTGTAGCCAATTGAAGCCGTACCACCTTGACCACTGGTATCATTCTTAGTTCATCAAATATCGTTGTGAAAGGGTAAAGCACTCCGCTAGCTTTGGATTTGTTGTATATTATCGTGACAATAGCCTAAATTACTCTTTGACAGCCTTGGAATCAGCAAAGCTAAACCGCCCAACTTGTCATAAGGATAATTATCATAACAAAAAACCAAAAAAAAACAAAAACATTCTAGAAGACTTCATTTTCGGAGGCTACATACATAAGCACTTCTTGTCATTTGAGGTTTTAACAATTGCAAATTTGAATTGTTTTGTTAAAGGAGAATTGACGGACAAACCCCCGTTCATGGACTTCTAGACAAGGACTTCTCGGGTTCAGTACAACAAAAATTATAATGAAAAATTTAAAATATATTCAGATACCGATCACTTAATGCAATATTTTGACATCATGCATGAGTGCATGAGGGGGATTCATAAGAGGAATTCATTACAAGTAACATCAAGTTGTAAAGAGTACGTAAACTTCCAAGTTCCAATTAAGACTTATTTTTTAAAAAAATATTTAGTTCTTGTAATCATCTTTTCATGCAATTATATCCCTACCACATTCTCCTTCTAGACTGTCAAGGAGGACCCCAGTCAGCCCAACACTAAAAAATTTAGGATTCTTTCTTAGATTAACCATCGGATGACGATAATATATATACACAAATAATGTTACACGACACGTAGAAATGACAAATTTGGAGACAATATCCTCTTAGGGAATCCTTAAGGCTGTATCTGGCTAGATCACACAGAGCAACAATTTGTGTGATATCACCTGCAAGTATATAATATAATTATATGCATAATACTAATTAATTGCTAAGTACATAAAATAATTAGGCGCACTAGTTAAGTCCTCTTCATACATATTTTGTTTTTGATAAATAAAATAAAGCACTAAGGCCAAGGACTTCAAGGGGTCCAACTAAGGCCAGGTCCACTTCATATAGTATTTAAGTTTCTAGCTACCGAAAGAAGGGGGAAGAACAAGTGGGCATAATAAGGAAGGAAGGAGAGAGAGAGAGAGTCCAAAAATGAGGGGACAAGAGGAACAGCGTCCAAGACCAAAAAAATGGAATGGATACAACGCGTTTTCAGGGATGAAAGGGCATTGGGCTTTGGGCCAATTAACTGAGCCCAAAGGAATCAGCGAATATATCTGTCCACCCACTCCGCCGTTCCACTGCAGCAGAAGTATGGGGTACTCTCTGCCCCGTGATACTTCTCATGGTACACCAACTAATGGTCCCACCATTTTGGTGAAATTCTGGCCATATTTGACTGTTGATCTAACGGCTTGATTTAGGTACTGTTGTGTAATTTCGGTTTTTCATTTTTTATTTTATTTAATCAAGAAAGAAAGTGTTAATGGAAAAAACCCTAAAAAGATAGACAAATAAGAGGATGCACGGCAAAATAGCAATGAAAATTAACATTTCAGAATCAAACTGTAGTAGCTCTACAGAAATAAAGTAATTATGCGCTGGTTAGGAATTTTTGAAAGCAGCTTTTTATCAACTTTTAGTTTTAACCTTTTTATGGGCATTCTTTCACCAAATATTCAACTTTTAACTTTTTAATTAAGACTTTTGATTTTTTAACTGAAAATTAAAACTAAAAACTATGGGGGAAAAACCAAAAACGTTAAAAATATATATATAACAAGTTAAATACTGCTTTCCATTGTTTTCATAAGGATTAAATAGTTTTGTCTAAATTAAGTGGTTCACCAGTCCAAGCGAGAGTCCCGGATCCACCCTTTCAAGAAACATGATCAAGAGAGGTTGAGATGCCCAAATCGGGGCGGGACTGGTCAATGCCAGTTGAGCTTTGATCAAAGCAGGTGAATAAGTTGGCCAAAAATATATTTTATCCAGATAATCTTTGATAGCTGGACAGCAGACAGCTCAAATTACTCAAATAGTCCTTGGCGCTCATGATCTGCCACTCCCCCGAAAGGGACACTTGCTTCAAAGCCATTAAAAGCCCATTTGCCTACAAAGTGTGCATTTTGCAAATTTTGGCCGCTAGAGAAGGGTCCATCAATTTTAGGACACCTCACACCTAAATGGGTGTGCTTGTCAATGGTGCAAGGACTGTTTGGTCATTTTTTCTCCCATAAAGCTATGTAGCTTCTGCCACGCTTCTGTCCATTTTTTGGGACCATATAATAGAGTTTGTGTCTCTCATGGGGTGGGTCCCAAATTTTGGTGGCAACACTCGGTACTGAATGTACCGTAAGATCCCTGGATGGAAATGTCATTTTCACCATCCTTTGAGGGTAAATTTGTAATTTCATTAGAAGAGTAGAGAGAGAGACGGGGGGCATTTGTTCATTTGGATTCCATCTCCATGTCAGTCAAACCATATTTGACCAGCTTTATCAACCCTAGAAATACATTACCGCCGTTAATAGTACCAATTTACAAGTTTATGCCCAAAGAAAAGTTGTTTTACAGCTTAATTATTTGTTTAACCTTTTGAATTTATTATCAAACCTAGTTTCTAAAGTTGAATTTTCAAGACACCATTTTAAATCTAAACTCATGTTTTTAAAACACATCTTTTAAAATGATTTGAGTTTGATAAATAAGTTTAAATTTACATTAAAGTGAGAAATAAGTACAAAAAAAATAACTCTATTTTTGTAACAAACACACCAATTTATATCATTTTTTTCTTCCTTTAACCCTCTTCACAATATTCTGAAAGTGTGTTTGAAACTCAAATTTATAAAGAGAAAAATAAAAAAAATAAAATTAATTAACAATTTGGTAATGAAAAAGAGCAGTGTTGAAATAAAAAATTTAATGATGAAAGACAAAATAAAAAAATAAGAAACAATATGACAACAATCCTCTTTTATTTTAAGCTTTTCATTTTCTTTTGCTTTCGCTTGACAAATCTAGCTTTCGGAGCATAAAAGTTTTCAACTAAAATAGTCAAAAACAGTGCAATGGTGTTGAGAGGGAATCCGGTGATATGATGATTCTTCTATGGTCACACTCACAGTGTCTGCGTGGAGGGGCCCCAGGGCCCAGTTTATTTCCAATCAAATATCCATACAGCTCACTAAAAGTTGCGCTCGTGGGTCCATCTCCCAGGAAGCATTTGTGTCGTCCGTTGAATTTATCTGTAAAATCAGAAAAGTTTGGCACCTCCTTACGAGATGATTTTTAAATTTAGTATTATTTATGGGTATTCTCTTTTCGATTAATGGGTGGCAATGGTGTTACTAAATTTTTTTGGGGCTAAAAGGTGTCTAATTTTTTCAGCTCTAATACTACATAATAATTTAAATTATATATATTGCACGGTTGATGACTACTTAACAACTTATTAAATTTAAAAACTCAACATGAGAACTAAATAACAATCTTTTGTGATTCACATTGTTATATTTTGAGTAAGACAATGTTTAAAGAACATATAACATATGTATTTTTTAGCTATACAAAATATGAAGTTCATATTCTTTTTTACAAACTGTAACACTTTGTACAATTGACGATTCATGCTTAGGCTAGACTTTTGAGCAAACATGAATTTATGAGTAAAATATTTGGTAATTTGGATTATAAGCACAAAAGATTATTTTTTTTAGTTAATATGATAAAAAGAATAAAGACACGAAATAATGTTCAAAACTATGACGTGGGGGGTTAGCTCTGGCCTCTGGGGGTGTTTGATTCCAGTTAAAAATGTCAGGGAAAGGAACTTTTGGGTGAAAATGGGGTCACCCCTTAATCAAACAATGCAAACCGAATTATTTGAATGTTTTATAAGAAAGTTTTTTTCCAATATTATTTTGAATTTAATAAAGCGAAATATAAAATCATGCTTCTTCATCGGCTTTTGTTAGTGGCTCTACTGACTGAACTCTGTCGCACTATACTCTCGCCCTACCTCCTATTTTTCCGTCCCACTCTCTCTACTTTCTCTTTCTCAAAACCAGAGCAGAGAGACAGAGAAAGAAACAAACAAAAATGCGAATCCTCCTACTTCTCCTCCTATTCCTCTTGCATGTTCGCCATTCAACTGCCGCCAAACCAGTTCGCATACCGGAATACCGCGCTCTGCTCTCCCTGAAAACCGCCATCGCCGACGACCCCCAATCGGTGCTCTCCTCATGGAACATCTCCACCAGCCACTGCACATGGGCGGGAGTCACGTGCGACGCCCATCACCACGTGATCGCGGTCGACATCTCCGGTCACAACCTCTCAGGGACTCTCTCCTCCGACGTCGGCCAGCTCCGCTACCTCCTTAACCTTACCGTCGCTTCCAACCAGCTCTCCGGCCCCATACCCCCCGAGATCTCCCTCATCTCCGGCCTCCGGCACCTTAACCTCTCTAACAACGTCTTCAATGAAACCTTCCCTCCACAACTAGCCCGCCTTAGAAACCTACAAGTGCTCGACCTTTACAACAACAACGTGACGGATGACCTACCTGTCGTTGCCTCTGAAATGACCAGCCTCCGCCACCTCCACCTCGGCGGCAACTATTTCACCGGCAACATTCCGCCAGAGTATGGCCGCTTTCCCTCCCTCGAGTACCTGGCGGTTTCCGGCAACGGGCTCGTTGGCGTTATTCCTCCTGAAATCGGAAACATATCGACGCTTCAACACCTCTACATCGGCTACTACAACACCTTTTCCGGAGGTCTACCTCCGGAAATTGGAAACTTGTCCCAACTCATTCGATTCGATGGCGCGAACTGCGGACTCTCCGGTGAGATTCCGTCGGAGATCGGCAAGCTTCAGAACTTGGACACTCTGTTTCTACAAGTGAACTCACTGTCCGGAACATTAACGACGGAGATTGGTTACTTGAAGAGCTTGAAATCTTTGGATCTGTCAAACAACATGTTTTTGGGCGAAATTCCGGCCTCATATGCCGATCTCAAGAACTTGACCCTTCTCAATCTCTTCCGAAACCAGCTTCACGGGTCGATACCGGACTTCATCGGCGATTTGCCGGAGCTAGAGGTGTTGCAACTCTGGGAAAACAACTTCACTGGAAGTATTCCTCAAGGTTTGGGGACGAACGGGAAGCTTCAGCTTGTCGATCTCTCCTCGAACAAATTGACCGGAACTCTGCCCCCGCAAATGTGCTCTGGTAATCGCCTTGAAACCTTAATCATTTTGGCCAACTTCTTGTTTGGTCCCATTCCAGAATCGCTAGGCCAGTGCCAATCATTGAGTCGAATTCGAATGGGTGAGAACTACCTAAACGGGTCGATTCCCAAGGGACTATTGAGCTTGCCTAAGCTCACGCAGGTTGAACTTCAGGACAATCTTCTATCTGGAGGATTTCCCGAAACAGATTCGATTTCTGTCAGTCTTGGACAGGTTAGTCTGTCCAATAATCAGCTCACTGGTTCGTTACCAGCGAGTATAGGCAACTTCTCCGGCGTCCAGAAGTTTCTGCTCGATGGAAATCAGTTTTCGGGCAGCATTCCACCCGAAATCGGGAGGTTGCAGCAGCTATCGAAGATTGATTTCAGCCACAACAGTTTCTCTGGCCCAATGGTGCCGGAGATCAGCCAGTGCATGCTTTTGACATTTGTCGACCTCAGTCGGAACCAGCTCTCGGGTGAAATTCCGACTGAGATCACAGGTATGCGGATACTGAATTACTTGAATTTGTCGCGAAATCATTTAGTAGGAAGCATTCCAGGGTCGATAGCTACCATGCAGAGCTTGACTTCGGTTGATTTTTCATATAACAATCTATCCGGGTTAGTTCCTGCCACTGGTCAATTCAGTTACTTCAACTATACTTCGTTCCTGGGCAATCCTGACCTCTGTGGCCCGTATTTGGGGCCTTGCAAAGATGGGATTGCGAATAGCACTCACCAAGGACATGGTAAAGGGTCATTCTCAGCTTCTTTGAAGCTCTTGCTTGTTATTGTGCTGCTAGTATGTTCGATTGCTTTTGCAATTGCTGCAATTTTAAAGGCCCGATCATTAAAGAAGGCGAATGAGGCTCGTGCGTGGAAGCTGACCGCTTTCCAGCGCTTGGATTTCACTTGTGATGATGTCTTGGATTGCTTGAAGGAGGATAACATTATAGGGAAAGGAGGTGCTGGTATTGTTTACAAGGGAGTGATGCCGAATGGTGATCAGGTAGCAGTGAAAAGGTTGCCTGTGATGAGTCGTGGGTCATCACATGACCACGGATTCAATGCGGAGATACAGACCCTTGGGAGGATTCGACACAGGCACATTGTTAGGCTATTGGGGTTCTGTTCAAACCATGAAACAAATCTACTAGTTTATGAGTACATGCCTAATGGGAGTTTAGGTGAAGTGCTTCATGGCAAGAAAGGGGGCCATTTGCTTTGGGACACAAGGTATAAGATTGCTGTGGAGGCTGCCAAGGGGCTTTGCTATCTTCACCACGATTGTTCCCCATTAATCCTGCATCGCGATGTGAAGTCCAACAACATCCTCCTTGACTCCAATTTTGAAGCACATGTTGCTGATTTTGGCCTTGCCAAGTTCCTGCAAGATTCGGGCACTTCAGAATGCATGTCTGCCATTGCTGGTTCGTATGGATATATAGCACCAGGTACAATTCAAATCCAGAAATCAGTTGACAAGTATGAACTGCTTTGTTTCTTGAGGTCCTTAATTTGTCAAATGTACTTGGAAAATCGAAAACATGACTTTTGACTCATATTACTGTTTTGGTTTCTATACTTCCTGTTTATTATGGCCGAATCTGACTTTGTTGTTTTTATTAACATGATTTGTTATCCCTGGTTTTGTGTTTGAAAGTATGTGTTCTAGTAAGAAATTCTCTTTCTTTGACTTAGGCATTAAATGACTATTGGTAAATGGCTCTCATGATTCTTTGACTTATATTTCACCAAGTGATAGGTCTCTTGTCCATAATGGGGCCTCAGATATGAAAATGATTTCCAACTACTTAGCTACTGTTTTTGTTGGGATTTTAAAAATACTTCATGCTGCTATTCAGAGCAAAAATTAAAGCTATCTTTGCTTCCCCAAATAAAGATATAATTGAAACTCTGGAGAACCAGAATTCTTATCCTCTAGACATTGTAAGAGACTATTCTAGACTTTGATTAATCCAGACTGAAATGAATTTTTTTTTGTAGAGTATGCCTACACACTCAAGGTTGATGAGAAGAGCGATGTTTACAGCTTTGGTGTAGTTCTCTTAGAACTTGTAAGTGGCAGAAAACCAGTTGGAGAGTTTGGTGATGGAGTAGACATAGTTCAATGGGTGAGAAAGATGACTGATGGGAACAAGGAAGGAGTGCTAAAAGTGCTTGACCCAAGACTTCCCACAGTTCCCCTTCATGAGGTGATGCACGTATTCTATGTGGCAATGCTGTGTGTTGAAGAACAGGCTGTTGAACGGCCTAAAATGCGTGAAGTTGTCCAAATTCTTACCGAGCTTCCAAAGTCACCCAACCCAAAACAGGGAGACTCAACAGTTGCAGAGTCCTCCCCACCGCCAGCCAATGCTTTAGAGTCCCCTAGCGCAGCAACTAAAGAAACGAAAGAACATCATCAACCACCGCCACAGCCGCCTCAATCACCACCTCCTGATCTTCTTAGCATTTGAAGCGTTCTATTGGGGGGATTGGGAGTGTGCTTTAGTTTTCCATGAATTGGGTTAAGCTAAGGTATTTGTCTTGTTTTTTCTTTTTGGTTAATTTTGGGGGTGGGTGGGGTTTTAATCTTTTAACTTTAAAGTGGTGTTAATGTTTGAAGTCCTTTTTTTTTTTTTTTTTTGTTGTTATGTACAGTAGTGGGATTGGTGGGGTTTTCTTTTAACATCAACTGTCTTCTTGATTTGCTGTTGCTACTTTCCATGTTTATGATTTTACGGCGCTAGAGTGAATGGACCAGACCAGAGAGTGCAGTGCCTTTCAAGTACCGAGACTGTGGGGTTCACTAATTGAGATGAGGGTGAAAAGTTGAAAACTCCCTCGGCTTCTGGCCATTTCAGAGACCCAGACTTGAATTCAATTGGTAACTCTGCCTCTTTATTTACTAAAACCCTGTGTAACATTAGTTTACACTAGACCCGCCATAACTCTCGGGAGTTTAGTTGGGGGATGAATCATAAAAGGTTCTCGACCTATAGAAAACAAATTATACAGAATCTGTATGAAATTTTATTATACAGAATCATATCAAAGTGAAAATTTGAGGTATATTTATTTCACGGCCACTGTAGGAGGATAGCACTATTTTGATGTTTGCTATTTGCAAAGCACGTGACCCACGTGCTAAGAGGCCAAGTTGTTACAAATCCCATCGGTTGCTGAGCTTTCTTTCTTTTTCTCTTTTTATTTTTATTTTTGGAATCCCGATGTGAAGATTCTGTTGTCCTTAAATGTCCAAACTACCCCTAGCGTACTTGTACAAGGCTGTGGTAATTAGCTCTATTTTGGTCATTTTACGATGACCCAAAATTTCAAATTTCCCTGGTTGAATTTGTACTATGTATTAACCATTGAAGCAGCTACAAATCGAATTATATTTTGCTAAAGTGGGGTCTGGTTCGTCGTCGTCGTCCGTAATGGGTCGGCTATAATGTTCTCCTCTTTTAGGTAGACCACGACAAAAGCCAACGTAGGCGCTGTTTGTACTGTTTGTGTTTTTATGTGTTTGTATTTCAATGTCTCATGACTGAATACTCATGATGCTCTGGTAAGGCTGTTGGTTCTGATTTGACATTCCGAAGTTTGGGTTTTGAGTTTTTGGCGTTACCTCTGCTGACCTGGCATTCCGATCATCGTCCGATGGTACATATCCTCTACTGTGGTTCGATTTTGAGCACATTTTGATTCATAGATCAGGTTGAATTGTGAAAAATCACTTTTCAGGAGTTTTAATTATTGCTCTTGAATGTTCTTCTCTGTTTTCCTTTACAATTAATTGTGTGGAAAGCTCGATCGTTTGCTCTACGATTTAATTGCCTGAAAAAGCAGGGAACAATTGCTTTCTTGGCTGTGTTCTCCCAATGTCTTTGATTTTTGTTAAAGAAAGGTAGAACAGTTTAGTATCAATAGTATTCTTTTCTTTTTTGCCGTAGTCTGTAATTTTGCATTTATTAATCTACAAATTAAATAATTTCTCATTATTTATCGATTTATTAGAGTTATGTTTTGTTTGAAATCTCAATTTTTTGTCATAAAAGTAAAAGAAAAAAAATGTGAGCAAAATAAAATAAAAATATTTTTTTTATTTTATTCTTTTTTACAAAAAATTTGAATTTCAAACACGATTTATTTATACACTTTCTATAGGTGACAATAATTTCTCTAACTTTCACAACTTTTTTATAATTCAGTTCAGAAAAAAAAAATGGTTCCCCCCTGCGTATACATACACTATAAGTAAATGAAATTTGGACTGACCATAGGGTCTAGGCTGTAGACAACAGCTGTTTAAGGGGGAAAATAACAATTGAATAAAGGCAAAAAAAAAAAAAAAAAACCCAAAATGATGAGAGGAGGAGGGGGTGGGAAGCATGCATGAATATTGGCTATATTTGGTAAACCGTTTCGTCACGCACTGAGTGAGGAGGCATGCTTCAGGTCCTTCATCTTCCGCCAGTAAAGTCTGAAACGTATGCTCAGGCTCAGCTACTGTTGTCGATTGACAGTTCATCTTTTGATTAGGATTTTCCTAGGGGACAAAAAAATGAAGAAAAAGAAAAAACATCTGCTTTTTTTATGGCTAGAAATCTGTATGAGGGCTTAATCCAAAGGATGTGATGTTTTTCACCCCTCTCTCTCTCTCTCTCTCACACACACACACACACACAATACGGGGAGACAGAAATCCACGTACACATACGCCCTTTTAGCATGTAGCTATGTGCCAAGTTCATAAGTACCATTGCTCAAACTCTTATGGTTGTGGTTTAATTTTCGTTTTTATTTTTGAAAAAATATAAAATTTTCATTTTTTCTATTCTTGAGAAAACAAGAAAGGGGACCAATGAAAAATACCATTACTTTTATTTTTGTGTCGAAATGGTTTTGAAAACTCTTAAAATAATTATTTTTGGTTTCTAAACAAAAAATTGGAGAGTTTTTGACATTTCTTTTGCAAAAATAAATTTTGGTATCTGTTTATTGAATGCGCTCTTGAGAAAAATAGTTTCTAAAGCGAATTACCACAGATTATTTTAACGAATTCCAAACAACAGGAACAAAGATCATAACCAAACCGATCCTCCCCTCCACAAATGTACACAAAAAATATATTGACCGACCATAACACAATCCACAAACGTACCAAGGTACATATTTCTAATGCTCCCCACCTTGGATGATTTTAAACCATACCTACTTGATATATTTTGATTGTATGAAATATTTTTCAGGAATCTTAATCACATAAGCGCTCTTGAAGCCTATAGAGTAATTCAATCATAAAATAAACACATTTGACTTAGATGACTTTGAAGTTTGAACCATTAAGGTGCAATATATTCTCTAATTTATTTTCCAAAAGCTTATTAGAAAAACAACTTCCTCCAATCATAAATTCAATCGATATGAATTATGTAACCTAAGTTTAAAGCAAAAGAGACAGGAAGCTTCTTCATTTTGGTTGGCAACCCTAATCTTTGGCAGCTAACATTATAGTGGCGATTCAACAATAGGATAACATGATTGAAACCTAACTCCACCCACCCTCCTCACACATCACTCGATGAATTATTTAGTCATTAGTCATTAGTCATTAGTCGTGGATTGGAAACTGGAATTACTTTTATTGTTTTTTTTTTTTGGTTCAATTATAGGTGAAGAAGATTGATATTAAATACTATCTTAGGCGGACCAAACAATGCCTACCCTAACATCATTTAATGCCAAGTGATTACGATAGATTGCGGTCATTTGTCTTTTATTCATACATCAACTTCCTTTCTTCATTTTTTAGTTTTTTAAATTTCTTTTAGTTAAATGGTAACATGTAAAGCTTAGACCAAAGAATCATTGCTAAATGATTGATGGAGGAAGAAAAATCTTAAAAGCAAAGGTAAAATGAGGAGAGAGGGTGAGAGTAAAAAGATTTTCTTATGGGTGGCTTTCTACTTTTCTAAATTGTAATTGGATGGATTTTTATTTATGATTTAATTGTAAAAGTAAGTTAAAGGAGAGAAAACAAAAGGTACAAATCGAAGCTGGTGAAGATCAAAAGGCAACCAAAAATGACAAAACAGCTTTACAAAATTGCACTATCGGACACTAGGGAGGATTGGACTCCAAAGAGATATAATTAAAGGTGGAATATTATAGCTGTTTTTGTCTATCTAATCTAAGCAAATCAATAATTTTTTTTTTCAAGTGGCATTGTTCCATAAATTGCCCATGAGATGCGCTTATCGTCTCACGTTTGTTTCTTCTGCTTCTGCTTTCACTAGTTGATCCGTCTTTGTGTTAGTCGTTAACCACTAAAGACAAAATGTTTCAGTAAAAGAGAAGAGCATAGCATAGCAGTGAGATGTTGAGTTTCGAGGAAGCTGCACACATAATCAGGATCACAGACAAGTGAGTTGAGGTAAACAAAAGTTGTTTAAGATTAGTTGAATAATCTTGATAAGTTTTAAAATGTGTTTAAATTTAATTTATTTAATTTTTTAACCGAATTTAAATGAGTTTTAATAAAGTCAATCATGAGTCGAGCTTCAATAACTTGAATTTTTAAGTTTATATAAGTTTACTGAGCTGAGTTCAAATCGAATTAAAAAAATTATCAAATTTTAAAATATATTCAAACTTGATTTATTTATATAGCAAAATCGATTTCAAATAAACTTTTAACGTGCCGAATACAAATCGAACTCAAATAACTTGAGCTGTTTCACCGCCCAGCTATAATCACCATGCCGAGCCTCACGCCGCAAAAGGTTTGTAACTTAGACCCTGGATTTAAGGCAAAATTGACTAGTCGCGGGTAGGTTCAGCTTAACTTTGTTGTATTAAGTCCAACTCAACACAATTATTGTCCCAATTAAAAATGGAATCTCCAATAAGATTGATGGCCTCCCCTAATTAAAATTGTCTGATTTTCATATCACGTCGTAATAAAAGACCATGGTGGCTAATGATATTTTGGGGCAATTATGGAAATTTAACATAAAAAGATTAATATAATATTTGCAAAGGAAATTGGCGAAAGGATACTCTATAGTCCCTACCATAGAATTGGTCTTGTAATTGAGACACAAGTCCACATTGGAGGTTCAATATTTGTGTGACAACCAGCATGATAGCTATAATTGATGCCCTGGTCTCTCTCGCTTCTTTCCTCGGCCACATTTGATAGTTACGGACCTCCAGAGTCAACTCCATAGATTCTTTCCAATGCCAATATAAAATAATTTATTTTCCATGCCTCTAGCTCCTTCGGGCACACAAGGGAAATAATGACTTACAGTCATCACCTCTGCATATACATACATATTAGAGATATAGGAAAATATTTAGAACAGTTCTTTGTGGGGTGCATCAAATTAAACCTAAATTTTTCCCAAATAAATAATTTAAGAAATCCCAGCCCTACTTTGTACAACTGAATAAATTTGAATACATTCAATCACCCATAAATTTAATGAAATACGTACCCAACACAAACCCAAGAATAAAATTGTTACGAGTATTTTTTTTTTTTTCCTGCTTAGTTACAATGCAAGGGGGAAGAGAAAGTTGACACCGTACATTTTTTTGGGTATACGATAAATTCAATAGATTCATTACTTGTTCACTCTATAGTATATACACTATATCAATGAGGGAGATACCATTTTGTTTTTTTTTTTTATTTTTTTATAATAGGGAGATCCTATGTTGATCAACGGGAAAAAAAAAAAAAACTGTTAGAAAAGATTGAAGGGTTGGTGACAGAGGAAAAAGAAGGAAAGATAAGTATCTTTCTTCGACATTACACACTAATTAAGGACCCATATGGTGACACTAGACCAGCACAATGCCTTTTTGAAAGTGCTACGATATTAAAATTCGAAAAGATTTGTCAAGAGATAACAATAAAAAAACAAAAGATTTGGGAGGAAAACAGAGAAAGAAGAAAGAAAAGGATAATAGATAAGATAAAAAGTCGTAAAGTATGGAAAAAAGAATAGCCCAAATTTTCCACACACCTAGTCTTCTAGTACAACAAAAGGCAAATAAAAGTCAAGTAAGAAACATGGTTATGGATTTCCAAAATTGATTTATCATTTAGAATTAATGCTATATAAATAGCATAATTGACTGAATTGAATCTATTATTTTAAAATAAAATGTTAATTAAAATAATTTTTAATTATAAAATATTACTGTCATACAATTTTAGTAAAAAATTTTAAAAGAGTATAATTTTCCATTCACTAATGCCATAGGATCAACCTACTAAAACTTTGATAAAACGGACTGTGACATTAACTTTTGGCCGACACATTTCTTGTATTCCACTTGCGAAAACATATTTATTCAGTGTGTGTGTGGCCCTCTACATGCGCCCAATAATCACCTATCATTCATAATGTTATTTTTTTCTCTTTTTTCTTTTTTTTTTTGAGTGTTAGAAACACATGAATGAGGGAAGATGACAATTGAGGTGATGTTGGAAAAAGCAAAAGGAGAGAACTGACTACTACGCCTTTTTCATGTTCAAAAACTTTTGAAAATTCAACCTGAGCTGTAAAGGAATGAAAAGAAAAAAAGACTTTGCCACTAACTACTACTAATAATTTCAACAAAAAGTGGAACATGTGTAATGAGAAGTAGGGGACTCAGTAGACTAAGAAAAATAATGCAACATGGGCTCCATCCTCATATCCGTTAAAAGGAACCCTAAGCCTCGCAGTGCTTAGACCATCAGTTCATTTATCTAAAACTACATCGAAGACAGTACCATAGAACACATCAATTATTATGCATGTAGAGAGAGAGGGAGAGAGCTTTGCTTTTTTTATTTTTTTATTATTTTATACAACAAATGAATATATATATAAGGTATTTCATAAATTTTATTATTCTTCTGCACTGCATAGTGATCTATAAAAGACCTTATCGTATCTATATTAGCGTCGAAACTTAAATTTTATCACGACTTTTCAACATTGAAGAGTAGTTTATATTTACCGAACAACAATAAATACTCGAAGCGGAGAGTTTTGCTTGCAATATGTAAAGATACGTACTGAGAGCTAGTAAAAATGGTTGGTTCGGACTCCGGCCTTTAATCATGCAATATGGCAGGGGGCTCTTCTTCTTCATCATTATTCAACCAAAACTTTGCAGGTATATATATGCATACACATCCATACATATATTTGTAGTTTGGCTATCAATTATGAGTCAAAGCTTGAAAAACCTCCACCCCGAAGTACACCTTTTCTAACTGGTTAGTTTGGTTTGTACTGTCTAAAAAAAAAAAAAAAAGTACATCTTTTCTCATCATAAGCTGTGTCCTGATATGCTGCTACCAACCAACAAATCTCAGTCAATTTCTCCCACTTCAATTATTTTACTTTTTTCATTGGCCCTCTGAGAAGGTTGAAGTAATTTCAATACTGGCGTCTATGCACGAGTTGACTGGGCCAGCCCACAAACGAAATTGGACCCATCTGAGCCCAACTAAAAATGGTAATGCACTGATCCAGCAGGAACTAGGAAGGATTCAGAATGTTAGAGTGTGGGCTAGAAGGAGAAGCTTGCCCTGATGAGGTCTTGGGACACGGACCTAATTAGTGGGCCCAAACTTCTGTTACCTCTCCAGCCCTTCTTTTAGGTTGCAACATGATAAAGAAACCAGCGCTAGTACGTAGTAAAATCTAACTGCAATGCCACTATTTTAAGTGTTTATTTCATTTGCTTTCTCCACCTTTTCCCTTTCCTTTCCATTTATTTCCACTAAAAGAGAAGAGCAAAAGGAAGGAGGTCTCTTAAATTGGGCCAGCCCAGCTAAATCGGGTAGACATAAAAGCCCAAATGCTGCGAACCAAACTTAAATCAACATGAGTCGAAGACCAAAATTTGCAAAAAATAAGAAAACAAAAATAAGGAAATGTGTATCATTTGCGACACACAGTTACAGTTATGGGAAGATGATAGAGCAAAAGATAATCGGGACAGAGAGTTTAGCCACAGTTTAGTCACAGTTCTTATTTTTTTTAAAAATTCTAGAAGCTTATCAATCAGACTTTCCCCCTATAATTGTATCTGTCACTATTTTTGGAAGTAGTTATCTTTTTTGGTTTTATCACTGTTAAAAAAAAAAAGAAAAAGTGTAGGTATAGTGAGAGGCTGCCAATATTGCTGCGTTATGGATACCCCTTTTACGCGTGAATTGGTATGGTTGCTTTAGCCCATGAGACAGTTCCCACAACACCCAAAACAAAACAAAAAAAGGAAAGAAGAAGATTATGAAGAAGAAGAAGAGGAAGAAGAGGAGGAAGACAGTAAGATGGTTGGAATGGTAATCATGCTTTTATATGCGTACATGTTTAGGTAAATGTCAATTTGCACCTCTAAAAATGCTAAGCATGCTTGAATAGAGTTTGAGCGTTCGAAAACATTGAACACACAGCCACATCGGAACACACACAGACATTGATGCAAGCATTAAGTGTTTCAATAACTGGGCTTCATCTTCAAACTAAATCTCTCAATATTTAGAGCTCAATTTCCATAAGTTGGTCCAATAAGGATGGCAAGATCTGCTCCAATCCTAAAGAAATTCCTCTCTCTCTCTCTCTCTCTCTCTCTCTCTCTCTCTCTCAATTCAGTTGCTTGGCAAATATATGCCTCAAGCTGCCATATAGCATGTCCAAGTTGGTCCCAAAATTTTGTGGGTTGACTGCTAAACCGTTCTTATCTCCAACACACAATTGATGATGATCGATGAATGGAGATCCCTAATAAAGTGACACGAAATACACGTAAATTTTTGGAATGGAGCTAACTATAACCCAAGTCTTAGCTAAATAATACCATCTCTATCACCATGTTTAATTTTTTGTTCTGAAAACAGTACTGAGGTTCTAGAGTATGGATTGGCCTTGAGTTGGCTTCCAAAGAGGCAACGATTGATGGGTGGGGTCGTCTACGCTTCGATAGAAAATGTTGGGCAATCATTAACGTTGAAGGCACAGCACGATTCTGCAATTGTCAAAGAAGTAGGCTATGTCATTGACATATTACTTATATATACGTATATATATATATATACACCTATCAGTAACAAATGAAGGAATTCAATTAATTTCCCTGTAATTATCCCTTGCATTATTCAGCAGTGAAAACTACGTTTTTTTTTTCCCTATAAATTAAACTCGGAAATCATTGTTGTTTTTTCCTACTATATAATAAAAACTTACTATGGATAATGTTCCCTAACTGATCTTTCTGAAAGAAAATTATATAGGTTCATATGTATATATACATATATATATATATATATGTATATGATCATGGTTTAAAGACAACAATCCTGTAATTATCCAATCCACAGAGGTAGTGTTCAGTACTTGGCCCAAAGCTCTTGTTTTCAGTAGCTATATAGTCCACCTTTCTAAGCCGGCATCTTCCTATTGAACAACATAGTAAAGAAGAAACCTTTTGGCTTTTCTTTTCCCCTTTTTTTAAAATAATAAATCTATTTTTTAAGCTTTTTTCCTTCTGAATTGCACAACATTGTCTAAATTATACCGTGTGCCGTACACAATTAAAAATAATAAAACATTATGTAAACCAATTTTTAGTTTCTTAAACGTCACTAATAAGAGTCTCTCACTACCACAAACTTACCTTTGCCCGGAAAGGCTTTGAGCCTTTGCCACAATTAAAAAATAAAAATATAAAAATTGTCTTTGTTTATCCATGGCCATATTGTTTGGCTGCATGCACCCAACATTATATTTAATTATACAATGCCATATTGAAAGAGAAATTCTAATAAGACATCGGAGGGCAAAATAAATACCCAATCCTTATTGGTATTGGCGTCGTCATACCAAAGTACAACAAATCGTCGATTTGCTGCATGTTTACATTAGAGATTTTTAGTAGAAATTTAAATAAAATAGAATTGAAATTACCTGTGTTATCTTTTGTTTTTGTTTTCCTGCCGTACTAATCTTATCCTTGAGCCTTGTTCAATATCTAAGGAAAATTGTGGAACATTTCATTCATTTGTGGGTCAGCCTATTAAAGTTTTTTTTATTATTATCAGGTTCGAGAGAGAAAAACGGACCAAAGGGAAAGTTGAAAGGGCCCTTTCACCGGCCACTCGTATGAAATGCTACTACCAACTCGAGTAGATAAGTTCAGAAACTTGCGCCCTTCTATCAACATGTACCGGAGTCTCTTGAATACACTTATCAAACTACTGTCATGCATTTATGGTTCGTTTTGGCACATTTTTTATTTTTAATTTTAGCTTTTTAATTTATAAGTAAAAAAATAAAAAAATTTAACTTTTTTACTTTTATAAACTATAACAAGCAAAAAACTAAAAAATAAAAAATAAAAAACTAAAATATTTTATTTTTTTTATAAGTTAAAAAAACTAACCCAAAAAAATTAAAAAAAAATCAGAATCAAATGGATCCTAGCTTTATAATAGATAACTTGATAAAGGGCAAGCCTTGACACGGTATTAAATTTGTTCCCTTGCAACTTAATTATCAAAATTTATAGTTCAAAAATAATGTGCCTTGACCCTTCTTATAGGCAAAAGTCTCATATATCGAATTATTCTTCTTTTATTAAGTAATTCATGAATACAAAAAATATAACAAAAATAATATTTAAAAGTAAGGGTACTACACTTTTATGAAATTTTTTTTTTTTTCTGTTTTGGAGACAGAAAAACAAATGTGGCCGCGTTTCTTTCATATGAAGCGAGTATAATGGTCGGCAGACTTGGGCGCGTGGTGAGGGAAAACTCCCCCCCAGCTTGAAAGCCCAAACACAAAGCGTGCCAAAACAACCCGCAGGGACAAAAATGCTCCTTCCTCTTCCGCCTGGGCCCCCTCTTTATATACCACCATTCCTCCCTACTCTCTCTCTATCTCTCTCTCCTCTCCCTCCCTCCTATATAGAGAGCAGGGGAAACTCATGAAACAGAGAGAGAGAGATATATATAGGGATATATAGATTCATGGCTTACAGATGGAATGGTGGGGTTGGGATTTGGGTTTTAAAGCAATGCAGAAATGGCTCAAGTGGACAAGCACTTCCTCCTTGTGGACCAATACTCCATCACTCATTCCCTTTCATTTTACATACAATGACCAAGCTGCCCTTGTCCGCAAAGATAGCGTTTGGGAACATTCCTTCCAGATGAAGGGTCACTGTCGCGCTATCTCAAGGTGAACAGAGCAATGTAGAGCTCTTAAAAACCTCCCCACCTTACAGAAAAAAAAAAAAAAGAAAAGAAAAGAAAGGCAGACAGAATGGAGCCAGGCAAACACTAATTAGAGTATTACACACACCCTTTTCGTTTCCTCTGTTTTTAATATATATATGCATCTATATAAATCACTTTTTTTCTTTAAAGTGAAAGAACAAGGAAGAAGATGAAGAGGAAGGAGTCTCGTAATCCGTCACTGATTGCGATATTCCTTGAAAGCATACACAGAATATGTACGTAGATGTTTCTGATAATGTTATGATATATGTTCCCCTCACTATTTTTCGTACAAGGGATTGGTTGTTCAATGAAAACATATGGATGTTCTATCTACAAAATAGATATTGTATATCTGTTGGTTCTCCCTAATTTCATTCTTTGGATGATTTGTGTAATTTTCGTTACCTTGTGATTTTCAAATATGGTAAGAGGAGATGGTTGGATTTTTGTTATTTGAATATTAGAATTTGTTGTGATCGAGCAATCATTCTATATTAGGTAGGATCAACGGTCCTGCTTTGATGACGAGTGCCTGTGATTTTGATGAAATATTACGGTTTGATTAGGACCCTGTATTGCACTCAGACCTTAGGTATGTGCTTTTGGGGTTGCTGTGGATTAGGCAACTGTAGAATTTGTTTCTTTTACACCTTTCTTCCATCAAATTAAAATAGAATCTGAACATAAATATTGCCAAGTAGACACTTTGAGACATGTTTCCTGCAATTCTATCAGGTTATTATCGTCCTGTGCTCATTTAATTGCAGAGATATTCTTGAAACTTCCAAATATTATAATTGAACCCTTTCAAAATTTTCATACATTGAAAAAATTTCCAACATCCTGCAATCCTCCCTGTACTGCAAAACCCATTAAGAATTAATTAAACTGTTCATTGTATATGATGCCTTGGGTCCACATCATAATGTGTTGGTAAAAATTTGACTTTTATTGTTCATTTCATATAATGCACATGTTACAGGTATGATATTGTGAGTTTTTCCTTATTTTTAACCATTAAAGCTCTGTTTGGTAAGCTCATCCTGTCTAAGTCATAGTTAGGTTGCCCATTTTATAATGCTTGATTGAGGGACAAGAAGGGGTTGATAAATGAATGAATCACTATGCTCTGTTTCAGAGTAGAATTGAAGTTTAGGACCCTCTAGGTTCAAGCATAATTGGAATAGCATGACTGCTTGAGTTTAGGGTTTAAACTTAATTTGAATAGCAGGAATGGTAAAACAAATAATAATAAAAAAATTGAGTTGTGGCAGCATGGCAATGCCAGTTTGGTTCTTGTTTAGTTAGTTTGTCTCTCTGCTTATTAATCCCTTCACAGGTGTTGCCATACTGCCACAACTCAATTTTTTTATTATTATTTGTTTTACCATGCACAGGTGTTGCCATCTCTTCTCATGCGTGTTTTCCTGAGTAAACAAAAAAGAAAACACTAAAATTCTAGTAACTCTTGTGGAACGAATAGTGGAGGAGAAATTTTCCTTTTCCCTGAAGGTATCTAGAGATTTTCAACAAAAAACACGGAAAGGAGATTCTTTGAGTTTCTGGAATCATTGGCAGAATTTACCTTTTCGGGTAACCATGTATAGAACCCCAAGATGCAGTTTTATAAGGTCATCAAAGGTATTTATTCTTTTCACATGTAGTGGATAGGCTTTGATCTCTGCTTTCAGAAATGTCAAT